>JAIFZK010000170.1:100000-110000 GCA_027481765.1 Tenualosa thibaudeaui | reverse complement strand
ACTGTCATCCAATTAGAATTAACTCCAGACTGTCATCCAATTAGAATTAACTCCAGACTGTCATCCAATTAGAATTAACTCCAGACTGTCAGCCAATTAGAATTAACTCCAGACTGTCAGACAATTAGAATTAACTCACTTAATGACAAACAAAGCCACAAAAACAGAATGCATACAGAACATCATCCAGCCAGAACCATACAGAACAGCAAACAGTACAGTGCACATACAGCAGCCTTTAGAGAGAGTGTGTGTGTATGTGTATGTGTGGGTGTGTGTATGTGTGTGTGTGTGTGTGTGTTCTGAGAAGACTACAGTGCACATACAGCAGCCTTTAGAGAGAGAGAGTGTGTGTGTGTGTGTGTGTGTGTGTGTGTGTGTGTGTGTGTGTATGTGTGTGTGTGTGTGTGTGCTCTGAGAAGACTACAGTGCACATACAGCAGCCTTTAGAGAGAGAGAGTGTGTGTGTGTGTGTGTGTGTGTGTGTGTGTGTGTGTGTGTGTGTGCTCTGAGAAGACTACAGTGCACATACAGCAGCCTTTAGAGAGAGAGAGTGTGTGTGTGAGTGTGTGTGTGTATGTGTGTGTGTGTGTGTGCTCTGAGAAGACTACAGTGCTTGTGCATGTGTTGAGGAGGGGGTTGAGTCTATTGTGTGTGAGAGGGCTGTGGCATTAATTCGTGCTGTTCCGGTAGATGATGGCCTGGTGCAGAGTTGTGAGCTGCACGGCAATGCTTAATAACAAAGGCTGTGATGATGATGATGATGATGATGATGAAGAGTACTCCTAAAGTGATCCCTACTGCAACAGGTGTTTTACTACTTGTTTCTGTTTCTGTTGTTAAAGAGGGTAACAAGTTAATGCTTCTGCTCCCACATTCAGAGCACCACAAGGCTAAAAATATTTCCTGACTAAGGACAAACATGAAAATCATGAAAACCAAATAAATAAATCAGTAATGAACATCTTTGTGTTAACTTGTATCTCAGTGCTGCTGGCCTAGAGGACTCTCACTGTGTCCTAACTGTGAGCGAGCATCAGGTTGGGGGGGGCGAAGCCCGATAGGCAGAAAGCATTAGTACACTGCAAAAACATGACTGGCTATCTATGTGCACACACTAGCAGGGGCATAACTTGGTGAACCTTTTATCATTTTTTATATTTCCTATTCTACTGTCATCATTCAAGGAACTCAAATAACAGAGATGTGTGTTGAACACAGCCAGAGTTCTCCTTTAACAAGCTATATTTTCTTGTTCCATTGGCAGGTAATTTTGCTTATAAAAAGTGACTTTTTGCTTGTAATAAGGCTTATTTTCTTATTTTTGGAGAGGCACTTTTCAGAATTCAACTTTTTCAACCTCCCAACGGTGAAGCACAGGGACTGTAAACAAGCAACATCCCTGCAATGTCCTCTACCTGCCCTGCCAACCTGTGAGAAGCGACCATCATCCATACATTTGAACTATACATAATGTTACTAGGATGATCAGTCGATGTCTTCTGATAGCACTTGCTGCTGGATTTCACAAACTCCCTGAAAGACATGATGAGCTGCAGGCAGCACAGTCTCTGGGTTGCCAAGAGCTCATAGAGTTTAGTCGCAGAACCCATTTTATTTTTCAACCAAAGGAACCATTAAACACCTTTAGCCTTAGAAGCATTCAGAATTCTGACTGAAGTTGACAAGAGTGAATTCTTAAAACAGTTAAGTCTGCACACTACTTATAGATGGTCTGCAGACTACCCATCTATGGCTTTTAGACCTCAATGTAACTTTCATTGCTGTCTGCCAGATGGGCAATTCTTGATTTCAAATGAACTGAGAGGTTACTGTACCAAACTGCCATACCGTACCTAAGACCTAGGGTTAACCCTAACCCTAACCCTAACCCTAACTTTTCAAGATACACACACACACAACGGCACTGGACCCTTATTGTTACCCCCATGACCCATTTAACTCCTTGACTTGAATACTGTATCTGGCTACTACTACACTGTACAGCCATAATTCTTGATAACCACCTGTGGACTAACTACCATGTAATGTTATGGGATAATTTTGGAACTATTATGATGTTTAGCTAAAACCATGGGCAACTTGTAGTTTGTCATGATTACTACTGATTGTAATTTTTCTCCATGACCCCTGGCAGTTGATTTAGCCCCTTGAGTCGTGGATCTGCCCAAGGTTTCTTCCTAGATTAACTGAACATAAGGGAGTTTTTCCTGCCCCTGTTGCTCTTGGTTGCTCCTGCTCCTTGCTGTAAAGCACCATGAGACAATACTATTTTTTAAACTATATTTTTAATTTTAATAAATTATTATTATTTTTTTGAATAAATTTTTTTTTTTCTCATGGAATTCCCTCTGTTCATTCACTTTCGTGTGTGTGTGTGTGTGTGTGTGTGTGTGAGTGATTGCATGTGTGTAACAAGTCTCTCACCAGCATTTCCAGGGTTAGTATTTTGGCCTTCTGTAAACAAAAAAGCAAGAATTAACTGTAGGATTGATAATAATCAAAAACCATGCTGTTAACTTAGATTAAAGGAGAAATATAGTATAAATCAATTCTTAGCCCTGTTGTGTGCGGTCACGAGTGTTGTCCGTAGGAAAAACAATGAGAAAATTTGATGCAGCACAGACAGAATCAGCAGCTAACACTAACTGAATGGGGCACAGAAATCCACTTTCAGTTTTGTTTTCCTATGCCCCATTCAGTTAGTGGCCCACAGTCCACAGCACCTAAATACAGACTTGGCTAGTAAAAGTGAAAGGTATATGCATCTAAAACTATAAAACTATAAAAGTAAAAAGTACTCTAGCAGTCTCACTGTCAGACTCAGACAGGCAGAGACAACAGTTTCAAAAACAAACGAGGATTTAATGATTTAACAGAAATCAGAGATAACAAAATCAGATTAGAATTACCAACGAAAGATAAGACAACAACGCTTAGAAGTTTCACTAACGAGAAGTAACAAAACTCACGTCTGCTACTGTAGCAGAGAATACACAAATAAACTCAATGGAGAAGAGATACAAACTCGGGAGTCAGGACAGGCAGGAGGAAATACACGGGAGATCACGGGAACGTAGGAAACACAACACACAGGCCAGGATTACAATGACGGAACATTGACGAGACCAGACAAAGAGTGATGCCGAGGGGAGGCTTAAGTAAGGTGGAGACCAGGTGATACCAATTAGAACTCAGGTGAGGGGGCGTGGCCGTGACCAGGTCCGATGCAGATCTGACACTCACCTTGTCCAGTATAATTGTTATATTCTGTTGCTGATCTTGGGCTTCCTGTGAACCAAAAAGGAATCTTCAGTGTGTGTGTGTGTGTGTGTTCGAGTGAGTCAAGTGAGTGCAGGGTAGGGATGCAACAGTATAGTGTGTCCACGGTTCTGGGATCATGGTAATGATGGTTTCGGTATTTTCCAGAAAACAGTAAGGTTATAAAATGTTTTTTCATGGCTGTGCCCAGTCTCTGCAGCATTTTGCAATATTTGTATTGCCTTAAAGAAAGTGTAAATCACAATACAGTGTACATTTCTTTAAGTCACTATAACCGATGTCCCACCCACATCATCCCTCCTGCAGAGGAAACAAAAACAAACACTCTGGCTATGGAGAGGGGGGGGGTAAGTTTGTCAAGATAAATTAGTAGGATTAGTAAAGTAGAGTAAATCTAAATCAAAGGCTTCATGTAGGATTCAAAATACTGATGTCCAGAATCTTCAAGTCTTGGACACAACCAAAACATATGAGTGAGGTTTGCCCAGCCCTGTCCACAGTGGTCACATGTGTCATTGGTATTCAAGTATATTTTGGCTAATCTAACTTTACTGTGCTCAAAGCTCTGTCCCATACTGCATCGGAAATACCTGTCCCTAGTTCCTCTTCCCATTTTGTTTTAATGCCATCTATGGATACATGATTAAATGACATAATCAAATTGTAAATGATAGAGATTTGACCTCTCAAGGTCAGGGGGGTCTGCATACAGCTACATGTGAAGGCTCAGGCAGTTGAGGAAATGATGTAGTGTGGGTTAGAATAAAATAACAAAGATTCTGAAAAAGCGAGATTCTGGAATTTGTAATTTGTCTGACAGTTGGGTGAAGCCTCTATGAAAAGCCTCTATGAAAAGTCTTTGCATATAGTGAGACCAATGAGTTCTCCTCGTTTGAAAGTGTCATTGAGTCTAGAGGCTGGGAAAAGATGGTTATTATAGACAGGGCTAAGCATTGAAAGATCAGTCAAATGAAATACTTGCCTAAATTGCACCAAATCAATTGGACTCAAATCAATTGCACTCAAAGCTGAACTTACTACCAGGCTAGAGGAAAAGTGTGAGGGGAAAAGGGAGTTTTGATGTTTTGATGTTAGTGTTAGTAACACAGTAAAGGATTTACAAAAATTACAAGATTGTGCCTCAGCTCTGCACCAGTCTGTGTGAGGGGGGAAAAGGGAGTTTTGATGTTAGTGTTAGTAACACAGTTAAGTTTTGATGTTAGTAACACAGTAAAGGATTTACAAAATTACAAGATTGTGCCTCTGCTCTGCACCAGTCTGTGTGAGGGGCTTGAAACCAAGTTATATATTTTTCTGCAAGTTTGCTGTTCAGTAATAAAATAAAATTTGGGAGACCAAGCCCACCACTCTGTCTAGGCCTTTCAAGGAATGTTTTATGGAGTCTTGAAGTTTTACCTCCCCAACACAAAACTAAAAGGTTGAGCAGAAGAAAGACTTTGGGAGAAATAAAATTAAACTGAAATTGACTTCGAAACAAGTATAAAAGATCTAGGCAGCACAGTCATCTTGATGCAGCTAATTTTCCCAGCTAAAGATAGATAAATTGTACTCCATCGCTGGAGATCAGGTTTTAATTTCTCAAGTAAAGGAGTAAAGTTGCATACAAAGACATTTTACAATCCATTCCCATCCTTCAAACTTTGGTCCAAACCCAAATTTAGCTCTTACATAAAAGAGGGTTTAGGGTTAGGATTAGGGTTAGGGTTAGAGGTAGCCCCATTCGATCCTATTAAATGCCTTCTCCGCATCCAGGGACACAACCACCTCTGGTGCACCCCACACGTTGGAGAGTGCTCTACATTTAACACACACACACACACGTATATACACTATATTTAATGGACATTGGAGAGTGCTCTACATTTAACACACACACACACACGTATATACACTATATTTAATGGACATTGGAGAGTGCACTACATTTAACACACACACACACACGTATATACACTATATTTAATGGACATTGGAGAGTGCACTACATTTAACACACACACACACGTATATACACTATATTTAATGGACATTGGAGAGTGCACTACATTTAACACACACACACACACGTATATACACTATATTTAATGGACATTGGAGAGTGTACTACATTTAATGGCCTGCGGATGTTAACGAATGAATGACACCTCTAACAAGACCTGTTTGATCAGTTGAAGTTATGTTTGTTATCACTGTATTTATTCTAGCAGCCAGAACTTTAGAGAGTATCTTCACGTCCACATTCAGCAAAGACATAGGCCTATAGGAACCACAGTTTGCTGCATCCTTACCAGGCTTCAGTAGACCTGTGATAAGTGCCCCTGTAAGGCTCTGTGGGAGGGCCGACTTCTCAAATGAATGATTGAAGACGCTAAGAAGCAGAAGTGTTAGCTATGATGAAAGCCTACAGTTCATTGTTAACTATCAGTTAGGGATGAGGTGTCTGCCAATTTTAATCAAATTTCTTTTATTGATATTTCAATTTATACGTTTTGCTCCCTAATGTATCCTGGAGGGGACAGACAAAACTACATGCATTTCTCCCACAATGTGATGAATGACTATATCCTGGGCCAGTAAATATCCCATAGTAGGTCTTGTTGTATTTTTACTTTCAAAATTTGTCTCTTTTTGAAGCAGATCCGACATGTCACTTTCGCTAACTTCAGAAAATGAAAACATGTCTTTGACTTCTATTGCTAATTATTGCTGGTAAGCAACAGTGAGCGGCTACAGGCTACTCATGGGCATCTGGGAGATTAAGTAAATCAAGTTGCTATCTAAATAGGAGAGACTTGCAGACTTGCAGACAGCTCCTGGTAGCCAATGGGTATTTCTGACAATGTGTTGTGTTAAGACGCCTTTTACGGTTATTACATAGGGTTATACTGCAGTGCCTTTCTGAGTGCATCTCTGTCTCGGTCAACACTATTGAATGCCTATTGAAGCGTCCTGATTGGTTTAAGGGTGTTTTCACATATAGAGGACCTGGACCTCTGCTCTGCTTCAGCTCTAATGAGGCCTCAGTTTTCTTTCTGTTCACACTATAGTTTACTTATGGAAGTCTCAGACCTCTTACTGGTGCTTTGGATTATGGGGGTTGTAGTTGCACTGGAATGTATATTTTCATCAGTCTCTCCATTGCCAGGTTCATAATTATGATGAAGATAATGGTGTTTGGTGAGGTGTTTTGTTTTCATAAAAACTGTTATTCTGGGCATTTCCAGCATTATAAATGTGACAGAACATGGTAAAAAAAATATTATCATTATTAATTGTTAATTAATTGCTTTGTAATTATTTAATCAAAATGCTTCTGCCAGTTTCTGTGGTCATTAACGTTGCAGTGTGTGTGTGTGTGTGTGTGTGTGTGTCACTTACTTGGGTGTATGGTGTATGTGGTCTCCATGCCTGCGTGTATATGGTCATTAACGTGGCAGTGCAACAACCATGTCCCAGGATGCTTTGCAGTCAGGGACACCGCTTGGAAAGTTCCAGGGAACAGATCAAAGACGTCTGCACGGTGTGTGTTTGTCTCCTGGGGGGGGGTTAGGTGGAGAGATTATGAGAAAATGAGATCTCCAAATCTACAGTGTGTGTGTGTGTGTGTGTGTGTGTGTGTGTGTGTGTGTGTGTGTGTGTGTGTGTGTGTGTGTGTGTGTGTGTGTGTGTGTGTGTGAGTACCTTGTAAGTAAATGTGTGTGCGTGAAAGTGGACGGTGTGCATGTCTGCTTCGTTGCCCAGTCCCAGGAGGTACCAGACCGTCTGATCTCCCTCCTGCATCTCCAGCCCCGGCAGAGTAGCGTACAGATGCCCATTAATGCCTAAACACACACACACACACACACACACACACACACACACACACACATGCATTTGATCACAGGCAGGTCTCTTCATTAATATCAGTAACCCATGTAAAATATGAAACTCATACGAGAGATTATAGAGATTCATTAGACAGTTAGTGAAACATTTCTAGCCATTATTTGTGCTGATTTTAATGATTATGATACAGCTAAAGAAAAGCCTAAATTCAGCATCTCACAAAATTAGAATAACAATACAAAAGTGGATTTTTAATACAGAAATGTTGCCTTTCTGAAGAATATGTTCATGTGTCTGCACTCAGTCTTTACTTTGGCCATCAGTGTGTGTGTGTGTGTGTGTATGTGTGTGTGCAGCATGAAGGCAATCTGTTCTTGTTTTACATCAAATTACTGAAATTAACTACCTTTTCCACAACATTTTAACTTTTTGAGACCTTGCTAAGTAATACTGAGCAGCACAAGTTCACACTCGGGGACACACACATTCGACATATTGAGGTTTGTCAGATGGTGGATTGACACATACATTCTGGACATATTTTGTCTTTTTTCAGATGGTGGATTGAGATATTGTAATGTTGTAATTTATCTCTTAGTGGGCAGAATTTCAAGGTAGTCAATACAAGCCTAGGTTATTTATATCGTTTATGTCTTTGGATTTCATCACTATAAACATATCAAACCTTGATAAAAATGAAGATTTTTAAACAGTTTCCCATATTGAAGCATTCAATAGCCTGTCACTAAATGTATGTGTATACTGAGTGAAAGTGTGTTTAATGTTGTGATATCAGACATCCTCAGCATTAGCCTGCATCTCCAGACAAACAGCTCAGCCTTCAATGATATGGTGCTGAGCGGTAGACTGGAGCCCAGGACTGGACTTCTGGGACTGGACCAGTGTCTTCCTAGACTCCCGCCACCCTGGTGCCTCTGCTGGCTGGAGCTGGGAGTAGGGAAGGGAAAGAGTTCAGCAGTCTCACAGTCTGGTGAATGAAGCTGTTGGTGAGTCTGGTGGTGCGGGAGCAGAGGCTCCTGTACCTCTTTCCAGAGGGCAGGAGACTGAACAGTCTGTGTGCTGGGTGACTTGCATCACTGACACTTGTGATGGCTTTTCGGGTGAGGCGGGTGGTGTACAGGTCTTGCAGGGAGGGAAGTGATGCACCAATGATCCTCTCAGCTTTCCTCACGATGCGTTGTAGAGCCTTCCTGTTGTAGTCAGTGCAGCTCCCACCCCACACAGTGATGCAGCTGGTAAGGATGCTCTCTATGGGTCCTCTGTAGAATGCGGTCATGATGGGTGGTGGAGTACTTGCCCGCTTCAGTTTGCGCAAGAAGTAGAGATGCTGCTGTGCTTTCTTGGCCACTGATGCGGTGTTGGTGGTCCAGGAGAGGTCATCGCTGATGTGCACCCCCAGGAACTTGGTGCTGCTCACCCTCTCCACTGCAGCACCGTCGATGGTCAGTGGGGGGTGTTGGGTCTGGCCCCTCTGGAAGCTGACCACAATCTGACATTTAGCAGGAGATCGTTGCCTTTGCACCATCTGGTCAAAAGATCCACCTCTTTCCTGTAGTGGGTCTCGTCGCCGTTGGTGATGAGGCCTACCAGTGTTGTGTCGTCCGCAAACTTCACTGGTTGGAGCTGTGGGTTGGTGTGTAGTCATGTGTCAGTAGGGTGAAGAGGATTGGACTGAGTACACAGCCTTGTGGGGCTCCTGTGCTCAGGGTTATGCTGTTGGAGATGATGTTGCCAACATGCACCGCTTGTGGCCTCTGGCTGAGGGCAGAGGGCGGGTGGAGGGCAGAGCAGATTGCATCCTCTGTAGATTGTTTCGCTCTGTACGCGAACTGGTACGGGCCCAGGCTGGGGGGCAGGGTGGATTTAATGTGTGAAAGGACTAGTCGTTCAAAGCACTTAATGATGATGGGTGTCAGTGCCACAGGACGTTAGTCGTTGAAGCAGGATGGTGATGGTTTCTTCAGCACTGGTATGATGGTGGCATCTTTCAGCTCCTCTGCACAGTCGTTCAGCACCCTACCAGGGATGTTGTCCGGACCCGCTGCTTTCCGGGTGTTGATGGCGGAGAGTGTCCTCTTCACGCTGGCAGCAGACAGGCACAGAGGCTGGTCGTGCGAGTGGTGTTCTGTGCCTCGAAGCGTGCAAAGAAGCTGTTCAGGTTGTTGAGCAGAGTGATGTCGCTCTCACAGCTCCGTGGTGCAGGTTTGTAGTCTGTAATGGCCTGGATGCCCTGCCATAGGCTACGTGCATCTTTGCTGTCCTTGAAGTGGGAGGTTATCTTGTTGGTGTTGTCCTGTTTTGCTTTCTTGATGCCACGGGACAGGTCGGCTCTCGCTGTTCTCAGGCCTGATTCGTCTCCGGCTTTGAAGGCCCTGTCTCTGGCCCTCGGCAGCCTGTGGACGTCTCCTGTTAGCCATGGCTTCCAGTTAGCTCGACTGGTGACGCTCTTTATGTGGGTCACGTCATCAATGCATTTGGTTTGGCATCACAGTGTCTGTGTACTCTTCGACCCAGTCCCAGTCTGTTGTCTCAAAACAGTCCTGTAGAGCAGAGGTCGCCTCCTGTGGCCACAACCTTACTTCTTTCAGAACAGGTTTGATGGCTTTCACTCTCGGCCTGTGTGCTGGCATTAGCATAAATGCGACTATCTACCTAGGCAAGTAGAAAGGCTGACACTTCACGATCATGAACTCTGCCAGAGGTGAGCAGTGTTTGCTACAGTAGCATCCCGGCACCACGCTTCACGGATGAAAACACAGACGGCGCCACGTGTCTTCCCTCCGTCTGCTAGAGCCCTGTCGGATCTGTAGCATGCTAGCTGCTCCAGTTG
>JAIFZK010000170.1:87500-92500 GCA_027481765.1 Tenualosa thibaudeaui | reverse complement strand
GTGTGTGACTCCTGTGTGTGTGTGTGTGAGACTCCTGTGTGTGTGTGTCTGTGACTGCTGTGTGTGTGTGTGTGACTCCTGTGTGTGTGTGTGTGTGACTCCTGTGTGTGTGTGTGTGAGACTCCTGTGTGTGTGTGTCTGTGACTGCTGTGTGTGTGTGACTCCTGTGTGTGTGTGTGTGACTCCTGTGTGTGTGTGTGACTCCTGTGTGTGTGTGTGACTCCTGTGTGTGTGTGTGACTCCTGTGCGTGTGTGTGACTCCTGTGTGTGTGTGTCTGTGACTGCTGTGTCTGTGTGTGACTCCTGTGTGTGTGTGTGTGTGACTCCTGTGTGTGTGTGTGTGTGTGTGTGTGTGTGACTCCTGTGTGTGTGTGTGACTCCTGTGTGTGTGTGTGACTCCTGTGCGTGTGTGTGACTCCTGTGTGTGTGTGTCTGTGACTGCTGTGTCTGTGTGTGTGAATGCTGTGTGTGTGTGTGACTCCTGTGTGTGTGTGTGTGTGTGACTCCTGTGTGTGTGTGTGTGTGAGACTCCTGTGTGTGTGTGTGTGTGAGTGCTGTGTGTGTGTGTGGGTGTGTGTGTGTGTGTGTGTGTGTGTGTGTGTGACTCCTGTGTGTGTGTGTGTGTGTGTGTGTATCCATTGACTTGCCAGCGTTGTGTGCTGTCATGGTGACGGTGACGCTGGTATGAGGGAAGAGGCTGAGTGTGTCACGCGTGTTGCCATAGTGACTAAAGACGTTCCCCTGGAAGTAAACTCCATGGAGATCCACCTGACTCCCGAGACCAAGAGTGTGCCACACGACACGCTCCCCCACACACACCTCCAGACCTCGCATGTTCCCATACAGCAGTCCGTTTACCCCTGCACACACACACACACACACACACATACATTAACACACACACACACACACACACATTAACACACACACACACACATTAACACACACACACACACACATTAACACACACACAAATGTACATACACATTAACACACACACACACACACACATTAACACACACACACACATTTGTGTTTGACACACAGTGCAAAGACTGAGTGCATATTTGCCACCATAGTGCATTTTAGTCAACTGCAACAACATTGATTAATGAATAATCAGATTTCTCCTTTAACCCAACAATGCTTCTCTTCTAGACACACACACACACGAACACACAGATACACACGCTCCCCTACACACACATCCACACTCCCCTACACACACACATCCACACTCCCCTACACACACACATCCACACTCCCCTACACACACACATCCACACTCCCCTACACACACATCCACACACACATCCACACTCCCCTACACACACATCCACACTCCCCTACACACACACATCCACACTCCCCAACACACACACATCCACACTCCCCAACACACACACATCCACACACCCCAACACACACACAAACACACACCCCCACACACACACAACCACACACACCAACACACACACAACAACACACCACTACACACACACATCCACACTCCCCTACACACACATCAACACTCCCTACACACACATCCACACTCCCCCACACACACATCCACACTCCCTACACACACATCCACACTCCCCTACACACACACATCCACACTCCCTACACACACACATCCACCCTCCCCGACACACACACATCCACACTCCCCTACACACACATCCACACTCCCCTACACACACACATCCACACTCCCCTACACACACACATCCACACTCCCCTACACACACACATCCACACTCCCCTACACACACACACATCCACACTCCCCTACACACACACATCCACACTCCCCTACACACACACATCCACACTCCCCCACACACACACATCCACACTCCCCTACACACACACATCCACACTCCCCTACACACACACATACACTCTCCCCCACACACACAGACACACTCTCCCAAACACACACACATCCACACTCCCCTACACACACACATCCACACTCCCCCACACACACACATCCACACTCCCCTACACACACATCCACACTCCCCTACACACACACATCCACACTCCCCTACACACACATCCACACTCCCCTACACACACACATCCACACTCCCCCACACACACACATCCACACTCCCCTACACACACACATCCACTCTCCCCAACACACACACATCCACACTCCCCTACACACACACATCCACACTCCCCTACACACACATCCACACTCCCCTACACACACACATCCACACACCCCAACACACACACAACCACACACCCCTACACACACATCCACACTCCCCTACACACACACATCCACACTCCCCTACACACACATCCACACTCCCCTACACACACATCCACACTCCCCCACACACACACATCCACACTCCCCTACACACACATCCAGACCCCGCAAGCAGCAGCAACCCGTTCACCCCTGCACACACACACACACTCATTAAAACACACAGTGTGTGTGTGTGTGTGTGTGTGTGTGTGTGTGTGTGTGTTGTACCATGCATCTTGTTGCTCTCCATGAAGGCAAAGTCATCATGAATGCTGGCGCCTCCATGGCGCTGGATGTTCCTCTGAAGATACCAGCTCAGGTTCTCATCAAAGATTCCAAACAGCAAGAAGAACTCCTTATCCACGTTCCTCTACACACACACACACACACACACACACACACACACACACAAAAACACACATATATACACACACCTACAAACACATAGACACACATAAACGCGCACACACACCATTTTTTACAGCAGTGTTTCAGACATGTCTTACCTGAAGCAGTCTGTGCCTCTACACACACACACACATTTATGCATTTATGTCTAGATGTTTGTGTGTTTATGTAAAAATATACATAGATTATTACAGAATTGTGTGTGTGTCTGTGTGTGTGTTTGTGTCCATGGGTTGGTGTGTGTGCGTGTCTGTATGTGTGTGTGTGTGTGTGTGTGTGCGTGTCTGTGTGTGTGTGTGTCTGTGTGTGTGTGTGTGTGTGCGTGTATTTACCTGCTTGCCATCCGGGTCCAGTTCTCCTTTCTTGCAGATCTTTAGCGGCCCCACCAGTCCAGAGTTGGTATCGTTTATGGGCTCATGGGCGGAGTAATACAGGCGTGATTGACAGGGGGGGTCTGAGGGGGAGGGGCCTTCTAGAACTTTCCACTGATAGACAAAACGCTTTCCTGGAGCAACAGAGGCCATGCCTCTTTCTACCCCTGCAGAATCCAAAACACCAGTAAAAACACAGACATATGAGTGTGTGTGTGTATGTGTGTGTGTGTGTGCGTGTGTGTGTGTGTGTGTACTTATCTATAGTATGCTGTACTTGGCTCAGTGACCTGAGGAGTGTATGTGTGTGTGTGTGTCTGAAAGACATAAAAAAATAGAAAAGCACATTCCAGACAGTGTGTGTGTGTGTGTGTGTGTGTGTGTGTCATCCGAGTAGGCTGCTCCTTCATAGTGATTGTCATGGTGTAGTCTGTGTGTGTGTGTGTGTATGTGTACCATCCTGGGAGGCTGCTCCTTCATAGTCCTTGTGGTAGTATAGTCTGTGTGTGTGTGTGTGTGTGTGCGTGTGTGTGTGTGTACATACCATCCTGGTAGACTGCTCCTTCAAAGTTCTTGTCGTAGTGTAGTCCATGAGGGTGGATGCTGTAGGTTCTTGAGGCTTTGTTAAGGAATGTTACCTCAACAGTGTCTCCGACCTCGGCTGATATCACTGGTCCTAAACACACACACACACACACACTTTTATTTAGCTGTTAGTCTATCATGTAAACACACACACATTCAGTCTATCATGCAAACACACACACATTCAGTCTATCATGGAAACACACACACATTCAGTCTATCATGCAAACACACACACATTCAGTCTATCATGCAAACACACACACATTCAGTCTATCATGGAAACACACACACACTCAGTCTATCATGCAAACACACACACATTCAGTCTATCATGCAAACACACACACATTCAGTCTATCATGCAAACACACACACATTCAGTCTATCATGCAAACACACACACATTCTTTTTAGGTCACTCATTAGGTCACACAGCGTGTGTATGATTCTGTGGGGAAATCAGTTTGCACTGTCGGGTTAGGGGTTAGGGGTTAGGGGTTAGGGGTTAAGGTTAGGCCATTAGGCCATTCATGTCTGATAAATAAAGTTTTATATCCTTCTTTCCCACCTTCCCTTGATGCTGCCTGTCAAAACGAACTGGCTCTGCTGGAGCTGCACGGGGTTAGGGTTAAATATATATATATATCTATATTTAGGGTTAGGGTTAAATATATAATCTATATATATTAAATATATTTAGGCGTAACATTTAAATCAGCCGCCGCATTTACCAACACTGATTCTTTCTTGTGATGTTTGAGCGATACACACACACACACCGATACATAACACACACACACCGATACATAACACACACACACCGATACATAACACACACACACACACCGATACATAACACACACACACACACCGATACATAACACAAACACACTGATACATAACACACACACACCGATACATAACACACACACCGATACATAACACACACACAGATACATAACACACACACACGATACATAACACACACACACTGATACATAACACACACACACCGATACATAACACACACACACTGATACATAACACACACACTGATACATAACACACACACACACATACACACACACACACACACACACACACACACACCGATACATAACACACACACACCGATAGATAACACACACACACTGATACATAACACACACACACACCGATACATAACACACACACCGATACATAACACACACACACTGATACATAACACACACACACCGATACATAACACACACACACCGATACATAACACACACACACTGATACATAACACACACACTGATACATAACACACACACCGATACATAACACACACACCGATACATAACACACACACACCG
>JAIFZK010000170.1:77500-80000 GCA_027481765.1 Tenualosa thibaudeaui | reverse complement strand
GTGTGTGTGTCTGTGTGTGTGTATACCTGTCGACCTGGGTGAGTTTTAGGCCTGTGAACTCATCGACCCCTGTGGGCCATGAAGTGTGTGTGTTTGTGTGTGTGTGTGTGTGTGTGTGTGTGTCTGTGTGTGTGTATACCTGTCGACCTGGGTGAGTTTTAGGCCTGTGAACTCATCGACCCCTGTGGGCCATGAAGTGTGTGTGTGTGTGTGTGTGTGTGTGTGTGTCTGTGTGTGTGTATACCTGTCGACCTGGGTGAGTTTTAGGCCTGTGAACTCATCGACCCCTGTGGGCCATGAAGTGTGTGTGTGTGTGTGTGTGTCTGTGAGTGTGTATACCTGTCGACCTGGGTGAGTTTTAGGCCTGTGAACTCATCGACCCCTGTGGGCCATGAAGTGTGTGTGTGTGTGTGTGTGTCTGTGAGTGTGTATACCTGTCGACCTGGGTGAGTTTTAGGCCTGTGAACTCATCCACCCTGTGGGCCATGAAGTGTGTGTGTGTGTGTGTGTGTCTGTGAGTGTGTATACCTGTCGACCTGGGTGAGTTTTAGGCCTGTGAACTCATCGACCCCTGTGGGCCATGAAGTGTGTGTGTGTGTGTGTGTGTGTGTGTGTCTGTGTGTGTGTATACCTGTCGACCTGGGTGAGTTTTAGGCCTGTGAACTCATCGACCCCTGTGGGCCATGAAGTGTGTGTGTGTGTGTGTGTGTCTGTGAGTGTGTATACCTGTCGACCTGGGTGAGTTTTAGGCCTGTGAACTCATCGACCCCTGTGGGCCATGAAGTGTGTGTGTGTGTGTGTGTGTGTGTGTGTCTGTGTGTGTGTATAACTGTCGACCTGGGTGAGTTTTAGGCCTGTGAACTCATCGACCCTGTGGGCCATGTGTGTGTGTGTGTGTGTGTGTGTGTGTGTCTGTGTGTGTGTATACCTGTCGACCTGGGTGAGTTTTAGGCCTGTGAACTCATCGACCCCTGTGGGCCATGAAGTGTGTGTGTGTGTGTGTGTGTGTGTGTGTCTGTGTGTGTGTATACCTGTCGACCTGGGTGAGTTTTAGGCCTGTGAACTCATCGACCCCCTGTGGGCCATGAAGTGTGTGTGTGTGTGTGTGTGTGTCTGTGAGTGTGTATACCTGTCGACCTGGGTGAGTTTTAGGCCTGTGAACTCATCGACCCCTGTGGGCCATGAAGTGTGTGTGTGTGTGTGTGTGTGTGTGTGTGTGTCTGTGTGTGTGTATACCTGTCGACCTGGGTGAGTTTTAGGCCTGTGAACTCATCGACCCCTGTGGGCCATGAAGTGTGTGTGTGTGTGTGTGTGTGTGTGTAGTGTGTATAACTGTCTACCTGGGTGAGTGTTAGGCCTGTGAACTCATCGACCCTGTGGGCCATGAAGTGTGTGTGTGTGTGTGTGTATCTGTGAGTGTGTATACCTGTCGACCTGGGTGAGTTTTAGGCCTGTGAACTCATCGACCCCTGTGGGCCATGAAGTGTGTGTGTGTGTGTGTGTGTGTGTGTGTGTCTGTGTGTGTGTGTCTGTGTGTGTGTATACCTGTCGACCTGGGTGAGTTTTAGGCCTGTGAACTCATCGACCCCTGTGGGCCATGAAGTGTGTGTGTGTGTGTGTGTCTGTGAGTGTGTATACCTGTCGACCTGGGTGAGTTTTAGGCCTGTGAACTCATCGACCCCCTGTGGGCCATGAAGTGTGTGTGTGTGTGTGTGTGTGTGTGTGTGTGTGTGTGTCTGTGTGTGTGTATACCTGTCGACCTGGGTGAGTTTTAGGCCTGTGAACTCATCGACCCCTGTGGGCCATGAAGTGTGTGTGTGTGTGTGTGTGTGTGTGTGTGTGTATAACAGTCGACCTGGTTGAGTTTTAGGCAGGTGAAATCATCGACCCCGGTGGGCCAGGAAGTGGGTGTGTGTGTGTGTGTGTGTGTGTTTATTCCTGTCGACCTGGGTGAGTTTTTGGCCTGTGAACCCATCGACCCCTGTGGGCCATGATGTGTGTGTGTGTGTGTGTGTGTGTGTGTGTGTATACCTGTCGACCTGGGTGAGTTTTAGGCCTGTGAACTCATCGACCCCCTGTGGGCCATGAAGTGTGTGTGTGTGTGTGTGTGTGTGTGTGTGTATACCTGTCGACCTGGGTGAGTTTTAGGCCTGTGAACTCATCGACCCCCTGTGGGCCATGAAGTGTGTGTGTGTGTGTGTGTGTGTGTGTGTATACCTGTCGACCTGGGTGAGTTTTAGGCCTGTGAACTCATCGACCCCCTGTGGGCCATGAAGTGTGTGTGTGTGTGTGTGTGTGTGTGTATACCTGTCGACCTGGGTGAGTTTTAGGCCTGTGAACTCATCGACCCCCTGTGGGCCGTAGTCCCACTCCTGCTCCTCAGCGCTGATGTAATAACGACGCACCTTCCCACTGGTTTCCATGGAGACGGGGACCCCGGGGGAGCAGGTGGTGACCTCAAAGAATGCCCGCATACCAGCTGGAAATACATCAGAATTCA
>JAIFZK010000170.1:65000-72500 GCA_027481765.1 Tenualosa thibaudeaui | reverse complement strand
AATGTTTCTCCACAACTGACAGCCTGACACCTCAAGGTAGCCAAGGTAGTAATGCGATAACTGAGAAATAAGATCATTTCAATGCCTGTACCAAACAGCGCGCACCACAGCCACACATACACCATCCGTAGCGCCATTAACTCATTACTTACCCGCCACCGCCCGGTGAATAGTCCCACTTCTCCTCGCGGATCCCGATATAGTATGTCCGCGTGACGCCTCTGACCGATTGCAGAGTGATCAGAAACACAAGTGCGCGGGCCAACATCTTGAGCACCGAACCGGACATTTAATGTTTATGTATGTAAATTTGACTGCGAGACGCCGAGTGAATTTCTGACTCATTCCTCCATCGAAAATCCGAAAGTGAAACTTATTGCGGCGCCTGAGTGCAGCTATTGTGTCCAACCAAGATAACTGCAAGTTGCAAAATTCCCGAGGATTGGTCAAGACTAGACGCAACTGCAAGAACTCAGTAGACACAATGTTGTTCACTTTAGATTTCAGGTTGTAGGGGAGAACGGGGTAAGGGGTAAGCACCCCCTTTTCTTGGAAACCATCAACAAATTTAATTTCTCAAACAACAAACAAATCAACAAATTTCATTTGTCAAAAATCATGTGACAGGATGTGTAGGCAGAGGGAACTATTCTTCTCAGTCTGGAAAAGGAAGTGCATGGCAAATATAAAAGAGAAAAAATCTGGGTGGATTCCCTTCATATCCAGAGTTGAATAATATTTAGATACATTACATACATACATTCATATATTTGAATTAAGGCTCTTATTAGCCATCATATGATGCCTCAACAAAATCATGAATGTGAGCGTAAGTTCTCGTCTGAGTCGTTTTTTTTTTCAAAATGGTGGTGAAATATGGAGATAATTGGAGACAAACAAAAATTACTGCTTTGAAAACGTAAGTAAAAAAGTAAGGACTGAAAGCATAAATCAAGGTTTCGATGGTAACAAAATGTTTTGCTTGCAGCCTTATGTGTACAGAATTGTTTGCGGGTCGAAAAGTTTTGAACATCAAAATCTTTTGTGAATCAAAAAGGTTTGGTTGCAAATTTCCCTGAAAGTGGCATATAATAGCATGGTAACTAGGTAAAATGATGTAAACTACTGAGTACAGAGATACTAATTACTTAGAAATACCTTCACAATTACCAAAAGATGTTCTGCATTAATGGATAGTTATTACATGAGTTATGAAGGTAACTACAGGGAGATTATAAACTAATTACCGTGTAAAAAGAGAAATAATAACCTAGTTACCTGGTACTAGCATCCAGTATCTCATCTATCCAACTGCTCACCATGTAATAGTGCTGATTTGCCTGCTAAAAACTTTGCTTAAAACTGTGTTCTACTGTGTTCTACTGTGTTCTACTGTGTACTCCTGTGTTCTACTGTGACCAAAGTGTTTCTAAGAAACTACATCCTCTATTACCCATTCATTTTGCAGTCTTTCAGGATTAACGCCATTTTACTGCAACAATACAATACTACAATTCCATCAGGGTCTATCTTCTTTATTATTGGGTTCTTGTAGATGTTGCCTGAAATGTATTTGATAAGTACACAGTAAAAAGAAAGTCTGGTTGTATCCATATTAATGTCCACACCTTACAAAGGAATTATATGGCAAGATTCAATTCCTCTCCATAATATCCATTCTAACCTTTAACATGCATGTTCTTTTATCTTACCAGGTTAAACATGACTATTTTCCAAGTAAATAAGATTAAACTGATCTGTAAAACTTCTTGCCAGGTAATTACACTAAGATTGATCTTTTTTCCATGTCATCAATTCTTAACCACTACAATGTATGTTCTGCAATGTTAGCAGGTTAAACATGATTATTTTCCAAGCAAGTAACATGAGTGTGCATTATAACTAAGATTATTCAATTTCCCACTGCAAACATTCTAACTAGTGAGTTACACACTTTAGTGAGTGTGTACAGTACACCTACTCATTACACACTTTAGTGAGTGTGTACAGTACACCTACTCATTACACACTTTAGTGAGTGTGTACACGTACTCATATTAGCAAGTGTGTAAACCTGCTCGTTACACATATTAGCAAGTGTGTATATCGACTCATTTTTAGTGTTGTTTTGACGGCCTGTCTTAATTTTAGTTTCATCTTTGCATCAAGCTGTCATTTTAGTTTTTATTAGTCTTAGTTATATCTGTACTCTTGTCTAAAAGTCTTATTTTAGTCAGAATTATTCATTACTGTTTTCGTCTAGTTTTAGTCAATGAAAACTGATGACATTTTAGTCCAGTTTTAGTCAATGAAAATTGTATTTTAGTGCCTTTTTTGTAATACAATTCTATTTAACCCTGTCAATATAGTACCTAGTATAGACAGTCAATTTTTTTTAAAAAGTCAAACCCATTTCACAATTCAAACAAGGGTATTAATAGTGGAATATTACAATTTGCAAAAATATATGTGCTGACAGAATATTTGATTAAATTTCATATCTTGTTCATACTTTCTTGCACAGAGAAGAATCAGGGGTGCAAAGGGCTGCATGATATTCCTCTCTGCTCCTGACAAACAGGGGTCAGGGGTCAGGGGTCAGTAGGATCTCCTGTTTCATTTTTCATGAAGTCAAGAAGAATGGGTTTGACATGGATACAGACCTTAGACTACTGAGACAAGGGTCCAGAATGCACTTTAATATCAGTAAAATAACTAACTACACTGAGACAAGGGCGCTCCAGAATGCACTTGTTTCATATCAGTAAAATAAGGAAAAGTTTTGTTAAATTGGGTAAGGACAAATCAGATAATATTAACCCAGTTGCAACTGTCCTGATGTTAACTGATGTAACCTCCCTTTGTACCCTTAGTTTCAATCCTTCCATCTCCTCCTTGTGTTACTTCCTGTCAGTTCCTTGTCACTTCCTGTTGCTCCTTGTTTATCCTTGCCCTGTGTCCCTGTCTCTAGCTCCGCCCCTCACCTGTTCCTTGTCTTGTTCATTATTAGTCTTGTTAGTCCCTGCCTTGTTTAACCTGTTCCATGTTCCCTAGTTGAGCCCAGTGTATTTAAACCCTCATGTTTCCTCAGTCCTGTGGCAGCCATTGTCCATGTATGTTCATGCTGTTGTGTATTCCTGTGTAAATCCTCCTCTGCCTTCCTCAGTAAATCCTGCCGTGCACTTGGGCCCTTACCTTCTACCTCATAGATCCATGACACCTGAAAACCAATTTAAAAAAAGAAGAATGAAAATTGCATATGGCAGTTTGGAAAAGAGCTCTGGGTTAGGGTTAGGGTTAATGACACTCTGGGTTAATGACACTCTGGGTTAGGGTTAGGGTTAATGACACTCTGGGTTAATGACACTCTGGGTTAATGACACTCTGGGTTAATGACACTCTGGGTTAATGACACTCTGGGTTAATGACACTCTGGGTCAACCACAGTTTGGTTCCCTGTGGCACTGGTGCATGTAGAGCTTTTGCAAAGCCAGATTTCCCTAAAACTATGGGATGGATGTCATTTCCCTAAAACTATGGGATGGATGTCCTTTCCCTAAAACTATGGGATGGATGTCATTTCCCTAAAACTATGGGATGGATGTAATTTCCCTAAAACTATGGGATGGATGTCATTTCCCTAAAACTATGGGATGGATGTCATTTCCCTAAAACTATGGGATGGATGTCCTTTTTGGGCTATCAAATGGTCTAGGGGTCCACACTGGCCCTTTAAGTGGTAGCGTCTTAGGTCTACATCACAACGGCACGGTTGACAATTGGGCCTGACTTCGGTTAGTGACAAAATCACAAATGACCTTAGATTTCTGTTTTAAATTCTCCCACTTCTTCTTGACCTTCCCAGGATCTATTTTGCCAGTGAGGCCACGAGATTTTACATTACATATACATTTACATTTACATTTACATTACAAACTCTATGTACAGAAAAGAATACAGGACATCATTGTGTAATGCAGGTGATCTCCCAAAGGATTCAACTGAATCAAACAAACTCACTCAAACAACAGGTGATCTCCCAAAGGATTCAACTGAATCAAACTAACTCACTCAAACAACAGGTGATCTCCCAAATGATTCAACTGAATCAAACAAACTCACTCAAACAACAGGTGATCTCCCAAAGGATTCAACTGAATCAAACTAACTCACTCAAACAACAGGTGATCTCCCAAATGATTCAACTGAATCAAACAAACTCACTCAAACAACAGGTGATCTCCCAAAGGATTCAACTGAATCAAACAAACTCACTCAAATCGTAAAGGGTTAATTATGTCTCCAAGTGGTTGAATAATTTGCCCCTTTTTGAGCATGTGTAAAATGAGTTTTAAGGGCATTAAAGTGCAGGTATTAACAAAACATATGAAAGTAAAAACATCATTAGTACATCATTGTGATGTATATAGGTGACACGTTTGTATTTTAGAGGGATTGAAAAACAAAGCAAATCATTTATATTGCCATTTTTACACTTTATAAAATAAAGCATTAAAATGCAACGCAACCATATGTTCCATGGCAGTAAGGCCATTAAAGCTGTAAATCATGTGTTTAAATGTAAAACTGTGTTAAGGCAAAGCTTAAGAACCACTCTCACGAAAGTCTGATTTACAAAAGATATACTTAGGCAACGAACATGTGGGGAATCATGTCATAACCTTAATGTGGAAGCTACGGTATAACTTAAGAACAACTTAGCGTCAAGAAGGGTTTGGGAAATCGGCAATCATTCTCTGTTCCGGAACAAAACAAACCGTTTCCGACCGCTTGGATGGGATAGACTAGGGTCCATTCCAACTGATCTCTAGAAGGTTTGTTTTGTTTTGAGAATATTGGAATCAGAATGTAGTTTTGATTATTTTCAGTCGTTATGTTTGAGCTGGGCCTGTTCTTACTGATCCCGTCATTAGAGATGAGCTGGAATATGATGCTCTTGGGTTGCTTCAGTACTTGCCCTGTCTGTGTTTGTCCCCTGTGTCAGTGGCTGTAATTTCAGGTTAACCAGTAAGATGTTTCATTTGTAATTCTTTTCCTTTGTACTCTATGTCCAAAGCGTATTAGGCAACGCATTCCAAATAGGCTGACAGCTGTAGCCAGAGTAGGGGGGTAGGAATACTCACGGAATTGAAACACCCATGGAGGTTCTTCCCAGCTGGTTCCACCCGGAAAGGAGCCCGAATCCGTTTGCATTTCATTGGCTACCTTCATTTTAGCATCAAGACTTTACATGTGAAGCACCCTGTTCCTCGATTTTAGTGTTGTTGTACATCGGAGAAAACTCAACAATGCATATCGACTCCATCATCTCCTGTGTCATGTTATTGCCTTGGAAGAAACCTTTGTGTGTGGCGATGCTAAGAGCAATTGAGCAACAGCTAGCAGCTAGTGACTATTGTCACAATTTACTGTCAGAATCCAGGTATGTTACCGTACTCATAATGAAATAACTAACATTTAATATAATTTAAACACAATGCTTTGGAGTAAATCAGAATGGTCACATGTTACAGATAGCAGAAGATTTTCGTCATATCGTCATATCATGTGAGAATTTCTGTTGCTACATCAACTAGCCAAGTTACTGTGTTTGGGTTTGTCAGATCAACATGACTACGTGTGCAGTAGACTCTGGACCTAACTAAACATTGTTACACATATAAAAGACTTAAATTAGCAAATAATATTATAAATAATAACTCCCAAACTCCTCCCAAATCCCCGGCCCACACATTTCATGTTTATTTCAAATGTGTGTCTCTATGAATTAATTAATCAACATATCTGCTGTACTGTTTAGCTTCTGTAACTGTTAGTGTTAGTGTTTAGTTATTGTCTCTATTTTGTGTCTTTTTGTTCGCAAATAAAAACAAAAAACAAAAAAAGCATTTTAAACCTGAACATAGCTTAGTCAGCCAGGCGTCATATTTGGTTTTGAAGTCTCTTACATCTCATTAAAACCCATCAATACAGAAATCATGATAGTTTATTAGTTTGTTAACAGTTAATCACATATAATCACAGGAACAGTTAATCACATATAATCACAGGAACAGTTGATCACACGTGGGCTGGTCTTGGTTTTGACCAAGTGTATTGGGTGGGTTAAATCACCTCGATACTTGTTCCCTTCTTAAGGTTTGCCATGTGAACACAAAACGATCCTTGGAACGATGGACAACAAAAATGGATATCGGTTCAGGGCTTGTATCAAAACAAAATAGGTGTGTAAGCAGCCTAAGACTCTCTCACACACATACACACAAGCCACACACTGGCTCACACACACATACACACACACTCACACACTAACTGCACAATGTCTCTCACACATGCAGACACACACACACAATCCACACGGTTTCACACAAACACACTCACACTAATTGCGCACTGTATAACACACACACACACATACACTGTCTCTCACACACACACAAACCGCACAATGTCTCACACACACACACACACCCTGTCTCACACACACTCTCCCACACCCTGTTCTCCCTCAGTGGGTGGGGTGTGTGTCCAGGGCAATGTTTGGAAGCAATGGTTGTCATGGCAGCGCTGTTTGGTATCCATGGCGAAGCACCGCCCCTCGAGGATCTCATTGGGAAGGTAGGAGGTGCGCTGCTGATGGGAGGAGCCAAACTCCTGGGAGGCAGAGACAAACACCACCAGCTCAAATTGTGATTGGTCAGCGGAGCGGAGGGCATGTCCCAGACGGCTGGTGGGGGTCAGAGGGTGACTAAAGGTCAAAGGTGACAGGAAGAGAGGGCACATCTGTGACCCCACCCCCAGCACGCTGAAGTCCAGCACAGTCTGCCGCACGGAGTGTGTGAGTTCATCTCGCTCCAGCAGCACAGCGCTCACATGCACATCCTGCAGCGGGTGACCTGTGGTGTTACACACACGCAGCGACACACACACCTCCCCCTCCAGCTCACACACACACGCCGTGCGGCTGAACACCAGACCATCGCAGCGCTTCCCTGGACGCGTGAACTTGGCCACCAACGCACCTGAGACATGGACAGAGTGTGTTACAACACACACACACACACACACACACACACAAATACACAGCCACCAACGCACCTGAGAGATGGACAGAGTGTGTTACAACACACACACACACACACACACACACACACACACAAATACACAGCCACCAACGCACCTGAGAGATGGACAGAGTGTGTTACAACACACACACACACACACACAAATACACAGCCACCAACGCACCTGAGAGATGGACAGAGTGTGTTACAACACACACACACACACACACACACACACAAATACACAGCCACCAACGCACCTGAGAGATGGACAGAGTGTGTTACAACACACACACACACACACACACACACACACACAAATACACAGCCACCAACGCACCTGAGAGATGGACAGAGTGTGTTACAACACACACACACACACACACACACACACACACACACACACACACACAAA
>JAIFZK010000170.1:37500-55000 GCA_027481765.1 Tenualosa thibaudeaui | reverse complement strand
TGAAAGTAGCCAATCGCATTGAGGGACGTGGTATGACTGACCTTTTATGTGCTATCTCCGTCACCATGGTGATAGCAATGTTGGTGCAGGCGTAGTGAGCAAAATGCAGTTTTAAATTAAATAAGCTTCTATGGGTGGATTCTTATTTGAGTGATCTATGGGCTAAACAGGCATTCCCACAAAACACATTTTTAGTTGCTGACCCACCAAACTGGAGTTCTGGATATGGAACACACACACACACACACACACACACACTCCCGTGTCTTACACTTTGGAACACACACACACACACACACACCACTGCAGCACTCCACAGCACATCCACAGCACAACCACAGACAACACACACACACACACACACACACACACACACACACACACACACACACACACACACACACACACACACACACACACAGTGACACCTAGTGACCTCTGTCTCATTCCCCCCCTTTAAATCATTTAGTCTCTACAACCACAGCACAGCACATCCACAGCACAACCACAGCACAACCACAGCACAACCACAGCACAACCACAGCACAGCACAACCACAACACAGCACAGCACAGCACAGCACAGCACAACCACAGCACAACACAGCACAACCACAGCACAACCACAGCACAACCACAGCACAACCACAGCACAACCACAGCACAGCACAACCACAGCACAGCACAGCACAGCACAACCACAGCACAACCACAGCACAACCACAGCACAACCACAGCACAACCACAGCACAACCACAGCACAACCACAGCACAGCACAGCACAAAGGATTGTTTCACTTTGACAGACATTTTTAAAACACTTTAAGAGTAGTTCTTTTAAAATATATATTTAAGAACAGATGAAATTATACAGAGCAGTAATCCAGCCAGGACACTTTAGAATGCAGCATGAGGCCATCTGTGGTTAAACCCAAGCTGACAGCTGAATAAGTAACAAAAACATTTGTGTGTGCGTGCGCCTGAATGTGATGAGGGTTGACATGAGTAGGTCAAGACTGAAGGCTAAAAGTACACATTCTTTCTGCTGAGATGCAGCACACACACACACACACACACACACACACACACACAGAGAGAGAGAGAGAGAGAGAGAGAGCTCATTTTACTCACCATCTTTGAACAGAATGGACACACATGCAACAGCGCAGTTGTGTACATTCTACGCTCAACACTGCCCTAAGATGTGTGTGTGTGTGTGTACATTCTACGCTCAACACTGCCCTAAGATGTGTGTGTGTGTGTGTACATTCTACGCTCAACACTGCCCTAAGATGTGTGTGTGTGTGTGTGTGTGTGTGTGTGTGTGTGTGTGTGTGTACATTCTACGCTCAACACTGCCCTAAGATGTGTGTGTGTGTGTGTGTGTGTGTGGACATTCTACGCTCAACACTGCCCTAAGATGTGTGTGTGTGTGTGTGTGTGTGTGTGTGTGTGTACATTCTACGCTCAACACTGCCCTAAGATGTGTGTGTGTGTGTGTGTGTGTGTGTGTACATTCTACGCTCAACACTGCCCTAAGATGTGTGTGTGTGTGTGTGTGTGTGTGTACATTCTACGCTCAACACTGCCCTAAGATGTGTGTGTGTGTGTGTGTGTGTGTGTGTACATTCTACGCTCAACACTGCCCTAAGATGTGTGTGTGTGTGTGTGTGTGTACATTCTACGCTCAACACTGCCCTAAGATGTGTGTGTGTGTGTGTGTGTGTGTACATTCTACGCTCAACACTGCCCTAAGATGTGTGTGTGTGTGTGTGTGTGTGTGTACATTCTACGCTCAACACTGCCCTAAGATGTGTGTGTGTGTGTGTGTGTGTGTGTGTGTGTGTGTGTGTGTTGTACGCTACGCTCAACACTGCCCTAAGACTGCTCAACCCTGTAAGATGTGTGTGTGTGTGTGTGTGTACATTCTACGCTCAACACTGCCCTAAGATGTGTGTGTGTGTGTGTGTGTGTACATTCTACGCTCAACACTGCCCTAAGATGTGTGTGTGTGTGTGTGTGGACATTCTACGCTCAACACTGCCCTAAGATGTGTGTGTGTGTGTGTGTGTGTACATTCTACGCTCAACACTGCCCTAAGATGTGTGTGTGTGTGTGTGTGTACATTCTACGCTCAACACTGTGTGTGTGTGTGTGTGTGTGTGTGTGTGTGTGTGTGTGTGTGTGTGTGTGTGTGTGTGTGTGTGTGTGTGTGTGTGTGTGTGTGTGTGTGTGTGTGTGTGTGTGTGTGTGTGTGTGTGTGTGTGTGTGTGTGTGTGTGTGTGTGTGTGTGTGTGTGTGTGTGTGTGTGTGTGTGTGTAGTGACAGGGTTCCCACACATCCTGGAAAACCTGAAATTCTAATTCTAATGTTTTAAGTTTTCCAGTCATGGAGAACGCCTGGAAATGTATTCAAATGTTCAAATGTCCTGGAAAATGAGAATGTAGCTGGTTTAACATGGTTGAGCTGGTTTAAGATGGTTGAGCTGGTTTAAGATGGTTGAGCTGGTTTAAGGTGGTTGAGCTGGTTTAAGATGGTTGAGCTGGTTTAAGATGGTTGAGCTGGTTTAAGGTGGTTGAGCTGGTTTAAGATGGTTGAGCTGGTTTAAGGTGGCTGAGCTGGTTTAAGGTGGTTGAGCTGGTTTAAGATGGTTGAGCTGGTTTAAGATGGTTAAGATGGTTTGACCAGCTAGTTTTTATTATCATATGATTTTGCATGTTTTGATGGCTGGCTTGACTAAGTTATGATGGTCACTCTAGTGGGTTTTGCTGGCCATATATGAACTATTTCAGCTGTTATTCAAGCTATTGTTTAACCAGATAAAACATCAAGGCTGACAAAACACATTGACACATACAAAACACATAAAATGATGGTTGACTGACTAGGTTGACCAGATTAAAGTGTGTTTTGGCATGACGTGTTGTGTAAGGTGTGTTTGTGTTTTGACTTTTTGGTGGTTTAGTTGGTTTGATGGGGGGGCCTCAGGGTGCCTGGGGGACAGGGGCTGGTTTGATGGGGGGGCCTCAGGGTGCCTGGGGGTCAGGGGCTGGTTCGATGGGGGGGCCTCAGGGTGCCTGGGGGACAGGGGCTGGTTTGATGGGGGGGCCTCAGGGTGCCTGGGGGACAGGGGCTGGTTTGATGGGGGGGCCTCAGGGTGCCTGGGGGTCAGGGGCTGGTTCGATGGGGGGGCCTCAGGGTGCCTGGGGGACAGGGGCTGGTTTGATGGGGGGGGCCTCAGGGTGCCTGAGCTCCCTCTTGGGCACACTGCTCAAGGCCCAGAGACCTCACTGGCCCCTTTGACTTGGCTTAGTCACATTCTTCAGCATTATAAAGAGCTGCATAATAAATATTGTTAACCTTTACCTTATATACATTAGAAAGCAGGCTTGAGCTGAATGTTGACAGTGAATGTATTACTACTGCATAAGTTAAATAAGTAACACAGAAGCTAAATCAGTCACCTTTGCCATGAACATTTCAAGCAACTTCTAAGGCTCTCAGTTAGCCCACTCTTATTGCCCACACCCTTAATGGCTTTGTCAACTACGTGTTGAATGGACACTCATCTGCCAGTCGGTTGTTGTTCTTGTTCTTGGGTTTGCTGGTTCACAGTTTAACTGTGACTCCCTCCCAGGGTGCACAGAGGCACATGGTTTCTTTCACAGGTTTATTAAAGTCTCTGTCCTTTAAGAAAAATATAAAGTAATATAAAAAATATAAGATAAAACCAAATAACTTAAATATTAAAAAAAAACATAAATATAATAATATAAGATAAAATGAAATAACTTAAATATAACCTTCTTCACAAGCCTGCAGTGCAAAAATAGCAGCCTTTTAGCCTGTCATTAGAAGTGGTGAAAAATAAAGCTGCCTTTGACAAAACCAGATGACAATGAATTAATAAAATCAATCAAATCTGTCATGTCCAGATGTGAAACCCAGAATGCTCCCAAATCTGAGCCCTGTATTTGGTTGGCGGTGAAACCAGCCTTTCCTTACCACCGTTCTTCCATGTTGTGTGTTCTTCCTCTACTGTTAGCAGCACGTCTGACTTTGCCAACAGCACAGCGACTGGCCGAAATGTGCATTGCACAGTAAGGAGCAGCTCTCAGAGACACTCTGGTCTGAATGCTGAATGATGAATGAGTGTGAAATATTCATACTGACACCTCCGTATCAATACGTGTATCATAAAGAGGCCCACAACGATATATTGCCGTATTGATATTTTGAACACACCATTAGTACCATGTAACCCAATGGAAATAAGTAAAACCAGAGACAACCAACAGTTTGATTCTCTAGCATGAAACTATTTTCAAATATCCATGATCGCTAACGTCAGCTTCCATAAACCCTTTTTGAGCAAACGGAATGCATTAGCGTTGTCAAAATTGACCGCAGCAAGTCTGTTGAGGTGTTGGGAGGGAGTTTTACCAATGTCTTTACTGTGCAGCTAACAACCAGCTGACTACTGTAAAACAGAGGTGTGGAGGTGTGGTTGTGGGTGGAGTCACTGGCATGGTAATATAACACTTGGCCAGAGGTGTGGTTGTGGGCGGAGTCACAGATTGACCCTCAAGTCAAGTCAGCTTCATTGTCCTGGAATAGAAGGATACTGGATCCCCGCTTGATGTTTAAGCATTCCAAGTAGATGATGAAACAGCTCTAATCCTAATCTGATCAGTTTAGGATTGATTGGCCATCCATACACCAGCTGATCAGTTTAGGATTGATTGGCATCCATGTGGCTGTGAAAAGCATATTAATGTGATAAGTGCATGCTGATAATACACTAATAGTACTAGACTAACAATGATATTAATAATGAAATCATGGAAGATAATAACACAGGTTCATGTTGTGAGGTCTCACAGTGGAAATTCTTTGTTGCACACATCGTCCAATAGAACACTTTCATGTTGTGAGGTCTCACAAATCGTCCAATAGAATCTCCAGGGCTGGACGTGGAGCCCAGATCTAAGCAATTGAATTGAATTGAATTGAATAAAATAAGAAAAGTAACATTACTGTTACTGAGAGACCTCAATGCCAATGTAATTTTTGCTGCTAACGCACATTATTATAATGTATCGTTACTTAGAGAGCTCAATGCTAATGCAATTCGTGCCGCTAATGCACATTACTGTAACATCTTGTTACTGAGAGAGCTCAATGCTAATGTAATTTGTGCTGCTAACGCACTGTAACATAACATTACATGAAAGCTAGCACAACGTATGTTCAGCTATCAAAGTTCCTGCTCCATACTCAGACATTCCCAGACTCATACTAATGACACTCCAGATAAGTGGCCTAAGTAGGACAATTACAGTCTTTGCTTTCTGAAAGCTGACACAGCAGATTACAATTGAATAAACATACATTAGCGACCATGCTTTTCTTGTTGACGTTTACATACAGTACATGTTGGCATCTATGTCCAGGGGCCTGTACTACTACTGATCTGGGGCCTGTACTACTAAGCAAGGTTACTGGTTAACAGGGGTAGCTTTGGGAGTTCCCACTGATCTCTAAAAGAACCTTCTATTGAGCATCAGTTGTTTCTGAAGAGACATGTTGTTTTTAGATCAGTGGTTACCCCAGAAGTTACCCAGTTTAGCCAGTGACCAGTGACCAGTGACCAGTGACCAGTGACCAGGCTTCATAATTGGCTTCAGTCTGTGTTTTTAACATTTCTTTGTGAAGCACATTGAGCCTATAGAAACCCTAACCCTATAGAAACTCTAACCCTATAGAAACAAACTTGCTTTGCTTTGTCCATTTCCACTTCCTGTGTCACAGTGTAATAAAACAAGAATTTAGTCAACAACATTTATATTTAAATTACCTCAACATGAACTTTACTTTTATGTCTAATGTCTAAAATGACAAAATCATATTCAGGGCAGAACACACACACACACACACACACACACACACACACTATACAGCCTTTAATATGTAGAACACCTTTTCACGCCCACACACAAACACACTCTACTATATTGTCTTATCTTCCTGTTCTTCATAGAACCCTTCTCCTCTTTTCTCTCACTCTCCCTCTCTCTTCCTCTCTCTCCTCCCTCTCTTCCCTCTCCCTCTCTCTCTTCCTCTCTCTCCTCCCTCCTCTCCCTCTCTCTCTCTTCTTTGTTTCTCTCCATCACCCCATCCCCCTCTTTTCCAGATACTCTTGACATTATTTCAATAATAAGCTTGCTTGCTTAAACATATGTCAGAGTGTGTGTGTATGTGTGTGTGTAACATGCACGTGTATACACAAAACACACACACACACACATACACACACACACCTCACCCTCATTCACACACACACACACACATCTCACCCTCATACACACACACACACACACACACACACACACACACACAGACACAAAGGATATGTGTACACACACCCCCTCAGGCATATTGGTAGGACCCTTCAAGTAAAGGGTCTGGAAAACTCATCATGTTTTAGAGGTTTCTGTGAGAGGACCAGAAACTGATACACACACACACAGACACACACACACTTTGTGAGAGGACCAGAAACAGATACACTCACACTCAGCCCCCCCCCCCCCACACACACACACACACACACACTTACAGACATAAACACACAATTACACATACACACATGCACGCACACACAAACACTCACACACATGCATGCACACAAATGCATGCATAACCACACACACACACATACACACACAGTGTTAAGCCCATAAATACACACACATAGACTGTACACATGCATACATGCACACTTATACACACACACATACTGTATATACCCACACACATACACACGACTAAGACTAAATACCTAACACACATACTAACTCAGAGAACTCACCTCTCTCTCTCTCTCACACACACACACACACACACACACACACAAACTCAGAGAACTGTTCTCACACGGACGTTGAATTTGCTATAATGATACAGAAGCAATGACAACCGCACACCCGCCATTCAACCCAAAGATTCCCAGGCTGCCCACTGACGTGTTGGGTTTGGGGTGAAGTAAACAGAGCTCAGACACGCGCGCAGTTTTCCCGACAGGTGGCGCCACGACATCTTTTCTTTTCTTTTCGTGGTGGTGCGCGCGCGTCCGGACCGTTTTCTCGCGTGCCTGTGCACAGTGCCGCGCTTGAGAGGTTTGTGCAGCGCGGGCCACCGACGGCTGGACGAGCCCCCGTCTTTAGCTTCTCGTGTGAAGGCTTCGCTACACGCGCTTAACGGCATAAAGGATTCTTCGTCGGACGGGGCACTCACCGAACAGCAGAGAGGTAAGAATGCAAGGCGCACCATTTACTGTCTCTACGTTTTCCATTCAAGTACAGCGATGGGGATGGTGTGTGTGTGTGTGTGTGTGTGTGTGTGTGTGTGTGTGTGTGTGTGTGTGTGTGTGTGTGTGTGTGTGTGTGTGTGTGTGAGAAAGGGGGGGGGGTCGCCGTTTGAGGCTCCAGCTGCTTGGCTGCGGTATGTTGAATCGGATCAGCCAGCCGCAGATTGCTGTTTTGTGATGCAGGTCCACGCCGTGCACGTCAGTGAGCTCGCGTGTGTGTGTGTGTGTGTGTGTGTGTGTGTGTGTACCCGTCATGACCAGATATTAGAATTCAAAAGGCGCAAGGAGGGGACTTGGACCGGCTAGTGAAAGTTGTCTTGCACGAGCAATGGATGTGTGTCGGCTTTTTGTGAACACACACACACACACACACACACACACAATCACTGTCACACCCCACCTTCCTTCGAACAAGCCGAACTGCTCGGGATTGTTGAGAGGCAGCTACAATACTCGCTTCACTTTGTGTGTGTGTGAGCGTGCGTGCCGTTGAAGATGGGGATTCGGGGCAGGTGCCGATTTCACCACAGAATAATGCACTTGCTCACGCGCTTGTGAGTCGGTGTCCGGGGCGGGCTGCAGCCTGTCGCCTCTGCAGTGGGCTCGCGCACGCACGGCTCCCTGAGCGCGAGGAGAGTGTTTCTTGATCGATATGGGAAATTTGTCTTGAGCAGGAAGGCAGGCGAATGTATGTGTGTGCGCGCGCACAAGCGAGCGTGTGTCGGTATTCCTTCGAGATTGTATTTGTGATGCAGGGCGGATGCGCAGAAGCAGAGAATGAGAGCACATACCCCCCCCCTCACACACACACACACACACACACACACACACACACACACACACACACACAGACCACCACCACCATTACTTCATCATTACTAGACATAAGAGCAGGCCCATTGGGGTCTGTCAGCGCCTCTGTTCTTCAGAGCAGGAATATCTGAGCATGTGTGTGTGTGTGTGTGTGTGTGTGTGTGTGTATGTCTGGAAGTGTTATTGCTCTGGTGTTTGGTCTCTTTCTCTTTTCACACACACACACACACACACACACACACACACACACACACACATACACTTGTAGAGAAGTGCAGTGGGGGGAGGGGTAGCCACTGTCCTCTGTGCCATTGTGTGTGTGTGTGTGTGTGTGTGTGTTTCATTGTATGATTCAGCTGGAGAGCATTTCAGTTAGTTGTGTGAACTCGCTGCACACATTCTTATTCTTGCAGTCTGTCTCAAACCACACACACGCACGCACACACACACACACACACGGACACACACACACACACACCAGCAGCAGCCTTTGAAGAATTTTCTATGACTTTCCTCTCTTTCTGCCAGTAATATAGTCTATCTGCCACTAGCCTATGTTATCTAGTATGCATTTGCCATGTATTATGGGATGTCAGTCTGTAGGCTGCACTGATAGATGACATGTGACTTCACACATCGTTTGAGTGGTGTGGATACTCAGCATGCTCTTAAAGTGACTGTCAAGCCCACTGGGATCCATTTGTATCTTACAAAACCTGATAAACTTCAGGCTGTTGCAAGTTCAACAGCAAAGAGAAAAATGATCTGGATGCTCCTCCAACTCCCTCACTTATACACACACACACACACACACACACACACACACACACACACACACACATACACACACACACACACACACACACATACACACACACACACACACACACACACACACATACACACACACACACACACACACACACACACATACACACATACACACACACACACACACATACACACATACACACACACACACACACACATACATACACACATACACACACACACACACACACACACACACACATACACACATACACACACACACACACACATACATACATACACACATACACACACACACACACACACACATACCTACACACATACACACACACATACACACTTTATACTCATACACACATATAATATAAACACATAAGCAGAATCACTTTTCTTTCTTCCTTAATATGCAAGCATATGTGCTGATGTACAATCTGAGCGGTGACTGACTTCTGTATGATCTAATGTTAACCTTATGGGTATTATTCACTTTATGTAGGCTATGCTACAGACTATCCTATAGACTATCCTATAGGCTATCCTATAGGCTATACTACAGACTATCCTATAGGATTTAGCAGATGCTTTTATCCAGCCTCCCTTAGAGCAACTTAGGGCTAAGTGCTCAAGAGCACAACGGTGGCAGTCAGGATTTGAATCCACAATTTTCCAGGCTACTTGCATGCTAGTCAGGAGAAGCACAACAGCAATGACCAATCCAGTATACTCACTCCAACAGCAATGACCAATCCAGTATACTCACTCCAACAGCAATGACCAATCCAGTATACTCACTCCAACAGCAATGACCAATCCAGTATACTCACTCCAATAGAGTGTGTTAGAATTTTATAGAATTTAATATGATTTCTTGATACTCCTTTCTAACAGTCAAATGAATAATCTTCATCTGTGTACTGCTTTGAGTTATCTGTCCAGCTAAGTCTGTACAGAATGTTCAGTCAGTAACTGGTGTGACACGGTGAAGACCTTAGAGGTCGCCTTGACCAGGGGTCATGTGTCGATGCTTGTCAGGTGCAAGGCCTTGGTATGTGCATGTATGTTCCTGTTTAGGTGATGTGTGGTTGCTCAAATCTAAACCCTTGAGTGTGTCCCTGAGTTATGTCCACTGTTTAGGATAGATTTACGATTAGACATTTGATATGTAGTTTAATGTAGTATGTAGTGTAGTATGTTTACATGTAGTATGTAGTGTAGTATGTTTATATGTAGTATGTAGTGTAGTATGTTTATATGTAGTGTAGTATGTTTACATGTAGTATGTAGTGTAGTATGTTTATATGTAGTATGTAGTGTAGTATGTTTACATGTAGTATGTAGTGTAGTATGTTTATATGTAGTATGTAGTGTAGTATGTTTATATGTAGTGTAGTATGTTTACATGTAGTATGTAGTGTAGTATGTTTATATGTAGTATGTAGTGTAGTATGTTTATATGTAGTGTAGTATGTTTATATGTAGTGTAGTATGTTTATATGTAGTATGTAGTGTAGTATGTTTATATGTAGTGTAGTATGTTTACATGTAGTATGTAGTGTAGTATGTTTATATGTAGTATGTAGTGTAGTATGTTTACATGTAGAGCCATTTTTCCTTTCACTTTGCTACTTCATCTTTTTAATTAAGCTACTATTCCATCCAGTCAATAATTGTAACTCATTTAATTCATCTTATAATAAATCATTGATCCTGATCCAACATAACTGAAAAAACACAACACAACTTTAAGGTGAACAGTGACCCCCCCCCCCCCCCCCCCCCCCGAAATCTAACAAGTGTGACATACAATAGCAATGGCCAATCTAGTATACTCACTCCTGCAGGTTAGACAACAAGTTTGTGTTTATTATTTCACTGGTATCTGATCTGACTGATTCACTGGTATCTGATCTGACTGATTCTGATTCACTGGTATCTGATCTGACTGATTCTGATGCACTGATATCTGATCTGACCGTAAACCTTGGGTGTAAGTTCAGAAAATGTGAGTTTGTCTGACTCACAAACATTCCCCTAACACCCAAATTTACTTTGCTTTGTGACGTAACAACTATGCCCCCCTTGAATGTCTTTATCAGTGTATGGACCAAACTGGATGTCACACAATTTCCTTCATCTTAACAGACAAAACTGAAGTCATTATATTGGGAGAAAAGGAGGAAAGACTCAGGATTGTCACTGTCCTCAACACAAAGAGTGTGTGTGTGTGTGTGTGTGTGTGTGTACCTGTGGTCATGAAGAGTGTGTGTGTTAGGTGTTGTTGTCACTGTCCTCAACATAAAGAGGACAAAAGCAAAAGAGACTAAAATCTTGGGGTCATCATCGACAGTGATCTAAACTTCAACATTCACATGAAAGCAATCACTAAGTCAGCATTTTATCACCTAAAAACATTTACAAACTAAAAAGGGATTAAAAAAAACGTGATTCCTGCAATGGTCTCAGGTTCACAGGTCTTCCTAAAAAGACCATCAAACATCTTCAACTGATCCAAAATGCAGCTGCTAGGGTTCTTACAAGAACAAAAAGAAATGCCCGCATCACTCCCATTCTAGTCATAACACTGGCTACCTGTAAGTCAGAACACTGGCTACCTGTAAGTCATAACACTGGCTACCTGTAAGTCAGAACACTGGCTACCTGTAAGTCAGAACACTGGCTACCTGTAAGTCATAACACTGGCTACCTGTAAGTCAGAACACTGGCTACCTGTAAGTCAGAACACTGGCTACCTGTAAGTCACTCCCATTCTAAAGTCATAACACTGGCTACCTGTAAGTCATAACACTGGCTACCTGTAAGTCACTCCCATTCTAAAGTCAGAACACTGGCTACCTGTAAGTCGTAACACTGGCTACCTGTAAGTCATAACACTGGCTACCTGTAAGTCATAACACTGGCTACCTGTAAGTCATAACACTGGCTACCTGTAAGTCACAGAACTGAAAAATCAAAAATCAAAAGTGGTGCAGCAGCCTTCAACTTCCTGAAGACATCAAGAATAAATCCCCTGCTGTTGGCAGCTTCAAATCCAGACTTAAGGCCAAACTGTTCTCAGATGCTTTCTCCTGATGATTCACTTATCTTTCTTTTTATACTCTACACTTTTTTATTCCTTCATTCATTATATTGTGTGCTTTTACTTTCTTTCATCTACTGTACTTTGTTTTTATTATTATTATTTTATTATTGTCCAGCACATTGAAATTCCTTTCTGTATGAGATGTGCCATAGAAATATATATGTGCCTTGCCTAAACTCAAACGTTATATAATGGTTGCATTGAGCCCTTCAAATAACATTCCCACTTGGTTATGATTGTATTGAACCCTTCACATACATTCCCACTTGGTTATTTTTTGGTGTTCCTATTATGAAACTGTATTAGAACGTTTCTGGAACATTGCGCTGAGGTCATGTAGTGTCGACAATTCAGCATATCGAAGTCAGTGGAACAATCAGAGATGGATGAGCCATTATGCTATAGGGTGAATACATTATATACATTATGCTATAGGGTGAATACATTATATACATTATGCTATAGGGTGAATACATTATATACATTATGCTATAGGGTGAATGCATTATATACATTATGCTATAGGGTGAATACATTATATACATTATGCTATAGGGTGAATGCATTATATACATTATGCTATAGGGTGAATACATTACATACATTATGCTATAGGGTGAATGCATTATATACATTATGCTATAGGGTGAATGCATATACATAGTCATCTTCTGCTGTATTTGTTGAATAGTATGAGGTAGTCCTCATGGGGTAACACCACTGAATAGCACGTGGGCGACCCGGGTTCGATTCTCATACATGTGCCCATTTTTTCTGCCGAATCGTGAGTTTTTTCTGCAACCAAACTAAACGAATTTCCATTAAAAAAAACTGGGGCCATTAATTATCAAGAATTATCATTAATCCATACATGATTCATGCATTACTTCATGAAATCATCAGGAATTAAATTCAGGAATTAATTGTTTGTCATTAATGACCTCAGGCATAAATAACATCTTAAGAATTCAGGACTGTGGGTACGTCATTATGAGTCATGATTAATTGCAAATGTATTTCATGGTGTGGCAGCAATTAAATATTTTACCACCGGGGGGCACTATTTGAATACATCGCCATACTCTGTTACCTGTGAGTTTCCGTAGATTTCAAAAATGGTGAAGTGTGGCATTGGACCATTTTGAATTAAAAAAAATGACTCAGTTCACTGCAAAGCACAAGCCTTCAACAACACACATCCGCCCCTGGTGGATGCAGCATATGAACAACACACATCTGCCCCTGGTGGATGTCGCTGGTGATGCCTCCTGCTCTGTGTCTGTAAGTTATTTGTTGTTATTTCTTATGAGGCTTTGTTATGTAGCGTAATTGTTAGGTAGACTCATCTCGCTCAACTTCTTTTTCAACAAGTTATTATTTATCACAGGTGGGGTCAGAAACCCCTGGTACGTGGGGTCAGAAACCCCGTGCCTGTGCCACAGTTGACACAGGAGGGATTTTCACTAGCACACCAGCCCTTGTTTTGGTCATTAGAGATTATAAAATTATAAATTCATTAGAGATTATAAATTTGGCGTCTCATCTGATGGTAAGGTCGTCTACATGTGTCTTCTGTACAATCAATTAAGAAAATTTAATCAACTAAGAAAATGTAATCAATGTAAACAAACACACACACACACTTATCCACCCATACCTCGTCTCACACACACGAACTGACATACACACACACACTAACACAGATACCTCCACAACTCACACACGCACATACACATACACACTCATTTCACACACACTCACACACAGATAAAGATGTGAACACAAGTATACAAGTGTATGTACACACACACATACTTCCATACATGTACACACCTACAGACACACATGCTTGTACACACATTTTACACCCCCCCCCCCCCAACACACACACACACACACAGCTGGATGTGAGCCAAAGACTTTGGCTAAAGGGCATTTCTATTCTATGCTGCTGTTTCCAGATTTCCAGATGTGCTTTTGTAATTAACCTTTTAGAAACAACTCTCCTTCTGTTTGTGTGTGTGTGTGTGTGTGTGTGTGAGAGAGAGAGAGAGAGAGAGAGCACAATACCCATGGTAGTGGTAGAGCGGATGGTTGAGGATTGAATTACAGTCAATGAAAAACACAGAGACCAGACAATTGTGCGCGTGTGTGTGTGCACTGTGTGTGTGTATGTAATGTGTGTGTGTGTGTGCACTGTGTGTGTGTATGTAATGTGTGTGTGTGTGTGTGCACTGTCTGTGTGTATGTAATGTGTGTGTGTGTGTGCACTGTGTGTGTGTATGTAATGTGTGTGTGTGTGTGTGCACTGTGTGTGTGTATGTAATGTGTGTGTGTGTGTGCACTGTGTGTGTGTATGTAATGTGTGTGTGTGTGTGCACTGTGTGTGTGTATGTAATGTGTGTGTGTGTGTGCACTGTGTGTGTGTATGTAATGTGTGTGTGTGTGTGCGTGACGTAATTGAATTTGAGCACCTTCTTCATCACACCTGATCACTAAACCAGACATCCATAGAACAACGAGAGATTGTAGGTGTGTGTATTTTTGTGTGTGTGCATGTGACCTCTGTTTGCATGTGTGTGTGTGTGTGAGAGACAGTATGTGTGTTTATGTGGGACTGTGTGTGGGTGTGAGAGAGAGAGACAGAGGGAGTGTGTGTGTGTGTGTGTGCAGGGAAGGTAGGGAGAGCAGAGGGAGTGTGTGTGTGTGTGTGTGTGTGTTAGGGAGAGCAGAGGGAGTGTGTGTGTGTGTGTTAGGGAGAGCAGAGGGAGTGTGTGTGTGTATGTGTGTGTGTGTGTGTGTGTTAGGGAGAGCAGAGGGAGTGTGTGTGTGTGTGTGTGTGTGTGTGTGAGAGCAGAGGGTGTGTGTGTGTGTGTGTGTGTGTGTGTGTGTGTGTGTGTGTGTGTGTGTGTGTGTTAGGGAGAGCAGAGGGAGGATCAGATGTCTGAATGAAAGAAGAAGAACAGAATGATGGAAAGAAAGAGAGAGAGCATAATGTGTGTGTACATGTGTGTGTGTACATGTGTGTGTGTGAGTGTGAGAAAGAGAAAGTGTGTGTGTGTGTGTGTGAGAGAGAGAGAGAGTTTGTGTAAGTGTGTGTGTGTGTGTGTGTGTGAGAAAGAGAATGTGTGTGTGTGAGAGGGAGAGAGTGTGTGTGTGTGTGTGTGTGTGTGTGTGTGTGTGTAAGGTGCTGTGATGCATGTATGCAAATGAGCTCTCAGTGCTACAATGAGATACCAACGGAAAAGAGGTGGGCTTTAGGGAAGGAACTGCTTTGACCAATCAGATGATACTCTGTCACTCTGTTAGCCAATCAGGGGCCAAGCAGAGCTCAGAACAAAGAAAGCCCCCAGTACACACACACACACACACACACACACACACTCAGAGGGGAGTAGTAAGCCTTACTCTATTAGTCTTGTCAGCATTGTTCCAGTGGACTGGTTTTACATTTGTGTCACAGCTAACGGCCCTCTGCCTCACACACACACACACACACAGACACACACACAGACACACACACAGACACACACAGACACACGCACACACACACACGCACACGCACGCACGCACACACACACACACCGCGAGAGAGAAGAGAGAGGATGGGAGGCAGAAAGAAAGAAGAAAGGTAGGGAGTGCAGTGGAGAAGAGGAGAAGAGAATGACATCATTTCCTGGAGGACAGTTTAAGGTCGTGTCATCTCTCTCTCTCTCTCTCTCTCTCTCTCTCTATTTGTCCTTCTGTCTATTTAATAATGTACTTCCCTGACACTCAAACACACACATGATTTAAAATGTTATTTGGATGTTATTTGAAAGTACACTCACCACACACACTCACACACACACACACACCCCATATACAGCCCCCCCCACTCCCACACACACACACTAATTATGAGGCTTTGCGGTTCAGTTCATTCACAATTCCTTTTGTTATTGAAATCCCCCTCCTCCCCTCCCTCTCTCTTTCCCTTTCTCTCTCTCTCTCTCCCTCTCCTTCTCTCTCTCCTACTTCCTCCTTCTCTTCCCTGCTCTCCTCCCCCTCTTTCTCTGTCTCTCCATTGAGATTCTAATTCAGAGGCTCTTCATATTCAATATTAGCAAAGCAGGAAAACAGCAGTACAAAGAGCACACTCACCCTATCACATACACACACACACACACACACACACACACTCACACACACACACACACTGAAAGCAGTGCACATACTGTATCCAGGCGCCTCCAGCCTGTTGACTATGGAATGGTGGCCAGACATGAATTTGTGTGTGTGTGTGTGTGTGTGTGTGTGTGTGTGTGTGTGTGTGACAGAACAGAGAGAGAGAAAGTGTGAGTGTGAGTTTGCGTGTGTTTGTGTGAGTGTGAGAGTGTGTGTGTGTGTGAGTGTGAGTGTGAGAGTGTGTGTGTGAGTGTGAGAGTGTGTTTGAGTGTGTGTGTGAGTGTGGGTGAGAGTGTGAGAGTGTGTGTTTGAGTATGAGTGTGAGAGTGTGTTTGAGTGTGTGTGTGAGTGTGGGTGAGAGTGTGAGAGTGTGTGTTTGAGTATGAGTGTGAGAGTGTGTTTGAGTGTGTGTGTGAGAGTGTGTTTGACTGTGAGTGTGAGAGTTTGTGTTTGAGTGTGAGTGTAAGTGTTTGAGTGTGAGTGTGAGAGTGTGTTTGAGTGTGTGTGTGTCAAACACACACACCCTCACACTCACACACTCACACTCAAACACACACTCTCACAACGTTTCACCGGGAACAATTGGTGATACACATAACTGTTAAAACACAGTATGGACAAGACAGATACGTAATAGTGCCTACATACACTATTGCGGGACTACACAGATTCACTCACACACTCACACATGCACTCCATACACACAACTACACACACACGCGTGCACACTCTTGTACACATATGTACATACATTACAACACAGTTGTAAACAATTGTCAGGCCAAAATACAGGTGACCTAAAACAAACACGCTAGACAGGGCATGGCTTTTTGCAGAGCACTGTGGCTAGTGGTGTGATTTGTAAACAGAAGACTGTTCTATATAAATATAAATAATAGCAGCAAGGCTAGTGGTTATGATTTGTAAACAAGAGACTATTCTACATAAATATAAGTGATAGCAGCAAGAAAGTGCGGGGGCATAAGGTGCAGTGTGTTGTGACGTGCTGGTTTGCATCCTGAGTTACTAAGAAACTCAGTCCAGTCCAATTGCACTACAGGTTGTTCAGCAGTCTGACTGCCTGCGGGAAGAAGCTCTTCCCCATTCTGGAGGTGCGGCCAGTGATACTGCAGAACCTTCTGCCAGATGGTAGTAGGGTGAATAGTCCATGGGAGGGATGGGTAGTGTCTTTGGTAATGTTCTTGGCTTTCCGCAGACAGCGGGTGCTGTAGATGTCTGAGAGGGGGGGCAGAGAGACTC
>JAIFZK010000170.1:22500-27500 GCA_027481765.1 Tenualosa thibaudeaui | reverse complement strand
AAGGGTGTGATAAAAGAGCAGCAGATTAAAGGGTGTGATAAAGGAGCAGCAGATTAAAGGGTGTGATAAAAGTGCAGCAGATTAAAGGGTGTGATAAAGGAGCAGCAGATTAAAGGGTGTGATAAAAGTGCAGCAGATTAAAGGGTGTGATAAAGGAGCAGCAGATTAAAGGGTGTGATAAAAGTGCTGCAGATTAAAGGGTGTGATAAAGGAGCAGCAGATTAAAGGGTGTGATAAAGGAGCAGCAGATTAAAGGGTGTGATAAAGGTGCAGCAGATTAAAGGGTGTGATAAAAGTGCAGTAGAGGGAGTGCAGTCAGGTAGTTTGAAGTTCTAAGTTCTAAGCCGAGAGATATTCTCTGGGTCTTCAAGAGTTTCTTGAAGGTGGAGAGGGTGTCTGTTGCTCTGCTAGCACTTGGAAGGTCATTCCACCAGCGTGGAACAACAGATGAGAATATTCTGGATTGACCTGCGTGAGGTGTTGGCCGTGCTAGACAACGTCCCTTGGTGGAGGGGAGTGGCCGGGGGGGGCAACAAAGGCCTTGAAGTAGATGGGAGGTGATCCATCAATCACCCTGTAGGCTAACATTAGTGATTTGAATTTGATACGAGCAGCCAAGGATAACCAGTGGACTTCAATGAATAGAGTTGTGACGTGCTCTTTTTGTCTGGTTGAAAACCAGACGTGCAGCTGCATTCTGGATCATCTGTAGCGTCTCACAGCACAGGCTGGAAGACCTGATAGGAGGACATTGCAGTAGTCAGAAGCTGGGTTGCATGTTGGGTTAGGAACGACCTGATCTTTCTTTAAAACCGATGAAAACTGAAGAAAGTTTAAACACTTGAACTACAGGCAAGGGAGGTTAGCTTGTAGGGTTAGAGTTAGCCCGTAGTGTTAAGGTTAGCCCATAGTAGGCCCATAATGCATGTCTTGTAGGGTTAGGGTTAGCCTGTAGTGTTAGGGTTAGCACTTGGGTTAGGGTTAGGGTTAGTAACCCTTGGTGCATTGCTTATTCTCCATCCTCGATGCTAAGTCAGGATTCCTTCAGATTCAATTGGACAAAAATCCTGAGTTCTCACAACCTTCATCACGCAGATTTATGTGGCTAAGGGTTAGGGTTAGGGTTAGTGTTAACCCAAGGCTACCATTTGGCATCACATGTGCCCCTGAAATGTATCAGCGCATCATGGATGCTAGAAGGCATAATGGGAGCAATAGCCTAGCATTGTGGGTTAGCATTGTGGGTTAGCATTGTGGGTTAGCATTGTGGGTTAGCATTGTGGGTTAGCATTGTGGGTTAGCATTGTGGGTTAGCATTGTGGGTTAGTATTGTGGGTTAGCATTGTGGGTTAGCATTGTGGGTTAGTATTGTGGACGACATCTTGATTGTGGTGCTCAGTGTGAAACATACAATGAAATTCCAGCAGCGATGGATTAGGTGCTGTGCTCATCCCATCGCTTCCTCTTCCAGGTCTCTGATGATGCAGAAACTCACTATAAATGCACAGACAGAAAGAGAGATGCTTTCTATTGTCTGCATACACAAAGTTTCATTACTGCATTTTTGGTCAGCTGGACAGTGTATAATAATCACCTGCCACTTCAGGGCATTTTGAAGGAGTCACTCCTGTCAACACCTAGGCACATAGAGAGGAACAGTGTGTAAAGTGAATCAATCTGATTTGGGAACAGTGTGTAAAGTGAATCAATCTGATTTGGGAACAGTGTGTAAAGTGAATCAATCTGATTTGGGAACAGTGTGTAAAGTGAATCAATCTGATTTGGGAACAGTGTGTAAAGTGAATCAATCTGATTTGGGAACAGTGTGTAAAGTGAATCAATCTGATTTGGGAACAGTGTGTAAAGTGAATCAATCTGATTTGGGAACAGTGTGTAAAGTGAATCAATCTGATTTGGGAACAGTGTGTAAAGTGAATCAATCTGATTTGGGAACAGTGTGTAAAGTGAATCAATCTGATTTGGGAACAGTGTGTAAAGTGAATCAATCTGATTTGGGAACAGTGTGTAAAGTGAATCAATCTGATTTGGGAACAGTGTGTAAAGTGAATCAATCTGATTTGGGAACAGTGTGTAAAGTGAATCAATCTGATTTGGGAACAGTGTGTAAAGTGAATCAATCTGATTTGGGAACAGTGTGTAAAGTGAATCAATCTGATTTGGGAACAGTGTGTAAAGTGAATCAATCTGATTTGGGAACAGTGTGTAAAGTGAATCAATCTGATTTGGGAACAGTGTGTAAAGTGAATCAATCTGATTTGGGAACAGTGTGTAAAGTGAATCAATCTGATTTGGGAACAGTGTGTAAAGTGAATCAATCTGATTTGGGAACAGTGTGTAAAGTGAATCAATCTGATTTGGGAACAGTGTGTAAAGTGAATCAATCTGATTTGGGAACAGTGTGTAAAGTGAATCAATCTGATTTGGGAACAGTGTGTAAAGTGATTTCCTGGCCGAGATAGAGAGGGTGGTGAGGAATTGCAGCAGAATCCCAAAACAAACTCCAATTGCTATTAAAACCTACAAACTCCAATTGCCATTAAAACCTACAAACTCCAATTGCCATTAAAACCTACAAACTCCAATTGCCATTAAAACCTACAAACTCCAATTGCCATTAAAACCTACAAACTCCAATTGCCATTAAAACCTACAAACTCCAATTGCTATTAAAACCTACAAACTCCAATTGCCATTAAAACCTACAAACTCCAATTGCCATTAAAACCTACAAAACCAGACATTTTTGAATTTGAAGGCAAACACTACATTGTTCTAGTGTATAGTGTGACTATAGTGTGTTCTAGTGTATAGTGTGTTCTAGTGTATAGTGTGACTATAGTGTGTTCTAGTGTATAGTGTGTCTATAGTGTGTTCTAGTGTATAGTGTGTTCTATATTTCAGTTCATTGAACTGGATGAGCACTAAAAATAAGTGAAATTAGTTAGTAAGTGAAATAAGTGAAATAAGTGAAATAAGTGAAATAAGTTAAATAAGTTAAATAAGTGAAATAAGTTAAATAAGTTAAATAAGTGAAATAAGTTAAATAGCGTAAATGAAAAGCTACTAAATTTCCCAAATCCATGGATATATTAATTAATATCAATATCTATTATCCACTCAGTCAAGAAATATAACACTTTAATAAAGGACAAAAACACACACACACACACACATCTGCCTGCAGCCACGCCTTCCTGCTGTCAGTCAAACATCTTTGCCAGAAACACTGGACTGGACTCAGACTTCAGGGGAAACTACCTTATATTCAGTCAGCAGACCCTTCTGTTTCCCACAGAGTTTCCCAAAATGAGGATACTACACTTTTCACAGCTAAGTGGAGACTCCAAGTGTCAATCTGTTATTCTAATTCCCATTCCCCATTATGTGTTCACCATGGACAGTACCAGCCCAGTTAACAATTTTTGGTTTGGAGAACGTTCCGGGGACATTATCTGTTGGGTACTGGAACGTGCCATGAAGGCAGTTTTGGTTCTCTGAAGGGGTGCTAGGAATGTTTTTTAAATGTAACTAGAACATTAGTTTGGTTGCAGAAAAGAAAAAATCATGATTCAGCAGAAAAAAAGACGGCATGATGTGAGATGTGACCCCTAGGTCACCTGCTTACCGTTCACATGCGTTACCCCTACTGCAAGTTACTGAAAATACTTTGCACAAAAACATATTAATATATAAATATTTGACATAGGCATACATATGGTTTATCCTTATAGACATACCTTGGGTATTGGCCAGATGTAATTATATCTAAGGGAGCAGACACATTCAGAATAGAAATACCAAAAAATAACCAAGTGGTAACATTATGTGAAGAGCACAAAACAACCATGACATAATGTTTGAGTTTTTGGGAATGTTGTGAGTGTGACAACCTATAGCTAACGTTCTCTGAACGTACACCCAAAGTTTACGGAAAACGTTCTTTAAATAACTGTAAGAGCGTAACGTTATTTAAGTTTTTTTTTTTTAACAGAACTGAAGAAGCCTTTTGGATGAAAGCTGAAACATTCTCAAGCTCAAAAAACAAGTCCAGTTTCACCTTGAATTACCATTTATCTTGAATTTATCTATTCACCCACAGCAACAGTGAATACAAACCCCAGATGTTTGCTTTGCATCATGATCTCATCATGATCTCATCATGATCTCGTCATGATCTCTCTGACTAGAGTCACTGACGGCATGATCTCTCTGTGTCTCCTGACTACACCTGATATTACGTCACTGATGAGCAGCAGTAGGCTGCTGTTTTGTGGGCCTTGTTCATAGGTTGGTTACTAGGGGGCTCAACTACTAGCTAAATATTGTTCAATATCCAAAATTGGAAGTTGCTATATTTGGAAAAGAAGGCTTATATGTGTATGTATCTGATGAACTGTTGCTGCTTTGGTTAATGTCAGAGTCAAATTACTGAATTTTGTCTAAGGAATTGTGACATTGCATGCAGATGTTTTGTCCTTGTGCATATTTTTTAGGAATTGTGGGCTTAAATAAAGTAGAGTGTGTGTGTGTGTGTGTGTGTGTGTGTGTGTGTGTGTGTGTGTGTGTGCGCAGGTGTATAACGTGACGGTCCGCGTGCGTGATGGAGGGGTTCCAGTGTCCCTGCTGACGGAGGGTTGGTTGGAGGTGGAGGTTCTAGATGTGGATGAGAACCGCTTTGCTCCAGAATTCTCCTCCTTTGCCACCAACGGCTCGGTACCGGAGGGTTCTGCGGCTGGGACGTCTGTGATGCGCGTAGAGGCGCGGGATGATGACACGGGTCGAGACGGACAGCTCATCTACTCACTCAGAGAGGGGAGTGGCCTCGGACGCTTCACCATTGATGAGGACACAGGTGCGTGTGTGTGTATGTGTGTTTGTCTCTTTCTGTCCATTAATGTGTATATGTGTGTGTCTGTGTGTGAGAGAGAGTGTGTGTATTAGGGCTGAAACAATTTCTCAAGTATTCGATTACAAAAAAT
>JAIFZK010000170.1:0-7500 GCA_027481765.1 Tenualosa thibaudeaui | reverse complement strand
GACATCACAGATGGAGGGGCTGTGATTGGCTGCCTTGAGTTCTCTAAGGATCTCTCTGATTGGCTGACAGGTTGAAAGCTGTCCAATCACATCTATGTGCCTGTATGAAAATGTGCATGTGTGTGTGTGTGCCGCACACATTTATGCCTTGTATGTTTGTATGTTAGTAGGTCTATAGTTTGTTAGCATGCAGTGACATGGCTAGTCCTGTGTGTATTTTTGTGTGTATGTGTTTGTGTGTATCTACCTATGTCTGTGTGTGTGTGTGTGTGTGTGGTACACGTATAGCTCTGCAGCACATATTGTTTTTAATTATATAAGTGTGTGTGTGTGTGTGTGTGTGTGGTACACGTATAGCTCTGCAGCACATATTGTTTTTAATTATATAAGTGTGTGTGTGTGTGTGTGTGTGTGGTACACGTATAGCTCTGCAGCACATATTGTTTTTAATTATATAAGTGTGTGTGTGTGTGTGTGTGTGGTACGTGTAGCTCTGCAGCACATATTGTTTTTAATTATATAAGTGTGTAAGTGTGTGTGTGTGTGTGTGTGTGTGTGTGGTACACGTATAGCTCTGCAGCACATATTGTTTTTAATTATATAAGTGTGTGTGTGTGTGTGTGCACAGATGGAGATGCGAAGCGTGTGTTTGAGAGCGACCGTGCCACAGGAACCATCATCATCACACAACCTCTGGATGCAGAACAGGCCACCTTCTACAACCTCACTGTGCAGGCCACAGATGGAACACACAGCACACAATCACAGGTACACACACACATACACACACACATACACACACATACACACACACATACACACACACATACACAACCTCTGGATGCAGAACAGGCCACCTTCTACAACCTCACTGTGCAGGCCACAGATGGAACACACAGCACACAATCACAGGTACACACACACATACACACACACATACACACACACATACACACACACATACACAACCTCTGGATGCAGAACAGGCCACCTTCTACAACCTCACTGTGCAGGCCACAGATGGAACACACAGCACACAATCACAGGTACACACACACATACACACACACATACACACACACATACACACACACATACACACACACATACACAACCTCTGGATGCAGAACAGGCCACCTTCTACAACCTCACTGTGCAGGCCACAGATGGAACACACAGCACACAATCACAGGTACACACACACATACACACACACATACACACATACACACACACATACACACACACATACACAACCTCTGGATGCAGAACAGGCCACCTTCTACAACCTCACTGTGCAGGCCACAGATGGAACACACAGCACACAATCACAGGTACACACACACATACACAACCATCATACAAACACACACACACATACACACACATACACTCTGGACACAAACAGGCCACCTGTGTACAACCTCACTGTTCTGGCCATCACAGGTACACACACACATACACAACCATCATACAAACACACACACACATACACACACACATACACACTCAACACACAAACAGTTGTGTGCGTGTGTGTGTGTGTGAGTGTATGTGTGTGTTCTGGGTCTACATCACAGTAATGTGTGTGTGTGTGTGTGTTCCAGGTCTACATCACAGTGTTGGACAGTAATGACAATCCCCCAGTCTTCTCTCAGTCTGTGTATGATGTCATGGTAACTGAGGACACACCCCCAGAGACAGAGTTGCTACGGGTGACGGCGACGGATCGTGACAAGCATCACTCTCTGACCTTTGCCCTCCAGGGAAGTGTTGACCCCACCAGCGTACGACTGTTCCGCATCGACCCCTCCACTGGAGCCATACACACTACACACACACTCGACCACGAGAGCAACACGCAGCACATCCTTAGTGTCATGGTAAACACACACACACACACATATGCACTCACACACACACACACAGAGTCTACCACGAGAGCAATAGGTAGCACATCCTCTGTGTCAACCAGTATAAACACACACACACACTCTTGGCTTTGAGGAGCTAGGAGAGTGTGTGCAAGACCAAAGAGCTGTCATGAGGCATGAGGCCCTCCTTCATATAAATCTTGAATTTAGAGCAGGATTCCAATGGATCTGTGGCCCTACAGGGGCTCTAAGGTGAAAGCTAGGGTCAGGGGTTAGGGGTTAGAGGTTAGGGTTAAAGCTAGGCGTTGGGAGCAGCAACGGAGAGTCAAGCCCTCAGTTCCATCAGTAGTGATGGGTATATGTGAACTCGTTAGCTAACAAGAGAGACACTGGCTGCCCTGGTAAGAAACCAGAGGTTGTACAAGGAATGTAGCTTGCTATGTTTTACTGAGACATAGCTAACTAGCAACATCCCTGATCCTAACGTGGAGCTTCCGTTTTTCTGCTGTTGGAGCAGACAGGAGTGGCAAACTGGGTGGTGGCTTTGCGTTATACATCAGCAACAGATGCTGCAACCCAGGGTATGCAGTCAGAGAGATTGTGTGCTGTAAGGATGTGGAGTTACTAGCGGTTAGTCTCTGGTTAGTCTCTGGTCATGCTGAGAGAGTTTTCTCACCCCATGGTTTGTGTGTGTGTTCCATCACGTGCGCTAACAGACACTGTGTGTGTTCCATCACGTGCGCTAACAGACACTGTGTGTGTTCCATCACGTGCGCTACCAGACACTGTGTGTGTTCCATCACGTGCGCTACCAGACACTGTGTGTGTTCCATCACGCGCTAACAGACACTGTGTGTGTTCCATCACGTCGCTAACAGACACTGTGTGTGTTCCATCACGTCGCTAACAGACACTGTGTGTGTTCCATCACGTGCGCTAACAGACACTGTGTGTGTTCCATCACGTGCGCTAACAGACACTGTGTGTGTTCCATCACGTGCGCTAACAGACACTGTGTGTGTTCCATCACGTGCGCTAACAGACACTGTGTGTGTTCCATCACGTGCGCTAACAGACACTGTGTGTGTTCCATCACGTGCGCTAACAGACACTGTGTGTGTTCCATCACGTGCGCTAACAGACACTGTGTGTGATGCCATCCATTCTTTTATCCATACAGTTGCAAGGCTCCAAACTAAACACACAGATGCACACTATGGAAAACATCAACATCAAACTTTACTGACCCTACCCCTAGACTGGACTCTTACCAAAGAGTGCATATTGCTAACATAGAAACTGCACTATTTTAAGTCGAAAGTGCAATAGTGTAATAAAAGTGCACTATAAATAAATAAATTTGATGTGAGCAGCCACGGGTGACCAGTGAAGTTCAATGAACAGAGGTGTGACATGCGCCCTTTTTGGCTGGTTAAAGACCAGACGTGCAGCTGCATTCTGGATCATCTGTAGTGGTCTCACAGCACAGGCTGGAAGACCTGATAGGACGGCATTGCACTAGTCAAGATGAGAGATAACCAGAGTCTGTACCAGGAGATTGGTTGCATGTTGGGTTAGGTACGGCCTGATCTTCCTTATGTTGAATAGGGAAAAACTGCATGACCGGGCCACAGAGGCAACGTGATCTGCAAAGGTCAGCTGGTCATCGATCATGACACCTAGGTTTCTTGCCACTTTGATGGGAGAAACAGACAGGGAGTCAGTCTTGATGCTGATGTTGTGATGTATGGCTTGTTTGGCTGGGAGGACCAGCAGTTCAGTTTTGGAGAGATTTAGTTGGAGGTAATGTCCTTTCATCCATGCAGATATATCAGAGAGACAGTCCGAAATCCGTGTTGACACCGTGGAGTCGTCAGGCAGAAAGAACAGATAGAGCTGGGTATCATCAGCATAGCAGTGATAAGAGAAGCCATGGGAGTGGATGATCGAGCCCAGTGAGGTGATGTACAAGGCGAAGAGAAGGGGCCCCAGCACAGATCCTGGGGGTACTCCTGTGGTGAGTTGGTGAAGTGCCGATTTCAGTCCTAGCCATGATACGTTGAATGACCGTCCAGTAAGATAGGACTTGAACCAGGAGTGCACTGCGCCATCAATGCCCATGTTGGTCAGCTTGTCCAGTAGGATGCGGTGGTTGACCATGTCAAATGCTGCTGATAGGTCCAGCAGGATGAGTACTGAGGATTGACCTGCCGCTCTGGCCTCTTTTAATGCTTCCGTCATAGACAGAAGCTCCGTCTCAGTGGAGTGGCCACTTCTGAAACCGGATTGGTTGGAGTCGAGGAGGTTGTGCTGAGTGAGAAATCCTGTGACCTGTTTAAAGACAGCTCGTTTAATGGTTTTGGAAAGGAAGGGAAGAAGAGAGACAGGCCGGTAGTTCTCCACTTGAGTGGGAGCGAGGAATGTTTTTTTGAGCAGCGGAGTTACCTGGGCTTGTTTGAAGGTGGTGGGAAATGTACCCCTAGTTAGTGAAGCATTGACCACATGTGTGGCTGCTGTCACAGTGGTGGGGGTTATGGCCAGAAGACAAGAGGTAGGCCAGCTGTCTGTGAGAGGCTTAGACACCTCGGCTTCGGAGAGAGGAGTGAAAGAAGAAAAGGAAGCAGTTGGTTTAGAGAAGCTGGCAGGAGGAGCCTCTGTAGTTTGGTTGACCACTAATTGCTGCAACTTTGCTTGTAAAAAATGCAGCAAAAGTGTCAGCTGTGAGGTTAGCTGCAGGAGGTGGAGTAGATGGGTTTGGTAAAGATTTGAAGGTGGAGAAGAGTTTCTTGGTGTCCGTGGCATTGTGAATTTTGTCATGATAGAAAGCCTTTTTCGCAACAGTGACACTGGATGAGAAGGATGATAGCAGCTCCTGGAATTGTGTTAGATTGTCTGAATTCTTAGTTTTGTGCCATTTCCTCTCAGCAGCTCTGAGGTTAGTGCGCATTGAGACTGAGTGGGTCGTGCGGGTCTGATAGACAGAGGGCAAACATGATCCAAGCAGGAGCTCAGCGTAGAACAGAGTGAGTCTGAAGAGAAACTTCTAGACGGTGGTAGAGCAGACGCCACCAAGGAAGAAAGGTGAGTAGGAGATAGATTCCGGAGATTGTGACGGAAAGAAATAGTGGGAGTAGGAGCAGATGGTTGCTGACAGAGAGAAACTTTGAAGTAATGGTCAGATAAATGTAGAGGAGTGACTGTCTGCGAAGTAGTGGTGCACTTCCTGGTGAAAAGAAGATCAAGTTCCTTACCAGCTTTGTGAGTTGGAGGACTGCAAACCCACTGTAGTCCATCATAGATAGGAAGTCTGCAGTCTAAGTGGATGTTCATATCACCGAGAACAAGCATGGGACAATCATGCTCAGGGATAGAAGAAAGCAGAGTGTCGAGTTCCTCAAGGAAATCACCCATTAGACCTATGGAGAAAGAGCTGTTCGTGGATGACGAGACGTGATGTCTAGAGCGGAGGTTTGCAAGGTTCCGTTTCCGTTTGTAGAACCGGAATCTGCAACGACTGGAGACTATTCCTATGTGTGCAGCTCCTCTGAGGGTTCCAGGGAGCAGCAAGGTTTTTAAGGGTTAAGTGAGAAGACCGCCCACCAAGAGTCAGACAGAAACAATAGGCCTGATAGGAGTGGCTAACGACCAATTGATCTCTGATGTCCCAGCTGTGCTAGTAGTTAACACCTTCTGATGGCTTGCAGGTGTGTTACAAATCAGGTGGTTTCAACCACAAGACAAGTAATCCAACAGCAGATTCTAGTTAGCAAAACAGGCACAGAACTAAATAAGCAGACACACACTTACTTCCTATGTGTGCAGCTCCTCTGTTTCAACATCTTTTTCAATTTATTTTTCTCTGGACTGGACTCTTACCCCCATTACATTTTTATTCTCTGTATCAAGGACTGGACTCTAACCCTATAAGTAGGTGTGATGTGCAGTGTGTGTGTGTCTGGACTCTTGCCTGCTCATATGTATGTTTGTCTCCCTTGAAGTTCACCGTTCCATTAAGTACTTATGAATGGTAACCATAACAACCGTAGTAAAGTATATCACACTCATAGTGGTAGCTATAATAGGCTATTTTCTGTAGTATATACATGACTCCTAAATATAAAGAAAGATACAATTGTATCTAAATACAAACGGGAGATAAGTGGGATAACAGCCTTCAAGGTGACCAGTTTGACCACCAACACACACACACACACACAGACACAACTGGCACCCCACCAACACACACACACAGACACAACTGGCACCCCACCAACACACACACACACACACACACACAACTGGCACCCCACCAACACACACACACACACACAGACACAACTGGCACCCCACCAACACACACACACAGACACAACTGGCACCCCACCAACACACACACACACACACACACAACTGGCACCCCACCAACACACACACACACACACAGACACAACTGAAACCCCACCAACACACACACACAGACACAACTGGCACCCCACCAACACACACACACAGACACAGACACAACTGAAACCCCACCAACACACACACACAGACACAACTGGCACCCCACCAACACACACACCACACACACACACACACACACACACACAGACACTACAAGCACTGACACACATGGGGCCCGACTGAGGAGGACAAACGGCCCAGGAAAGGAGAGGCCCAGAAATTGTGGAATAATTATTCTATTTTATATTAAAATTTGCCTATTTGTGGAAGAAATGTAGAATATTTGCGTTAAAGAAATGATTTCTAGTTGTTTTCACATTTTGAAATAGGGATCAAGAAAATATGTGTGTGTGTGTGTGTGTGTGTGTGTGTGTGTGTGTGTGTGTGTGTGTGTGTGTGTGTGTATGTGTGTGTGTGTGTGTGTGTGTGTGTGTGTGTGTGTGTGTATGTGTGTGTGTGTGTGTGTATATGTGTGTGTGTGTGTGTGTGTGTGTGTGTGTGTGTGTGTGTGTGTGTGTGTGTGTGTGTGTGTGTGTGTGTGTGTGTGTGTGTGTGTGTGTGTGTGTGTGTGTGTGTGCTGTCACCCCCAACACAAATATGGTTTGTCCTTTGATAACAAATGCAGCATAATTAGCGCTTCAGTTTGCCAACATGTTTCAGTTTGTCAGGGACACAAAAAAGAAAAGAGAAAAAGAGAAGAAACCAGGAGCCTTTGGGATTCACTGAGTCGATATTTTAAAAAAGGTTCTTCTGATGATGCAGGTACTAGCAAAGGCAGGGCAGAGCAAGATAAGACAACACAGCCAATGTTTTCAACGGGCTCAGAATAAGTACCAACCAAGTCCCACCATTCATGTTAATACAAATGAGGGGGTAGCAGTCACACTGAACACCTTATTAAACAGACTGGGCATTAAATCATTTGATAACCACGACTTAAAAACAATGTGTACAAGAATATGTACATTAGCAGTCACATGTCAGAGTGTGAGAAGTGCCATACATTCAGAGTATTTAGTCCCTGGCCTGGCCAAGGCTGTCAGTGGCCCTGCACACACATACACACACACACACGCAAAGACACTACTAACACACACACTCTCTCTGTGTACCAGGTGAAGGAAGAGGAGTTTCCGTACAGGAAGGCCCTGACTCGTGTTCT
>JAIFZK010000075.1:175000-192500 GCA_027481765.1 Tenualosa thibaudeaui | reverse complement strand
TTATTTCCTGAACAGTTTAACATGATGAATGTTATCACATCATAGTTCACAAAGATGAATACTACCACTTCCTTTCAAACTGTCTCACAGGAGTAGCCTGAAAGAGTTAATGACCCCAGGAGGAAACACACACAGAGAAACAGCTTTGATCTAACAGTACACATCCAACCCCCCCGCAATAGCGCTGCCCCTAACATCTCTCCCTCCCTCCCTCCCTCCCTCCCTCTCTCTCTCTCTCTCTCTCTCTCTCTCTCTCCCTCCCTCCCTCCCTCCCTCTCTCTCTCTCTCTCTCTCTCTCTCTCTCTCTCTCTCTCTCTCTCTCTCTCTCTCTCTCTCTCTCTCTCTCTCTCTCTCTCTAGCTCAAGTGCTTCTCCTACATTTCTGCCAGTGTGTTGTGTTTTATGCGTTCCTAACAGATTCCGTCTGGAACAACTCTGCTGTACAAAATCCTGCCAAATCTCACACAGACAGAGTGAAAGAAAGAGAGAAACACACACACACACACACACACACACACACACTTCATAAACAGTTTCTCTGTGCAGTGAAAACTTCTCACACACACACACACCCACCCACTTGTCTGAGCCTGTGGCTTCAGTCTCAGTGCAGTGGTTTACATTAAGGTGTGTGGACGGCCTCAAGCAACAAACACACCAGCACATAAACCTGTGTGTCTGTGTGTGTGTGTGTGTGTGTGTGTGAGTGAGTGACACCTCAGTGTAAACCACTGACAGGATAATGGCTATGAATATATTAGTGGGTGTGTGATGTGAATAGCATGTGTATGTGTGTGAATAGTGTCAATCAGTATAAAGAGTCTTAACATTAACAGAACTGCCGAGTGTGTTTGTGTGCTGTTAATTGTGTGTGTGTGTTCACACACACACACACGCGCACACACAGACAGACAGACAGACAGACACAGTTGCACGCATGCATTTGAAATGGATGTTTCAGAGAGCGTTTGTGATGGGGTGCAGAGAGAGAGAGAGAGAGAGAGAGAGCACAAGAGTGAGAGAGCCAAGGCAGGAGATGGTGCTTGAAGTCACACACACACACACACACACACACACACACACACACACACAGCTGACCTTGAAGATGCCAACCCAGTCTTTGGGGTGTGGTGTGATGAACTGAGTGAGGGTGTAGTGGCACTCCAGGGCTGCGTGCGGCAGGTAGCTCTTCGCCACATTCTGAAAGATCACGTGAGCAAAGTTGGACGTTTCCATGGCACTGGTAGTTGAGGGTCGGTCTTGCAAGGCCATTACCTTAGGCAGAGCCTACAAACACACACACACACACACACACACACACACACACACACACAGAGAAAACATTACTAGTACATTTAACATTTTCATTTCTTCACTGTCATTCCACCTCCTGTGCTTCACACTTCATTAATCATCAAATATTTCCTTCATTAATCATCAAATATTTCCTTCATTAATCATCAAATATTTCCTTCATTGATCATCAAATATTTCCTTCATTAATCATCAAATATTTCCTTCATTAATCATCAAATATTTCCTTCATTGATCATCAAATATTTCCTTCATTAATCATCAAATATTTCCTTCATTAATCATCAAATATTTCCTTCATTAATCATCAAATATTTCCTTCATTAATCATCAAATATTTCCTTCATTAATCATCAAATATTTCCTTCATTAATCATCAAATATTTCCTTCATTGATCATCAAATATTTCCTTCATTGATCCATCAAATATTTCCTTCATTAATCATCAAATATTTCCTTCATTAATCATCAAATATTTCCTTCATTAATCATCAAATATTTCCTTCATTAATCATCAAATATTTCCTTCATTAATCCATCAAATATTTCCTATTCAGCTATTTAATCGATAAAATGTCAGAGACAATCATGCCCGGACTTAATCGGGGAACTGAATTCAGGAAAAGGTGTTTACATCTGCAAATAGAAAGCCGGGATGCTCAAGGACTGTACAGATGGGCACATTTTTAGGTCCGAACGGAATCATTTATTCTGAGAACTCCACCTAGCATATCCCGATTTCTCAGTAGCACACATACAATACTTCTAGACTGTTGGGGTCATTCCCCGAAGATGCGACCATTACTGGGCTTTCTGCAGGACCATTCCACAGCCAACGCTCACTGAAGGACCTTCCCTCCCTGGACACTTCCTCTTCACCAGGCTGAGTGGCCACTAGTCAGCCTTTAGTGCCTCTGCATAGGAACACAGCCAACATTCTCTTCAGCTCAACCTCAACACATCCAGTTCTCCTGGGTTCCATAACAGAGAACACACTTTGATAGAACACCTCTACACAAGTTGAAGGTGGCAATATACTCCCGTTGGCATCTCCACCAGCCTAGTTGAAGCCAATTCTTTTACTGTCTGTGGCTAATCCAAAAATGTTATGCTAATCCAAAGATGTTATGCTAAACTTCAAGCTTACAATGTAAGTTTGAAGACTATGACGATATTTGATGGTAATGAGCAAAGAGACATACTTTACACGTAGATCCTTTACTTTTCATTGTTTCGCAGCAACCTTGTGTGCGTGTGTGGTATGTGTGTGTGTGGTATGTGTGTGTGTGTGTGTGTGTCTATCATCCGAGGGGGGATGAATCAGTCCAATCTCAGCTGCTGCTGCTGGGAGATGTGTGATTCCAATCTCCGCTTCAATTCGATTTCAGTCAGACTAAGGTGTACACATGCATCCTAAGGTGTACACATGCATCCTAAGGTGTATACATGCATCCTAAGGTGTATACATGCATCCTAAGGTGTACACATGCATCCTAAGGTGTATACATGCATCCTAAGGTGTACACATGCATCCTAAGGTGTACACATGCATCCTAAGGTGTATACATGCATCCTAAGGTGTACACATGCATTCTAAGGTGTATACATGCATTCTAAGGTGTACACATGCATTCTAAGGTGTACACATGCATTCTAAGGTGTACACATGCATTCTAAGGTGTATACATGCATTTTAAGGTGTATACATGCATTTTAAGGTGTACATGCATTCTAAGGTGTACATGCATTTTAAGGTGTATACATGCATTTTAAGGTGTATACATGCATTTTAAAAGTTCAACTTTAGCAGGACTAAGGCAAAAATTAGATTTTCTCTTAGTGGATGTAAACGTACTGACTGTCTGTGAGTAACACCCTCTGATAGAATGCATAACCTACAAAGAACGTCCAGTTCTAAATAATCATTAAAAGCACACACACTACAGATGGTAGAATACTGAACGTGTACGGAACATTCCAACCCAATCTGGTTCTGACGCACCCTTGTGTCTAACTGGGTCAGTTCACATAGTGCAGCTTGCTCTGCATTCGGGCAGGTTAAAACACAGCTCGGGATAGACTTACTCTGACTGGTCTGGCTCAGACACACATGGGAAAATCAGTCACATACTGCTGTCAAAACGTCCCAGAACACAAACAACCAAGTCATAAATCTGCTGAGAACCTGAAGTGGTTATATGGCGTTATATGGCCCATCACGTAGACAGTGCTGCAAGCAAGCCGGGCCGACAAGAAGGAGACCAGGGCCTGTACTACCAAGCAGGGTTACTGGTTAATGCGGGTAGCTTTGGGAGTTACCACTGATCTCTAAAAGAACACTCCGTTGAGCATCAGTTGTTTCTGAAGTGACATGTGTTTAGATCAGCGGTTACTCCAGAAGTTACCAAGTGTAGATAGTAACCGGATTTCGTAGTATAACACCCGCGCAGCCAAAATGACAGTCTGCGCTCTGCTCTGCCAATAGGTTAATCAGGGTGTCTCTCGCTCCTCCAGGGCTGCACGGAACGCCCTCGCCTATCAAGATTTTGGCAGAGGTAAACAACCGAAACACGACCACCACGCCTCTCTCCAAACCTCCAGCCAACAGCCCGCGCCTCGCATCGGAAAAAAACTCACCAGATTAAAATAAAACAAAAAATAGCCTGCACGTTTTAACAGAACTGTGAACTTCATAACGTCACTAACGCTAATCAGATATCTAGGTCTCTGCACACGTCAGCACATTAGTGACATTTCGCTTTGACAAGCGCTCCTCTGGCCGCTCAGAGGTCTGACTGGAAATTCCAGCTACACACAAGTACACATTTACCGTCTCACGTCACGTCATGAGATCGGATCACTAAGATACGCGTATACCTGCGGACAATACTGAATGCCACAATAAAAACAATCGATCTCTGTGCCCGACCGACAAATAGCATATCTGCCGATTTAGCAACTTCTTGGCTGGCTTAGGTGGCGATCGACCACTAGCTGCTAGCTACCTATGCTAACAATTGCCAAAACGACATAATGTCAAGTACTGTCAATGTAAACATGGCATGTATAATTACAAAACCAGACGTATATGGATATGGCCACATGCCTACATGTGTCACGAAAATAATGTCAATCGTAGTTAACGTTAGCATAACGTTACCTGACGAACAACAACACGGAACACAAAGCGACTTTGAGGAAAACGTTCACGTTAGGTACAGGAAATTCAATTCTGGCAACGATCTTCGTTAACGTTTTCCTGGGATTATGGCTAGTTATGTAAACATAAGCTTGATTAGCCCTGTGCTTCACTTTAGTTCATATAACCTGCTGCCCTGGTAAAACAACAAATGCCATTCATATTTAGAATGAACAACCCTCTAACTCTCTGACTTAAATATAAAAGATGTTACGCTAGACGTCACTGGAAACACGAACACTGGCGCCGCATCGATAGATAAGGTTAGCTCGCTAAGACTGCTTCGACAGGCCGAATGACATTATCTTAGCAGGCGATGGGTTGGCTATTCTTACGTTAATCCACGAAGAGTTCGTCTCTAGCTAGCGGACGAGGTTATTAACAGTGAAACGACCTCGATAGAATGAGGAAGAAAATCGATCGCTGTGTTCCAGACGATCCAGCAAGCAGTTCAAACGTTAAAGTCACATCTTACCTCCTCTCATGCTGAAATAACAACTATATCTTTCACTGAAGTTACTGACGCACTTTCAAGTCTCAGTATATCCCCTGCTTATTTCCTGGAACAACAACATGACGTTATTTCCGCCGAAGCACGCACATAGCTTGTCTGTGAGGATTTCATGACGGCGCAAGTTAGTTCTTGGTGAAGTGCAATTGAAAACAATAGTCCTAATAACAAACTATCCGCCAATCAGGATATTATCTGTTTGGATGTGTCGTGTTTACTGCTAACACCTTACACTGCGGTAGCATTGGTCAGACAAAGTGATTTAATGAGTTAAAAAAACATTTACTCATTAATCCATAAAATGGTGCAGGGTATGTTCGCGTGTAATATGTAAGACCATAGCTACATGTCTAAATGCAATGATGTGTGAAAGAGAAAAAACAAATGTGTTTTGTTGACACTGACAAGCACAGTGAGCTCATGCCTTTTAAAGTTCTTTAAAGTCGCTACAGCGCCAAACATCGGATACATTTTGCCGTTGGGTCGGCACATAGGATCGGCGTCTGCTCCAACTCCACCTATTATAGAGGATTCCCTGCCTTTCTCGGCGTTGATTGGATACGAGGTCGAGACTCGTTACGGGATAGGACACACAGCACATCATTCATCGAACACCCAATCTAGTGCCAGTGTCTCCGAGGTCAGGAGCGAAGAAGCATGGCTGCTGTTTTAAGGGGGTCCCGAAAGCTGTGGAGAAGGTGGCCTAGCCATGTCGATCTGGCTTTTGGTAATATGTTCACTATTTACATACATTGCACCGAATCTTTGTCTTCTTTATCACGTGACAACTATGTGCATTTTTGAAGAGATGCAAGACGTTGTTGATCTCTTGCGCTTGCAAGTTGCCTTGGTTAGCTATGCTAGTTAGCTAACACATTAGACACATTACAGGCGGCTTTTCAGTGCTCCACTGCTACTGTGGTTAGCTAGTAAGCTAATGTCATGAGTGTGGGTCATTGCCAGGCTTGATCTTTACTTCAGCTCCGAGCCAAACCGACCGGCCAATTTGTCATTTCAAATGGCACGGGTTAGCTCCTGCGGTCGTGTCCCTGAGCTGTTTACAGTAACGTTACTGCATTGTTTCACACGCATCTCGCTGTACCCCTCTTCAGGATTTCGACTGGTGCGTGTAACGTTTACTAATTGCTCACAATGCATCTTTAACTTAGTTAACGTTTTACTAACGTAAGTCTGTTCATGGTCTGCATTATTGCTCCATGTATAATGTTGTGCGAGTAGTTATTTCAAGTTTAACACTCCCGTCTATTCAGTCTGAATCTTTACCGGCTGATTTTAGTGCCGTGCACCGTGTGTGTGTGTGTGTCAGTCCTACATGGTTTCAGGTACCCGTGGGTGACCCACAAATGTTGATATAACAGGTGAAAAATATTTTACTGTGTTGGATACGTGTTCAGCTCGGGTCAGGTGAGGTGTGTCAGATATGGGATCGGGTCGGAAGGAGGGAGAATGCGCATCTGATTAATTATTTCAAAAGGCCACGTCAAGTGGAAAAAAATATGTGTAGAGTGTATTTTAGACACATCCGCAATCAAATATGCTTCCATTTCAAGGTGAAATCCTACCATTTTATCCGTGCATGCACCCTCACAGAACTCCACTTTAACTTTTTGCCAAACCTGCCTTCAGCGTTGCAATGCCCTCCTATCAGGTCTTCCAGCCTGTGCAGTGAGATGCTACAGATGATCCAGAATGCAGCCGCACATCTGGTCTTTAACCAGCCAAAAAGGGCACATGTCACACCTCTGTTCATTGAACTCCACTGGCTACACTTGGCTGCTCGCATCAAATTCAAGGCACTTATGGTGGCCTACAGGGTGATTGATGGCTCTGCTCCCATCTACCTGAATTCTCTCCTGAAGTCCTATGTCACCCGCCGACCGCTTCGCTCCTCTAAGGAATGTTTTCTAGCACGGCCAACACCGTGTGCAGGTCAATCCAGACTCTTCTCATGTTTGGTTCTGCCCTGGTGGAATGACCTTCCAAGTGCTACCAGATCAACTGATACCCTCTCCACCTTCAAGAAACTCTTGAAGACTCAGCTCTTCCAAGAATATCTCCTGGCGTACATTTTGATAATGCACTTAACAACTTATACTTAATCTCTCTTTTATACTGCACTTTATTACACTATTGCACTTTCAACTTAAAATAGTGCAGTTTCTATGTTAGCAATATGCACTCATTGTTAGTTTCTTTCATTGTGTTGTAGCTTGAATGTTATCCTCTTTTGTAAGTCGCTTTGGATAAAAACGTCTGCTAAATGCGTAAATGTAAATGCCTATATTGATTCAGGAGTGGAGGCAGACTGAGGCCAAACAGTGTGTGTTTTTTTGTTTTTTTAAACAAACCTTTCTAAATCACTCTAACAAGAAGGAAGCGTCATAAGGGTTAGATAAAAATGACTTACTACATAGTTTTTGTAGTTTGTTGTTGTAATTACTTGGCCAAATGTAGTGAGCGACAAACAAGATATGTCATAAATGTTACACTTTCATTATGGGTGGGCGTCCTTTGCAAATACTAACAGACACACCCTCAACTCATAGCTAAGGTGAACTTAGCATGCTAGCTATCCAAATATTGATTTTGAAGTTAGATTCTTACAAACATATGAAACGCTTGTTTCTAATGATTTGATGGTCATTCTTTGCGAACACTACCCTCATGTACATAGATGATCACTAACCATGCTAGCTAGCATGCTATCTATTTAAATTGCAAAGTAAATCCTCCAGCTACAGCCAGGCTACTCTGTCTCTATACTGTTCATCAAGTGGAATGGCTACTGTATGTGTATATATACATATTTGATTTGTATATGACTACTGTATGTGTATATATACATATCTGCAAGCAAGTAGAAAACTACAGGGGCAAAACATGCATGACAGAACAGACACTAACAAAACAACAGTTGCAGAGGCTAAACAGTACTGCAAACATGGATGGGGTTGAGTTTGGTGTGTTTGTGGGAATGTCTGTGTGTGTGTGTGTGTGTGTGAGTAAATATATGTAATGCTGAGTTAATGTTGGGCCAGGGAGATGTAAGCTGTACTGTATGGATGGGGATGTCAGGGGAGAAGAATATTAAAATATTTATGTATTTATTTAGTTTTACTTATTATAATAATAATAATAATGGTGATGATAATTCTGTTGACTGAAATGACCTAGGGTTAGCACCCATTTATGGCTATGGAGCCGGTGCGCCCCTATCCAAGGTATGCCCAGATGAGACGACACCGTGGAGGTACTGTGTGCCGCGTGGCCCAGGAGCCCCTAGTCTCCCCTCATACCCTCCACACCCCTCACACAACACACCAAACTTGTCCATGTTTGAGTGGACATGGCAAGATTATGTGTCTTCTCTGATGTGTACTGAAAGCACTGGGCATGCAGGGGGGGAGACTTTTCCAAACATAAACTGAAGAATCAATTTGAAGAAGAATGAATGAAGAATCATCAGATTTTTATGATTAGACATTTACTGTGCTGGGAAAACTTAATGTGCAACAAAAACAATTTTGGAAACATTATTTGAAAGTTTGAAAGATTCTTTGGAAACATTATTTGAAAGTTTGAAAGATTCTTTGGAAACATTACTTTAAGATTTTAAAAATTTAAAAATTGTTGCTTTAAGGTTACAGTAAATTTTTGATGTACACAACACACACACACACACCACAGCGATCATGCAGAGTTTTTTACGTTGTACACAGTGCACACTGCAACACATGCACACACACACACTGCAATGATCACACACTTTTTTTCTTGTTGTCTAGATTCGCATCGGGGACCTGTGCCCATACACACACACACCCACACCAGCGTAGTTAATTTACTGAACCACAACCTTAATTAACAAGCAAGTTACATTCAGTTAACGACCGTAATAAGCACACACACTCTTTGGACACATCCAGGTTTACGCTACGCTACAGTGAGTGTTCTGTGTGTAGTAGGTACGGTTGATGTTTTAGTTCTTACAGTGCAGGGCTCTGTCCTGTCAAATGATTTTAGTTCCACTCTCAGTTAAGGCAGATTGATTGTATTGATTATTGATTATATTTAAAGCATATATTGTCTGGTCAGCTAGTTAGGAGACGGTTTTGTGGGGATGCTCCCATATTGCTCCAGCCAAAGTTTTCTTTCAACAGGTGAAATTGGACTTGCAGTGTTAATGGTGGCGGGTCTGGTGTTATTCATTTTGATGGTGAAATTGGACTTGCAGTGTTAATGGTGGCGGGTCTGGTGTTATTTATTTTGATGGTGAAATTGGACTTGCAGTGTTAATGGTGGCGGGTCTGGTGTTATTTATTTTGAGCGGGTTGGTTGCGGAATTTTATTGTTGCTCTTGTCAGAAAACGGGTCGGTTGCAGTTGTAAGTACTGCAGGTACAGGGCGGAACGGGTTTATAGAATTGGACTCTGAACTGTGAGGTTGCCCTTGTATGTGGTGAGGGAGGGGTGTGTGTGTGTGTGTGTGTGTTTGTTTGTGTTTGCCCTTGTATGAGGTGAGGGAGGGGTGTGTGTGTGTGTGTTTGTGTTTGCCCTTGTATGAGGTGAGGTCACTGCATGCATTTGTTTCAGCTGCCATTGCAGAGATGAGGTGTGTGTGTGTGTGTATGTGTGTGTGTGTGTGTGTGTGTGTGTGTGTATATATATATATATATATATATATATATATATACTGTGACCTTTACTCTACACATCTCCCTGCTTGTCTTACATTCATGCCACATTCATCTCCACAACCTTGAGTTAATGAGTGTGTGAGTCAAGGACAGAAGAGCAGAACTGAGAAGCGCTTGCATCACACTTCCATTGACTTTCACTCTTTCGTGTGTGTGTGTGTGTGTGTGTGTGTGTGTGTGTGTGTGTGTGTGTGTGTGTGTGTGTGTGTGTGTGTATGTGTGTGTGTGTGTGTGTGTGTGTGAGGGCGAGGCATGCATGCTCAGACGTGTAAATAAAGAGCCATATTGTTAGTGTTCATTTCATCTACTCCTCTTCTGACCCCAGTTGGGTGCTTCAATCCAAAATTCAGGTTACTGCTACCATATGTTACTATAGGCTACCATATGTTACTATAGGCTACCATATGTTACTATAGGCTACCATAGGTTACTATAGGCTACCATAGGTCACTATAGGCTACCATAGGTTACTATAGGCTACCATAGGTTACTATAGGCTACCATAGGTTACTATAGGCTACCAAAGGCTGCCACATGCTACCATAGGTTACTGTAGGCTACCATAGATTACTATAGGGTACCATAGGTTACTGTAGGCTACCACAAGCTAATAGGCTACTAATGCTACTATATGCATATCACATGAAACTGCACAATCTGAGCTTTCCATCAGTATTACTCGCTAGCTAATGTGATGAATGTAAGAAAATTAGCTTCGAATTTACATAAAAATATTAATTAAAACAGCTCCGCGTCCATCTCACACCCATTCATCTCCATAAAACATCTTGTGATCTCTCAACCCAAACATGGCAAACCGCATGTCTAAATAAACTGGAGTACTGTTTCCAAGGGTGTCGTATCTCTCTCCGATCTTAAAATAACATCAAATTTCTGCTTTGTTTCCAATCCCCCATTCCACCCTTCCCAAAATAAATAATTTCCTTTCATATTAAAACTCAGTCTCAGACTCAGACTCAGTCTCAGTCTCAGACCCTGTCTGTCACATAGCAAGGGCACATGCAAGAAGTCTCCCTTTGTTCTCTGCGCAACAGGATTCAAATATGAAAGTGAATAAAATATAGTCTCAGTACAGCCATACAGTTTAAGGAGCGAAAGTGAAACAGTGATTCTAGCGGTAGCGTTCATATTTAAAAAAAAAAAAAAAAAAAAAGACACAAACTTGCACACCAAAATATATTTCATTGTATATACTGGGATGATGTGAAAGTGTCAGGTGAGATTTTGCCTTCTTTTAAAATTTTGAAATTGTGCAATCCTGTCAAAAATGAAGTTTACGATTAGCATGTTCCCTGTTTATTAGCATGATTAGCTTGGACCATGGCTTTGGATAGAAGGCACACACTACCAGTTCTGTCTGTGAGTAGTACCTCAGGACCAATTGCTGTAACATAGAGGTTATAATCCCACCATAAACATCAATTGCTGTAACATAGAGGTTATAATCCCACCATAAAAAATGTTCTGTGAGTCTGGCAAATTATTTTTTTGACTAAGTGGAGGAGGCAACTTAACCTGCTTCTGGTGTTTTGAAACAATTAAAAATGGGGAGAAAAATGAAGTATTACAACCAGAATAAGTAGAGTTGGTTAGGGTTAGTTAGGGCCAGGGTTAGTTAGGGTTAGGGTTAGAGTTAGGGCCAGGGTTAGTTAGGGTTAGGGTTAGTTAGGGCCAGGGTTAGTTAGGGTTAGTTAGGGCCAGGGTTAGTTAGGGTCAGGGTTAGTTAGGGTCAGGGTTAGCATAGTTGCCAGACATACATAACATATGGAAGCCAGTGCCTTAACCCCTGGAAACTGTGGCCAGACAGGCCCTGTAAAGTTTGAATTCTGGTTCTGGGTTGAACGCAAAGGGCACTCTGTTGCCTTGACGCCATTGTTTACCTTTTTTAGTTCTGCATTGAGTGTGTCTGCTTTTGCATAACGTGCTTCACCAGATACTGGATTAGGGTTAGAGGGGGGGTTAGGTTTAGGGTTGGGGTTAGAGTTAGGGCACTATGTACCCCTCCACCACCATACACACTCAGAGCACCATACACACTTAGAGCACCATACACACTCAGGTCCACCATACACACTCAGGTCCACCATACACACTCAGGTCCACCACACACACTCAGAGCACCATACACACTCAGAGCACCATACACACTCAGGTCCACTATACACACTCAGAGCACCATACACACTCAGGTCCACCACACACACTCAGAGCACCATACACACTCAGAGCACCATACACACTCAGGTCCACCACACACACTCAGAGCACCATACACACTCAGGTCTACTGAATTTCATTGCCATGCTTTCAACATTACTGTTCAAGAGACACTATATATTTATATAACAACTTCATTATTACTGTTCAAGAGACTATATATTTATATAACAACTTCATTATTACTGTTCAAGAGACTATATATTTATATAACAACTTCATTATTACTGTTCAAGAAACTATATTTTTATATAACAACTATATATTTATATAACAACTTCATTATTACTCAAGAAATATATTTATATAACAACTTCATTATTACTGTTCAAGACTATATATTTATAGACTATATATTTATACAACTATATATTTATATAACAACTTATATTTATATAACATTATTACTGTTCAAGACTATATATTTATATAACAACTATATATTTATATAAGACTTAATTATACTGTTCAAGAGACTTTATATAACAACTATATATTTATATAACAACTTCATTATTACTCAAGAGACTATATATTTATATAACAACTTAATTCAACTGTTCAAGAGACTATATATTTAACAATATAACTGTTCAACTATATATTTATATAACATATTTATATTTCATTATTATTACTGTTCAAGAGACTATATATTTATATAACAACTATATATTTTTAACAACTTATAACATTACTGTTCAAGAAACTATATTTTTATATAACAACTTCATTATTACTGTTCAAGACTATATATTTATAGACAACTATATATTTATATAACAACTATACTGTTCAAGAGATTTATATAACAACTATATATTTAAGAGACTATAACAACTTCATTATTACTGTTCAAGAGACTATATATTTATATAACAACTTCATTATTACTGTTCATTAGAAACTATATTTTATATAACAACTATATATTTATATAACAACTTCATTATTACTGTTCAAGAGACTATATATTTATATAACAACTATATATTTAACAATATAACTGTTCAACTATATATTTATATAACAACCATATTTATATAACAACTTCATTATTACTGTTCAAGAGACTATATATTTATATAACAACTATATATTTACTATTCAACAGACTATCATTATTTACTGTTCAAGAGACTATATATTTATATAACAACTTCATTATTACTGTTCAAGAGACTATATATTTATATAACAACTATATATTTATATAAAAACTATATATTTATATAAAAACTTAATTATTACTGTTCAAGAGACTATATATTTATATGACAACTATATATTTATATAACAACTTCATTATTACTGTTCAAGAGACTATATATTTATATAACAACTTCATTATTACTGTTCAAGAGAATATATATTTATATTACAACTCTATATTTATATAACACCTTCATTATTACTGTTCAAGACTATATATTTATATAAAACTATATATTTATATAACAACTATATATTTATATAACAACTTCATTATTACTTCAAGAGACTATATATTATTAACAACTTCATTATTACTGTTCAAGAGACTATATATTTACATAACAACTATATATTTATATAACAACTTCATTATTACTGTTCAAGAGACTATATATTTATATAACAACTTCATTATTACTGTTCAAGAAACTATATTTTTATATAACAACTATATATTTATATAACAACTTCATTATTACTGTTCAAGAGACTATATATTTATATAACAACTATATATTTATATAACAACTTCATTATTACTGTTCAAGAGACTATATATTTATATAACAACTTCATTATTACTGTTCAAGAGACACTATATATTTATATAACAACTTCATTATTACTGTTCAAGAGACTATATATTTATATAACAACTATATATTTATATAACAACTTAATTATTACTGTTCAAGAGACTATATATTTATATGACAACCATATAGTTATATAACAACTTCATTATTACTGTTCAATAGACTATATATTTATATGACAATTATTACTTCAAGAGACTTATTATATAACTTCATTATTACTGTTCAAGAGACTATATATTTATATAACAACTATATATTTATATAACAACTTCATTATTACTGTTCAAGAAACTATATATTTATATAACAACTTCATTATTACTGTTCAAGAGACTATATATTTATATAACAACTTCATTATTACTGTTCAAGAGACACTATATATTTATATAACAACTTCATTATTACTGTTCGGGAGACTATATATTTATATGACAACTATATATTTATATAACAACTTCATTATTACTGTTCAAGAAATTATATATTTATATGACAACTATATATTTATATAACAACTTCATTATTACTGTTCAAGAGACTATATATTTATATAACAACTTCATTATTACTGTTCAAGAGACTATATATTTATATAACACCCTCGTTATTGTTGTTTCAAATATCAGAACTATTAGCAAGGTTTCTGGGCAGTCCGTTTATGTTCTGTTAACTAGTAAACTTCTCATGACTGCCTACAAAGTATTGCCTGCTGACAAAGCACTGAATTTCAGACATTATTTAAAGATAGGCACAGTACACTCGGAAAATGCTGCCGGCCACTGAATCCATAACTGTCTGAAAATATTTACAAAGCTGGTGGACTAGCATGCGGAAATACACCGGCAAACAAAACAAAGCGAGTGGATGAACACTTGTCATTTACGTCATTCAACGCAGTTATAACATTTTGGAGATGCACATCAGGCGACAGAGGCTCTGTGGAGGGGGCTTACAACGGCAATATGACGCATAACCAAAAATCAGCCTTAACAGTGGACTCTGCGTGCGTGTGTGTGTGCGTGTGTGTGCTGTAGTTCTGAGGCATAATGTGCCATTTCAAGGCAACAGAACGTTGTGCTCAAATTAATTGACAAGCATCACTCACATGGTTTGGTTTTACATGCATGGGTTCCCTGGCTCAAGCTTGTGTGTGTGTATTTGATTCTGTGTTCTGTGAGTACAGAAAGTGTGTGTGTACACTGATGTGCTAAGTGTGTGTTCCCTGTAGTGTCTATGCGACGGATGGCATCTAAGACCCAGGTGGGCTTTGTGGGTTTGGGGAACATGGGGAACCCGATGGCTAAGAACCTGCTGAAGCATGGCTACCCTGTCATCGCCACTGACGTCTTCCCAGAGTCCTGCAAGGAGATCCAGGAGCTTGGTGCACAGGTGTGTGCGTGTGTGTTTGTGTGTGCGTGTGTGTATGTGTGTGTGTGTGTGTGTGTGGTGGAGAGATTAGGAATGACTGTGTGTGTGAAAGAGAATGACTGTGTGTGTGTTTCTGGGAGATAGATAAAGATTGCCTTAGTGTGTCTGTGTGTGTGTGAGTGAGTGAGTGACAAAGAGAGAGTGACTGTGTGTGTGAGTGAGAGTGTGATTGTCATCATGAAGTCAGTTCATGTCAGTTAAGTGCTGTGTGTGAAAGGCCGTGTAGTGCAATAAGACTGGAACACTGACACACCTGCACGCTGAAACACTGACACACCTGCACGCTGCACTTTTCAATTCAATTCAGTTTTATTTCTACAGCCTTTTCCAATAGTATTGTCTCGTGGCGCTTCACAGAAGGAGCACCCAAGAGCAACAGGGGCAGGAAAAACTCCCTTATGTTCAGTTAATCTAGGAAGAAACCTTGGGCAGATCCACAACTCAAGGGGCTAACCCAACTGCCAGGGGTCATGGAGAAAAATTACAATCAGTAGTAATCATGATGGACAACAAGTTGTCTATGGTTTTAGCTAAGGTTCATAATAGTTCATAATAGAGTATTATCCCACTCTTACAATACATGGTAGTCAGTCCATAGGTGGTTATCAGGAATTATGGCTGGACAATGTAGCAGCGGCCAGGCATAGTGACAAACTCAAAGGAGTGAGATGGGTCATTGGGGTAACAGTAAGGGTCCATTTGACAGTGCCATTGTGAGGGGGGGTCGATCACAAAGCCTCAAGGAAGGGGAGACGGGCCTGGCATCAGCGTCCAGGAAGGGCCTCTATGATGGAGAGTCGGTCCTGACATGGGCCTCCCTTAGTGTTGGTTGTAGTCCACTCAGGAGGGGAGGGTGAGAGGAGTCCGCCGGAATGAGGCAGGGATGACACTCAGCAGAGATAATTGTGGACAGAGGAAGGAAGTGAACACACACACACTGACACTGAACACACACACACTGACACTGAACACACACACACACGCATACACACTGACACTGAACACACACACACATACACACTGACACTGAACGCACACACACTGACACTGAACGCACACACACTGACACTGAACACACACACACTGACACTGAACGCACACACACACGCATACACACTGACACTGAACACACACACACATACACACTGACACTGAACACACACACACACACACTGACACTGAACACACACACACACACACTGACACTGAACACACACACACACACACTGACACTGAACACACACACACACACTGACACTGAACACACACGCACACTGACACTGAACACACACGCACACTGACACTGAACACACACACACACTGACACTGAACACACACACACACACACGCTGCCACTGAACACACACACGCTGCCACTGAACACACACACTGAATTTCCTGCATTACACACTGAATCTGCTTGTGCTACCCACTGAAGCATTGACACACACACACACACTGAAGCATTGACACACACACACACACACACTGAAGCATTGACACACACACACACACACTGAAGCATTGACACACACACACACACACACTGAAGCATTGACACACACACACACACACTGAAGCATTGACACACACACACACACACACTGAAGCATTGACACACACACACACACACACTGAAGCATTGACACACACACACACACTGAAGCATTGACACACACACACACACTGAAGCATTGACACACACACACACTGATGCATTGAGACACACACTGAAGCATTGACACATACACACACACACTGAAGCATTGACACACACACACACACACACTGAAGCATTGACACACACACACACACACACTGAAGCATTGACACACACACACACACACACACTGAAGCATTGACACATACACACTGAAGCATTGACACACACACACACACACACTGAAGCATTGAGACACACACTGAAGCATTGACACATACACACACACACTGAAGCAGACACACACACACACACTGAAGCATTGACACACACACAGACACTGATGCATTGACACACACACACACACACACTGAAGCATTGACACACACACACACACACTGAAGCATTGAGACACACACTGAAGCATTGACACATACACACACACACTGAATTCACTTCCACAACTGAAGCATCACTTGCACTCCACACTGAACCTGCTTGGAGGTAACAGGAGGACACACACACACACACACACTGATACACACACACACACACTGATACACACACACACACTAAAACACTGACACACACACACACACACACTCTCAGATTAGAC
>JAIFZK010000075.1:155000-160000 GCA_027481765.1 Tenualosa thibaudeaui | reverse complement strand
CCCTCTCTCACACACACACACACACACTCGCATTCTCCCTCTCTCACACACACACACACACACACATCCTCTGTTTCTCTCACTCATATACACACCCTGTCTCTCTCACGAACACACACACGCACACAGAATTCACAGAACACACACTCTCAGTGTTAGTAGCTAACCCTTTAATAAAAGAGGACCCACAACAAACCCATCTAGACGTCACCACAGACACACGCACACACACACACACACACACACACCACTCTGACGTCACTGCAGTTTGATGTTACACACACACACACTCACTCCCAACTTTAATTGCTCTGTCCCGTCTCCCTCTCTTGTGCACACACATATGTGGTTTTTTCACCATTTTAGAAAATCTCTAAGTTATCATTGGCCAGACATCAGCCTAGAGTTAGGGTTAGGGTCAGGGTCAGGGTTAGGATTAGGTCATAGTAGTAGACTATGTAGTAGAAAGCAAAACCAGCTATACGGACTGGAGCAGTAGTGTGTGTAGGCTGTAGTAGTAGTAGTAACTGTATATAAGATGAGCTGGAATGATAGGGTGTGTATGTGTATATATATATATATATATATATATATAGGCTGTATATTAAGATGAGCTGGAGCAGAAGGTGTGTGTGTAGGCTGCATATAAGATGAGGTGGTGCAGAAGGTGTGTGTGAGTGTGTATAAAGCCTGTATATTAAGATGAGCTGGATCAGTAGGGTGTGTGTGTGTGTGTGTGTGTAGGCTGTTCAATCTAATTTCCAGAGAAGTGTTTGGCCTTGCATTGTCATAATGTTGGTTTTGATTCCGTCCCCAAAACTATGCAATTCCAGGGAACCACCAGAGCATGAAAATGCAAACCATAACTTAGTTGCTTGTTGTGGACATTGTGGGAAATAGTTGTATTATAATATTGGTAGTTAGGCGGCTGTGGTAACTGGAGTGATTGCTATGCTGGATGCTAGCTTAGCCATGTTAGTTGCTAGGTTGTCATAATGGAACTGGTGCTGTTCTGTTGCTAGGGTACTTGAGATATTTGCTAGGCTGTTACTAGGATATTTGAAGTGGTTGCTATGCTAGTTGCTAGGGTAATCATGTTGGTTGCTAGGCTGTCATAATGGAATTGTTTCCTATGCTGCTGCTAGGGTATTTGAGCTGATTGCTATGGTAGTGGTTGCTATGCTGGTTGCTAGGGTAATCAGGTTTGTTGCTATGTTGACATTGTGAAAATGGTTGCTAGGCTGTTGCTAGGGTAGTCATTGCGGTTGCCATGCTGTTTGCTAGGTTAATCATGTTGGTTGCTCTGTTGGTTGCTAGGTTGTAACTGGAAGTGGTTGCTAGTCTGTTGCTAGGGTACTTGAGGTTGTTGCTAGGGTATCCATGGTGGAGTTACTAAAGTGGTCGCTAGTATAATCATGTTGGTTGCTATGGAAACTGACATTGATGCTTTATTTCAATCGTTGCTATGTTGGACTGCATTTCGTTACCAGTATTTATACATGAGTATTGACAATAAAGTTGAATCTAATCTAAGTAATATTTTAATATAGTTGGCTGGAGACGTAGTTGAATACAGTTTGAATGGCTGAACAGTTAAAGAGTTAAATAATTTCAGAATGAGTAATTGTAGAAGATCTACGCAACACAGTGTGAACAAAGGTTGTAGTTTGAAATGGTTTGAGCCTCATTGCTCATAGAGAATGGTTAGGAGGAGGAGGACGAATACCTAGAATAACAGTATAGTACATTCTGTGTGGCCAAATCTACAGAGCAGATAGCATAGACTGACTGACTGACTGATTATCAGGCCTAATTTTTGCGTTAATGTTCATTGCATGGATGGCCGTCTGAATAGGTGGGCAATAACATAGCATAACGGCAACCATTGTGAGTGTTTAATGTTAGCAACCATTGTGAGTGTTTAATGTTAGCAACCATTGTGAGTGTTTAATGTTAGCAACCATTGTGAGTGTTTAATGTTAGCAACCATTGTGAGTGTTTTAATGTTAGCAAGGTGTGTTTAAATCAAGGTATTCTCTTACAAGCTGTTTACCTTTCTTCTGATACCACTCAGGAATAAAAAAAAGATGAAGCCTCATGTTAATTCCAATAATTAATTAATTTAGTTTCTTTCCTTAACAGTATCAAATCAGGAGCAGGGCAGGAAATATAAAAACCTGGATACATTTATTTAGACCCAAGACACATCAAGTCATTACAAGCCCAAGAGACAAAGTCCAGAGACAGAGTCAAGCCTCGAGTCAATAGCATTCAAGTCCAAGTCGAGTCCAAGTCATTTGACTCAAGTCCACTCTGGTAATCTCCGGTAGGGTGTGTGTGTGTGTGTGTGTGTGTGTGTGTGTGTGTGTGGGCTGTATATAAGATGAGCTGGAGCAGTAGGGGCACACAGACACACACATACAAAATTACACAGACTCACTAAGAATAAAGAGCTGTGTGAGAGAGCCTGTCTGCTCGGCTCCCAGGCCCTGAGTGCCCTTATTGTTGTGTGTGTGTGTATGTGTGTGTGTGCGTGTGTATGTGTGTGTGTATATGTGTGTGTGTGTGTGTGTGTTTGGCAGCTGCTCCTGCTCCAAAATGTCTCTACTTTATTGCTGCTGTTTGTGCAGCTTTTTAAATGTTTGAGAAAATGCCACCCTTCCACCGCCACATTTAAGGCCAGTCTGTGGGATAGGGGTTGTGTGTGTGTGTGTGTGTGTGTGTGTGTGTGTGTGTGTGTGTGTGTGTGTGGAAATGTGTCCCACGCCTCTGCCTGTCCTTATTAAGTCCAGGCTGTTAGTTTCCAGCCCAACAGGAGTAAACAGACACACACACACACATCGAGAGACAGAGACATGCTGGTGAACATTGGCCTGCTTAATTAATCTGTGTGATCGTCGTGAGCTGTATTCTCAGTCACACAAAGCCCATGTCGTGTGTGCAGATTCAGCCGCTGCAGTAATGGTGTGTGTTTGTGTGTGTGTTTATGTGTTTGTGTGTGTGTTGGGCCAATGTGTGGGCATGTCATAGGTAGATGCTTAGATGGGGTGTTGTAATACATATCCTAGTTATTTAATGTGTGTGTGTGTGTGTGTATGTATGTGTGAATGTGTGTGTGTGTGTGTATGTATGTGTGAATGTGTGTGTGTGTGTGTATGTATGTGTGAATGTGTGTGTGTGTGTATATGTATGTGTGAATGTGTGTGTGTGTGTGTATATGTATGTGTGAATGTGTGTGTGTGTGTATATGTATGTGTGAATGTGTGTGTGTGTGTGTGTCTCAGGTGTTGGTGCGGCCAGCTCAGGGAAGCTGACGTTCATGGTGGGAGGCCCAGAGGAGGAGTTCACAGCAGCCAAGGAGCTACTCACCTGCATGGGGGCCAACGTGGTCTACTGTGGACAGGTCGGAACGGGACAGGTGTGTATGTACACACACACACACACACACAGTGTCATGGTCTACTGTGGACAGGCCAGAATGGGACATACATGAACATACCAGTAAGCCTCTTCCCCAACCCCCTCACGCCACACCCCCCAACCCCTCACACAGCACACTCCCCAACCCCTACTCAGCGCCTACACCCCCCAACCCCCTACTCACACAGCACACTACACCCCCCCCCCAACCCCCTACTCAAACAGCACCCTACACCCCCCCACCCCTACACCCCCCCAACCCCCCCAACCCCTTACCCACACAGCAAACTAAACCCCCCCCCCCACCCCCCTACTCACACCGCCCACTACACCCCCCCCCCAACCCCCTACTCACACAGCACACTACACCCCCCCCCCAACCCCCTACTCACACAGCACACTACACCCCCCCCCCCAACCCCCTACTCACACAGCACACTACACCCCCCCCCAACCCCCTACTCACACAGCACACTACACCCCCCCCCCCAACCCCCTACTCACACAGCACACTACACCCCCAACCCCTACTCACACTACACCCCCCCCAACCCCTACTCACACTGTGTGCACACTGTGTACCCCCCCCAACCCCTACTCCCACTGTGTGCACACTGTGTATCCCCCCAACCCCCTACTCACACAGCACCCTGTGTATCCCCCCAACCCTACTCACACAGCACACTGTGTATCCCCCCAACCCCCTACTCACACAGCACACTGTGTATCCCCCAACCCCTACTCACACAGCACACTGTGTATCCCCCTGCCTTCACCAGTTTTTCCTTGCCCCTGTTGCTCTTGGTGCTCCCCCCCCGCACAAGCAAGCCCCATAGCTCTCGCCCTTTGTCAACACTATCCATCACTTTTACATCACCCCACACCCCCCGCCACCTCGTCTTAATGCAGCCCTTAGCCACCCACCATATAGGCTGAGAAACACACACAATTTCAATTTCACTGCATTTTTCATTTTACGCACCCAAGGAATTAATTGTTTGGAGTTGACTACATCCATCTCCCTGCCTTCTGTACAGCTTTCTCAGTGATCTGGTCTGTGTGTGTGTAGGCGGCTAAGATCTGTAATAACATGCTGCTGGCCATTGGGATGATTGGCACATCAGAGACCATGAATCTGGGCATCAGGTAACAACTATGCCACCTTTATTAATCATCTATAACACAATGAGCCCTTCATTAATCATATATTACACAATCTCCCCATTATTAGTCTTCAGTTTCTGCCTTAAGAATGTGTGTATCAGATAATGCTAGACCACAATTAGCCATTTATTAATCATTTATTACAAAATCAACCTTTCATTAATCATCCATTACAACATTATGCAGGTCTTATTACATCTGACCACTTATAAAGGCTTTTGAAATGTTTAAATGTTGTATTCTTAACAATTAGAAATGCTGCATGTTGTATGGTTGAAGGTGAACATGTAGGGTGTCCAGAGATGCTAACACTGATCACATATTTACATCCAGAGATGCTAACACTGATCACATATTTACATCCAGAGATGCTAACACTGATCACATATTTACATCCAGAGATGCTAACACTGATC
>JAIFZK010000075.1:110000-150000 GCA_027481765.1 Tenualosa thibaudeaui | reverse complement strand
TCATAACATTAGTTAAATGGAGACTTTCATGCTATTTCATGTCAAGATGGACAAGTCTTAGCTTATGTTAAGATATAAGGTTACTTGAAATTAGCTTTGTTGGTGCATAAAGCCTATGAACAGAGCGGTGAGTCACGGAAGGACTAACTCCAACTTTCTGACAGCTGTAGGGCCCCTGTACAGAACGTGTGCTGGCTCTGTTTCAATCACCACAGCTCTATTGTAATGAAGCAGCAGGTTACCATTAATGTTACAGCAGAGGCGGCTCCTCATCCAGTAATGTAATTGGCAATGACAGATAAGTCAAAGTCTATAAGATAATGTGGTGAAGTCTTGCAGGTTGACATTGTATGAGTCTGTACTGTTAGATTTATTAAGCTTAGAGATATTGTGATGTGGAAGTAAAGTTCACATTTAACTCTGTAACTGGCGTCATTCATTAATTCTTAAACCAACATGGCGGCGTTATTCAAATGATAAATGACAAATAATGCGGTAAAAGAATGGAACTCCCTGATCTCTATGCGGAGTGGGCCTACAGAAAGTACAAATTATGGGTAGTTTTTAAATTATAATATAATTATGAATATAATTTTTCATCTCAGCTAACAGCTAAACTGCTCTTCGACACACAACACATTACATCTTCAGCACTGTAGATTATCACTAACCAACTTTAGCATGCTAGCTATTGAAATTGCAGCAAGCCACAGGCAGGCCCTTACTGTTTATCAACTATAAAGATTTCATTTAGGTATTAAAGTATCTTTGGAGTAGGGGGGGAAATCCCTCTTTATGTAGTTTATATTGTGATGTTATGTGACACTTCCAATTATGCAGAGCGGAACTATTCACATTTGCTCCCATTGTAACGATGTTGCACTATCTTGGTCAGAACTCAATGTTGTTTGCTAGAGGTCCTCACCCACTAACTCTACATAAGGAAAACACACAGTAGCACTAGCCAGGCTAACTCTACGTATGGATAACACACTGCAGTGCTAGCCTGTCTAACTCCACACAGGGAATACACACAGTGGAACTAGCCAGGATAACTCTACACATGAGAAACACATGGCGGCGCTAGTCAGGCTAACTCTACATATGAGAAACACACTGCAGCGCTAGCCTGGCTAACTATATAGGGTAATACACTGTAGCACTAGCCAGACTAACTCTACACATGGGATACACACTGCAGCACTAGCCAGGCTAATTCTACATATTGAGAAACATGCTGCAGCGCTATCCTGGCTAATTCTACATAGGAAAAACACACTGCAGCGCTAGCCAGGCTAACTCTACATAGGGAAACCCACATGGCGGCACTAGCCAGGCTAACTCTACATAGGGCAACACACTGTGGCATTAGCCTGGCTAACTCTACATAGGGAAACACTCACTCCCGCTTGCCTTGCTAACTCTGTTGTGGAAACACACACTGTGGCACTAGCCAGGCTGACTCTATTGGGGAAACATTTCAACAGCTTCAGCTTTAGGCTAGAGGGCCCTTAATAAGTGGAGCTGCTCTGCCTTTCACCAGGAGAAGGTATCAAGTGTGTGTGTGACAACAGTGAGCATACCCAAAGTGTTATGATAGCTATATGTACCTTGCAAAGTGTTACAGTAGCTAGCTGTGCCACATCTAACAAAGTGTTACGGTGGCTAGCTGAGTTAATCTTTAGGAAACACTAGTGGTCAGTCACGAGTAGTGTAGTGGTCAGTCGGTGCCATCAGGGGCCACTGATGTAAATTATCCTAAGCTCTAACTAGCTCAGTCACATACTGTCCATTACCCTGTTAAATAAACATAAATAAATCAATAACTCATAACTCTGTATGACTGTGCATTGCCTCGTTAAATAAATATGAATAAATATGAGATAAAATAAACTATAAATAAATAACTGCTAACTCTGCTAGCTGCTGGCTAGCAGCTGTATAAGCTCTGCTAACCTCCTAAACATTACCTCTGCAAACCCAGCATGTGTGTATGTGTGTGTGTGTGTATTCTATTTACATGTGTATCTGTGTGTGTGTGTGCATGTAGTAAAGCTACTAGTTTAATTACATTTCTGGCTTCCCCATAAGCTACACGTTCACAGCAGCAGATCTTCCATCGAGGCCATACATGGAAGATCAGTTCTTGGCAATAATGTGATGCATTTGTTGCATGAGAGGTCCCATAATTAAAAAAAGAATGTCCACAAGTTTACAAAACTCAAATAGTATAATCATATTAGAAGGCATTATATCCTAGAAAAACTGTAGTGCAGTACAGTAGGCCTATAACCATAGGGAAATCAGGTGTTTTTTCAGGACCCAATAAAGCACACACATATACGTATGTATATCTATATTATATTTGCCTGTGTGTGTTTATATATATCTGCATTATGTTTGCCTGTGTGTATGTATGTGTGGCCTTTCTGCATTTGTGTGTGGAGGGGGAGCATATTGTGCCTGTGCACAAGTTCAATCTGTGTCTGTGTATGCAGAGGGAGAGACACACGCAAGGGAAGCAAGTGGGAGGTGCCGCGGGCGGGCGGTATGTTTCTGATCTTGTTCGCTAAGAGCCGCGGAGAGGTCTGGATGGCAGAGGTCACATGATTAAAAGACGCGGTCATAAAAAGTCCATTAAGGCTACAAGACTAAGTGCTGTGTTGTTATCTAGTTGGCAGCTTTTACAAACACAGACCCTCTCTGGTCTCCACCGGAGTCTTCCATCGGAGCGACCGCGCAGGAGAACTTGAGTCTGGGAGCCTGCGATGCGATCACATAACAAACTCACGAGGGAAAGAGACACTGTTGCAGTTCATCCCGTCCCCGCTCTCCGCACGCACAGCGGCCGCCAATCATAACAATGAGCGAGCGCACTATGGAGACGTGCCAGCCGTCTCGCGCTGCTTTTGCTCTTGCGCTCTTGTCTACTGAGGTAAATATTGCCGTACAACTTGTCGCACGCTGGAAGGTTATGTGTCTGGCCGTGCTGCGCAAACTCCTCAGTGGAATGTTCTAAAAAGCCCCTGCGCTCTGATTGGTCAGCGCACCAGACGCCAGGCGGCAGCAGTTATGACGGGCAGCAGTTCGCCGGTGGTTGTGTGTGTGTGTGGGGGGGGGGGGGGCAAGCCTGCGCAAACATGCATAATTCACTTCTGCGTCAAAGCCACAACATTTCTCCATGGACTCACACAACATCAGAAAAGACTCAACACGCTTGTTTACTGAAGAATAACATTATGATCCAAATTCTTTGTTGTAGGGCTGCCATTCTGTTACAGCCTTAGACCTGTGGCTGAAAATACAGTTTGGTTTGGAACAGGAAAGCCATCGGGAATCTGAAGAAATAACTTGGTGCCTTGGAAATAAGTGCTACCGAGCTCTGACTGTCCGATGCTTGAATAATTATGCTTATGACTAGAGACTTTATATCTTGTCATTATTATTGTTATTATTATTATTGACGATAATAATAATAATAATAATAATAATAATAATAATAATATACTATTGTTGTTGTTGTTGTCGGAAGCCGCAGTTCTCTTCCTAGATTAGCACTTCATGAATGAATATTGGCCCAGGCCTTTGGCACTAGCAGTTGAGTAGTAGTGTGCTGATGCTGTATTCCTAAAGCTAACCCTATAGGGTTCTGTAACTACGGTTTCCCGGCATCGCTTAGTCATTTACCATGGCATCAGCAATCTACCTTTTAACGTACATAGTTTAAAAACTATTCATAAAGTTTAAGCTGTCCTCGTATTTTAGCCACACATTCCTTTCTGCACCACGGACCCCTTCCATTTGCACCACGGACCCCTTCCATTTGCAGGTTACAAATAAAATAAAATAGAACAAACCAAAAGAAAAGCTTTAGTCTACATGAGTTTCATCATATGAAAAAAGGCAGCCTATAGACAGGCCTATACCCCAACTGTTAGCCCATGAGTAACTACTCTCCTTGATAATGTTCGTCTTTTTAATAATGATCATTAGACCTTCCGTGTTGCTCCTCACATGCTTAAATAATCCATTTAAGAAACATGTAGTCAGTGTCGAATTTGGCGTATGGAGCGTGGTTTGAAATCAAACGTAGCCTATCTTTGAGTCTGAATATAAACATCTTAAATAAGGTAACGGTCTCGCTTCAAATGGGTGAGGCGACTCAGACTGGGGCATTGGGCCAATAAGAGGCTATCTGTCCAGTCTGCTGAGGATGCACTTGTTGAATTAGCATTATAATGCAGTGGATTCATTTTTGCAGTCTTGAAGCGTCTGATATTTTTGTTTTGGGCTGTTTATGTTAAAAAGTTTAGTTTCCAAATGCTGTGTCCAAGTCCTGTCTCTAGATTATATATTCCGGTTTAGACTATGAACTGTCGTCAGTGGCTATAGGCCTAGAGTTCCCATAGCGCCGGAAACGTATCTGGATATCATGTGACAGGGATGTTTTCGGCAGGTGTGGTCGTGTGTGTCCCCGCATTAGGTAACTGTAGCAGACGGGAAACGCGGTCCGAGGAGTGTGGCCATCTCTTTTCCTGGTTTGAAGTTAATGCGACATGTCGGCCTGTGAATGACTCTGACCTTGAGATAAGTCGCGAGCTGAGTGTGTGGGTGTGGCCGCCATAAGGCCTGCGCCGCGCGCTTTATTGCGGCAGGAGGTCGCGCGGGCCTTGCGACACAGACTACGCAGAGTACGCAGACTTGACCGACAGTGCCTCACGAAGCAAACAAATTGCACACCTCACTACCATATGTCCAATGTCTGCCTCTTTGCGCCGGGGCCTGTTCTTTCGGTCACTTCTCGAGCCTTCCCTCGCGGTGCTGCCTCGAGACACCAATTCTATACACGGGCCCAAATAAAGCTTGTTTAGTATCTCAGCCTTAAAGGACAGCCATTTGGTTATGGGTATTTTGTGGTTTTGTGATATCGTCTAGAAATCAGTTGTCATATATTTTCAATTCTTAATTCCCTTGTATCGTATGGCATAAACAAACACCATTTTCATTAACACAATTATTTTTGCTTATTTATGCTTTTTGCTTTGCAATTATTTTTGCTTATTTATGATAATTATTGTGTATCCCATGGGAGATTACCTAGCATAACCTTGTGTCAGTGCTGGAGAAGCACTGGTGCGATACCCCCCCCCCCCCCCCGACCCAAACGCGACGAACTCGAGCCTATTATTGGACTTTGTCTTCAGTGGCAGACTATAAAAACTACAATATGATGGCGGTTATGCGCTCATACACTTGACGGTTTTTTTCTCATGACCGCCAACATAATCACAGATGTGCCGTTATGGTGTGTAGGCGTGTGTGTGTGTGTGTGTGTGTGTGTGTGTGTGTGTGTGTGAGTGTGTGTGAGTAGTTAAGGAAATATTAGACGAGGTGGTATCAAAAAATGTTCTATCCGGTTCCAACCGTGTTGTATTAAATGTTACATGCATAAACAAAATAGCCTGCTGTTATTTGACATGCATTATTTGATTATAAAACATTTGTTTTATATTTAGGTTAGCTATCAATACGCCCAGACAATAGAAAAATCGAATAAGACAGCGGAATATTAAATAATTCGTCAACATTTTACGAAAACCAATGAAACATAATTTCATTCGTTTGATCTGAAGAGCCGAGAAATCTATTCTGCTAAATAACGAAATATTTCATCCATCAGTTTCAGTATTCGTTAGACCTAAACATTTTCAGTGAGGCAAAATGCATTTTATAGCTTGGTAAACTTTACATATTTGTATTTATCAAAAAGCCAGAGCAAATGTAATCATTTAATCGAAATATGATCAGCACAGGACTCATTTGGAAAAACCTCTTACAGTCGGCTACGCGAGCCGTCCTTCACTCCTGCTCGGCGTTCAGGTGTGTGATGCACCTCGATCAGGCCCAGGGGATAATACTGCAATTAGAAGAGCGATTTCTATCTTGCGGAGAGGCACAGTTTCCAGCTTTTTATCCCTTTTCCTCAAGTATCACCTGCCCGCGCATGCGTTTATTTTCATACCTGTTGCATCCCGTTTTGGATTTAAACTTCAGTATTAATTTGCGTGGCTTTTCCTCGCCGTGTAAGCTGGGATAACATATTTTGAAATGTAAAAAAGGACAAGTCTCATCATTCAGAAGAACACCAAAAGGCAGTGTCGTAATTATTGGCACAATGAAAAGACATTCATGTTGTGTGAACAGATTTTTAAAAAGAAGTCTTCATCAAATCCATGTCAGTTTGACTAATTTAATATTAATATAGATGAATCAGATCGATCTTAATTTTACATTATTTTTTATTAATCGGATTGATCTTCATTTTCATATTTATCTGTGATTTATTCTGCATTAGGCGACATTTTCACAATTTTCGTTAATATGCTATGTTTCGTTTGAGTGTGTGTGTGTGTGTGTGTGTGTGTGTGGTGTGTATGTATATGAATGCTACATGTTTGATTTCCCCTTGAAGACCATCTCATCTCTTCTATTCTCATTTTAGCGCTGGCATAATGACTTCCCAGACTAAGGCTTAATATATGGCCATCAAGATTCCGATATGGCTTGGAGATGTTCTGTTCCTAAAATTAAAATTATAAGAAAAATCGACAAAAACACTAATAACACAGGTAATTGTTCTAGTGTATGTAGGCTATAGAAGTACGCTGTGCGAAAACAACAGGCGCGTGATAATGATAATCAACAACCACGCGCATATGAATATGAATTTGTGATTCGTGCCGACGGAAAGGCTTCTGTCTGCCCTCAAACGCCGTGAAGTGCTGAGGCAAAATCTCTTCGTTCGGGAAGCTTGGAATTGTCTTTAATGTTTTATGGTGTTTGTATTAACCAGTGGAGGCCAGGGGGCAGGTAGGTGCGGGCACAACTGGAAACAGATACGGAAGACATGGGATCCATATCTCACCCAATAGAACTGACTAGCGACCAGCTGCACCGTCTGATTGGGACGTGGGTTCGCACGAGTCCCGTGAGTCCCGAGTGGAGAGGGATCACAGATGGGACCAGGAGGAATCCCGGCGACTGCCTCACTCCCCTGACCAGTATTACTATCAAGTTGGAGTCCACGGACTCCCGGTGGACGGCACGCGGACCTGGTGGCAGAGCCTCGGTGGCGGGCCTGAAAAACAGGCTAAATACATGCACGCGACGGAAGCGTCTGTGCAGAGGGGTAATTAGTGCGACCTCGCGCGCCAGGCCTGTTCTGTGAAGTGTTTCCGCTGTTCGCAGGGCACTTCCTGACGCCCCGCGGGGAGGCGCGTTGACCGAGCCCGCTGCCCCGGTAGGGCATCATCCCGGCAGTGGACCTGGACGCTTTTTCGGACCAGTTACTCCATTCATCACCAAAACACACACACGCTGCCCTATTACACGTCATGTCTACTGACACGAGCCTTCCACAGGTAGCCAAATGTGAGATTTGTATGCCCCTCCACAAACACACAGAGGGAAAGAGAGAGAGAGAGAGATCACTCAAATACATTCCAGCTATCCAGCGTAACAGCAGATCTCCAGTTTGCTCAGAGAGGGCCGATAAACGATGCAATAGAATAATTAGATGTTTCGCGTGCGGTTAGGGAACATGGCAGCACGTCTTTTAGATGTAGAACTACTGTGGATGACGTTGACATACCTTGTATCAGAGCAGAGATCATATATATCTTGTATCAGAACAGAGATTATATATATCTTGTATCAGAGCAGAGATCATATATTAGGCCGCAGGCCAAAGTTACTTTAGCCATCATCTTGGGAGAAAAGCAGGCTACTGTTTTGCACTTGGTGATAAACTTTGGAGAAGAAACGGCGTCTAATCATTTTAGACAAGGATGGAGCTTATTCGGTGAACATATTTGGTATGGTTAAAATAGGCCACAATCTTTTTAAAATGACTTCAAGCAGACAAGAAGGAGTTGTTTACATACCACATCACACAGCACAACATATGGCCGCACACAGGAAATGCATGTTTCGACTATCCTAGGAGAATATCCTTGAGAGCATTTTCCACAAACTTATTTTTCCTTTCTCGGTCTCTCGTGAGCCCTGGCTGTCCCTGTCTTAATTATCAGGACAAAGGCATCTCACAGCTCGCGCTCTGAGCTGCCTGAGCCTGGCCGGATGTCAGCAACGCCTTCATTAAAGCGCTATAACCTGAGGAAAACAGCTCGCCGGCAAACACACACACACGCACACACATACACATGCACACACATTCATACCGGATACCCCCTCTGCTCGCGCGGCCCGAGCTGTCTCACCCCAATTACATCACTTCCACACCTCTGCGCCAGAGCCCGCTCGCCCCAAAACCTCACGCGAATGCGCGCAGCACCGCCAAAGCTCCGCCAGAGGAAATATGAAGTATGAAATATGAGAGCATTAGACCTGCGGCGTGCCCACCACCGTGCGGCTGTGTCGGCCGGAGGTGTTGTTGTCTCGCCAGCGGGGCACGAGTAGTTCTCGCGGGCCAGACGGCCGGGTCATGAATGCCAGCGCAAGCTCTTTGGCTAGACGGTAACTTTCAACTTGACCTTGGCCTCTAACAGTGTCTAGCGCGTAGAGAAGGAAAAGTGGCGTACAGAATGTAAACCACGCAAGAAATCACTTTTAAAAGGGAAGCTAACCTGTCTCAAATAAGATGAAAATGTTTTAATACACTTACACAAATGTTTCTTACTTCCAGATACAAATAACCACCCAAACTGTCTGAAAGAAACTGTGACCTGAGGCAACGAAAATTATTAAATTAATTTAAAAAATAAATAAAACTAAAAAATTTAGGTTGTAATATTTCAGCTAACTGAAATATTTTTTAAAATACGAGCTTTTATATGTATAAAATGTTGGTGTCTTTAGACTACGGTTTAAAGCGAGTCTTGTTTATTTTTTTATTTAATTATTATAGTTATTATAGTATTTATTATAGTAACTTTTATCTTTGTGTAAGTGGCTGAATCTTGTATAAGATGGAGGAATTTGATTAAAAGAGGATGCCGACTATCATGCTCTTCTGAGACTCCTGTCCACGGCCACTGAGACCATGCAGGGACTATAATGTTTCTTTGGTAGAAGTACATGTTTTTTAGTAGATCATAAAATAAACTGAGATTCCCCTAATTTAATTACATTATATATATATAGATATATAGATATTAGAGAGAGAGAGCGAGAGAAAGATATTTTAAAAAGTTGTTTTTTGTGTGTAGACGGATTTTTATTTGGGAGTTTCGCCTGGAGTCATGTCACATAGCCTCGTCTTTTTCTCACAGGCAATTAGTTTGGGCACAATTCCCTGCAGTAGTTGAAATTAAATGTAAAATCTCCCCGTTGTATACAGGGGGCCTTGGGAGCATCTGGTTTGACGTATTGAACATGACTTGTGTTATCTGCACTTTAGACGGATATCGTCCTCTTTGCATATCACGTGTTCCACTCTGTCCAATAATCGCTCGATCTTAATGTACACAGGCGCGTGAGTATCAGTAACTCTCCCAGATTCGGTATCTCTTTTTTCAGAGCAGGGCAATTTGGAAAAGAGCGAGTAGTCTCAATGTGGCGCGTGCTATGACAGCGTCTTTACTTCTCCCCTCGCGCTGGGTCGAGCCGGTGATGTTTCTCTACGATAGCTCTACGGACGAGATTAACAAAAACATGGAAAGCTTTGCGGGAGGCAATTTCGCCGCGAGTCAGTGCCGAAACCTGATGGCGCACCCACCGTCCTTGGCCCCAAGCAGCGGCTACGCCTCCGACGTGCCCCCGTCTGGCATGAGCGAACCAGGCAAACAATGCAGCCCCTGTTCGGCGGCTCAGAGCTCCTCAAACGCGTCTCTACCGTACGGTTACTTTGGCAGCGGCTACTACCCGTGCCGTATGTCCCACCACACCGGCGTCAAGCCCTGCGCGCAGCCCTCGTACGCGGACAAGTACATGGACACACCCGTGTCAGGGGAGGACTTCCCGTCCCGACCAAAGGAGTTCGCCTTCTACCAGGGTTACTCTCCCGGTCCGTACCAGCCGGTACCGAGCTACCTGGACATGCCCGTGGTACCCGCCTTGAGTGGCTCCGCCGAACCTCGCCACGAGTCGCTGTTACCCGTGGACAGCTACCAGCCGTGGGCGATCAGTAACGGATGGAACAGCCAGGTTTATTGCGGGAAAGACCAGGCTCAGCCGAACCACCTATGGAAGACGTCAATTCAAGGTAGGCTCCGCTCTCCTCCATCGTAGCACTCAAGCACTTTCGGAATTCGTTCATGCATTTATACATTTCTTCAAATGTTCGTCTGATATGAGAGCTACTAGACATGATACACGAATGAGTGTGTTTGAAACCACATAGCCAGCTTTGTTCCCTACCCACGGGCATTTTTTCATGTAGCGTGTAGCCTAATATTAATAATAAATAAGAGATATTAGAACTAATAGTGAAAGTATTTCATTTTAATCGAATTAAATATGTCTTATCGATTATCAGTTGCTTAAACGCGCAATTCCCAAATAATCCCAAATTCCCCAAATATTTTGTTTTCTTCCTCTAAATGTTAATTTCGTTGGTGGCTTGCTTTTTAAGGTCGAGGAAGGCCTGGTGCTTTTCACCCCGCAGTAAGCGCTGACTAGCCTCAGATTTCTGTAGAGGTCATGTCTGATGAACAGGGTTAAATTGGTACATATGAGTACCAGCAGCATCCGAGTACTGACTCGTAGTCGACAGCACATGTCTGATGTCCACTTTTCTGTCACTGTCAGATGCAGGGCCTGGCGGGGACGGAAACATACGACGGGGCAGGAAGAAACGCGTGCCCTACACCAAGGTGCAACTGCGGGAACTCGAGCGCGAGTATGCCACCAATAAGTTCATCACAAAGGACAAGCGGCGGCGGATATCGGCGCAGACCAACCTGACAGAGCGCCAGGTGACCATCTGGTTCCAGAACCGGCGGGTCAAAGAGAAAAAGGTGGTGAACAAATTCAAAAGCAGCAGCTAACGCGCGCGGGCCTACGGGCCGACTGGCGGCGGGAAAAAAGACTTCTGAACACTCCGTTTAGAATGGAAGGAGCTTGAGGGTAATTTATTTATCTGTCTTGTGTCTACTGCTCTGCTTGAGGAAGACTCGAGGCTTACTGTGGATGACACCTTTTTCTTGGGAGAATTTGGACTCAACTGCAGGCTGCGGACCAAGAGCATCCAATTTAAAAAACACACAAAAGAACTCCTGCCTGGAGCCCTGCTTTCAATCCGCGTTCAGGACTTTTTCTGTTGTTGTACCGTGTCCTCGGTTTTTGGCTCCGCTCACCCTAGTATCGGGCAGAAGCAAACCCATGCGGCCCAGCGCGGGACATGCTGCACCGGGCTATACTTCTATACTTTGAGCTTGCGGGCTCTCTCACCGGGAAAGCCACTTCATGTTCTTTAAGTAAAACTGTGTGTATTTCTAAGTGCCTTTGTGTATAGCTACAACCCCACTGTAGAGTTTGTTGTCCACCAGCTCGTGTTAAAGCAGGCTGATATGCCTACTTATGCAGTATCTGCCACCGTTACTTCCCCTACTCTATTTGTTCTCATTCACGTGGGGATGTGCATAAACCAAGACAAAATGAAAAATTAACTGCCTGTGAAGGCTATATTGTCCAGGAAATATAGTCCTGCCAAAAAACGGAACATAAATCGTTTTCTGTCTGATCATATCCACATGTATGCTCCACATGATTAATTAAAGTTTCTAACTTAATTTGAGTCGTCCTCAGTATAACAGAAAGTAATATTATGGACTGTTTATATCTGTACAATTTTGATTTAAATAAAAAATAACGATTGTTTGTCTACTGAAGCTGTCTCCTGTAAAGAAAGATTTATGGCGCAAAGGAGGAACGAGTTAAAATAGCATTGAAAGGGAGACGAGATTTACTCCAACAGACCACTGAAGCTTTACCGCAAACAATGTCGCCACCTTGTGGTTATTCGGCATGGGCGCGGTTGGAAAGCCTATATGCTGTTGCACACATGGGCACTTATTTTCTTCACTCCTTTTCGTGGTGTTGAATATTTATGTTGAAATTCTATTGAAATCAAAGTCGGATTTAGTGGACCAATTGCATGTCTGAGTTTAGTTGTTTTGGACAGTATTAGGCTACACCCGTGACCTCTAGCATTTCTTTTCGCATCAGTCTGACGTGTTTGGCTTTTTTCACTTTGGCGTTTTTCAGGTGACGTTTGTCACCTTTCATTTGTATGTATTTGTATATATTTTTTCACTGATCAATTTTCAGAGACAGTAACATCGGAACCGGATGGTTAATGTAACGACCAATTTTAAAGAACTGAAAATGTCATTTTTTTCTATGTGTGCGCGTGTGTTTTTTTTTTTACCACATTAAGTACTTTGTCAAATCATACTTAATTTATTTAATGTCAAACACAAATCAAGATATAGTTTGTTCCAATTCAAGAGCAACAAAATTTGCACAGTCTGTGACATGCATCTGTCATTTCCTGTCTCAGAAACAAGCAAAAGGAAAAAAAAAGACAAAAAGAAAAATCACTTCTGGAAAGCCCACATCTGGATTGACCCTTTCGCATTAAATTCCTTGTAGTTGTAGGCCGACTGTAGGTGTAGACTGTAGGCTTAAAACCAGCTTCTCCAAATTCGAACTACAACCACTGAATGTATTTCCCCCTACTACCACACTAGAACCACACATTAGAACCACAGAGAGTTGTGATCGGCCATTTCAAAAACTTCACTTTTTAACAAATCTCTCACTCAACAGAGCAAACCACAGTAGCTTCTTCCGGATTTACCTTTGGAATTCATCGCATGCTATGCAGCATAATAGGAAACCGGCAGGAATATTTTTAATCGCCTCTGTGGGCCTAAACATAACATGATTATTTATTAGAATAAACATATGATTTATTAGAATAAACATATGATTTCAAATATTGATTCCCAAAGGACTCTCCAAGTGATTCATTGACATAGGCCTAATGATTTTACGAAAGTTAAAGTATAGGTATAATCTACATGAGATACCAAGGAGTTTCTCCGTTTTAGGCCAACATCCAGCATTCGGGTTCTGTGTCATCGGCAACATAACTTCGCCCTCCATAACCTCATGTTAAATCAAATGTCCTGAATGGATTGACGTCGTCCCTGAAAGAGACGAGGTAGGACTCAACGGTCTGAACTCCCCAAGTCTTCCCTCGATAGCTGGATAATTTATGGGAACCTGCGATTTTGACACTGAAAAATACGTCACGATTAGGTTATGTATTGAAATTATGACACGAGCCTCGCTTTGTTCGTGTGTTTATGCTCTCGATCCCGGAGAGATGCAAACCACGGCCCGGACATAATCCCGGACGGGGTTTGATCTGTGTGAACGTGCGGGGTCGTGCACGCGAAGCAGCTTGGTCTGACTGCTGCCATCTAAAGGAGGTACTGACAATTACAGTATTGTGAACAGTTCAACAAAACACGAGTTCTCGCAAAATCACCTTCTTCCTCTAGAAAAAAGAAAACCACGAACAGGCTACAGAGAAACATCCTAACTGTTCTACTTTTCTACCTAGGGTTATGAACCCTTCGTTTTATTTGCCTAAAACAATTTCTTTCATCTCATCTCTGTGGCCATTGTACACATGTTCGCATTAAATATTTCTCATCACGCAAGACAGGACTGCAGGGATGTGTGATACCAATAACAATAACATGCACTGTACGTTTAGCCAATATTTCTGTTCACAGATTAATAATTCTTATAGGCTGTTCCTACATTGCTTTAATAACGACCAAGACCACGGTTAGACATTATAATTACAACAGATTTTATTATTTTATGGTAAAAAGTAGCGAGCTGCCGCTATCATTATTGAGGAAAAACTGCAGTTCTGAGGAGAAACAAAACCGCGTCTGTGCTCTAATGACTGCCACCCGCGCGGAGGTGATGACGCGGCGCCACAGGCCCGTGCAAAGCTTTTTATTTTCCGTCAGGAGCTTATTCTTCTAATTCCGTCCTCTGCTTCATAACACACATTTAAAAGTCTCTGCTGTGTTAGAAGCGTCGACTGCTCAGAAATGTTTACATTTGGCCTTGCCATTGGCGAGGGTGCAGCAAACCCTGCCTCCATCTTTGTCATCAGCAGTGACTGTGAAGTCAGATGCACTCAGGAAACCCACAATGGCGTTGGGATGACAGATATTCAGCATTCTGTTCTTGAAATATCCTGTGTGCCAAACAAAATAACTTTCATTACGAAAAGAACGAAAAGCTTGGCCATTGTCCTTCACTGTCATCTGTTGGTGTAGTGTCGGTTTGGAGAGGCGTCTCCAAGCCATGTCTGGTCGTGTCACCTGTTGGGAAAAATCGCGATATCATTTTCCAACCTGAGCAAGCAAGTGCAAGGTAAAGGTGGGGTTAAAGTTCAGTTGACTTGAAACCAGGCGTGCCACCCGGTCTCCGTCCTCGCGCGCTCCCACCCTTCCCGACATGGTCATGGAACTTAACGCAACTGTTTGTTAAAATCTCATGTAATTAGTCCGTTAAAGTGCTGTATTCACTCCGCAACTATGTGTGGCACTCTGCACAAAGTGCTGAGCCCTTACCGAAAAGCCTGTCTGTCAAGGACAAGCACACACACACACACAAACACACACAAATATATATATGCACGCAGGGAATATTTAAGACCACCAGAAATAACAATTACACCGTTACACATTCTAAATTCTGCCCCCGATATACATTCTCATTTGGAGAAGTGAAGTGTTAAATAAAACCGGTATATTTGGTATAAAACCGTTTTACTGAATTGTGCATTTTGTCAACTATCGATTATAAAAAAACTTAGACGTTCAGTTATAATTTTACTTTAATTGAAGAAATTATTCATTTTAGCCTTCATCCTCTTGATTTGTCTTCCCATGTTAACATCGTTTGTACGTGTTCATTACGCACTTCTTTATTAAGCAAAATGGAGATATCCACCATCGCGGAGTTAAGTCACATTTTCGCAAGTGAAACTCGCTTAAAGGATTATTATCCCTCCGAATATTTTTATTCTAAAAATAAGATCTAATTGTCTAGGACTCCCGTGTTTTTCGTTATTCTCATATGGAGATTTGGTTTTAAATATAAGGTATTCGTCTATATATCATTTTAAATTTCCTGTTATTTTATTTCTGTAAATAAATAACCAGGCTACAAGTCTTTTTCAAACGAGCTGTATCATATTAATAAATTTGTACTGGCCTAAATGAGCAGTTCCTGTATGTTAAGATTGTTGAGAGCGATACAGCCCGAGCAGCCTAACCCAAGGCCATGGTCTCAGCCCAAAGCGACCTTCACTGAGTTGTGTGGCCCAGTTCTAAATATACTATCAGTCTGCTCTTTTACAGCAAGACTTTGAGAAGGGAATCAATCCCACCTGAAGCACAGGAAACCTTTCATTTCATTTCCCAACTCATTACTATAAACAAGTGAGGACAAAAACGGCACGGCTGAGTGATTCCCACAAAGGCGGAAAGAGCTTGTAGCCGTGAACATGACGGTTGGCTGTGACATAAAAGGGGCTTTATTTTGGTCTTAATTTTTGCGGAGATTAACGAGGCAAAATGTCTGCTGGTGAACCAAACTAATTAGTTAAACTTCATCCGGAGCCCTTTTGATTTTTTCTCTGTGGCAGACCCCGCGTGGCGCGGCTGACCCTCACCCTCCCCGAACTTGAAGTCGGTCTCTCGAGCCGTCTGTGTGAGAGGGCGGTAATAAGACAAATCCTACCTGTGTCACAAAGTCAACCAGCAGCTAGAAGATATCATTTATCATTTTGTGTCTGCGGTGAAGCAAGGAGACACACTGCATTTTCCTTTCATACATAAATATCTATTTTATATACCCGAACCAATCGTTTAATCAAGCAGACTACAACATGTTCGCCTACATAGCGCCAATGTGGCTTAGGATTACTGGAGCTTTCTTACCTTATCTCGCGCTGTGTGTTCTATGTGTACCCGTTTAATTTGAAGTTACTGGTGGCTCGAGGTCTCATTGAAGTTCACGAATTCCAAGTAGGTGGCGTCTCAAGAGCGCGCCTCCGCACTCCCGACATGTCTACCTCGACAATAGCTACAGCCGGCGAGCGATAGCCCCATAAAAGCCCATATCTGTGCGGGTTGTCCGGGGTCTCCATCGCCCCCCGCGCCCATTTCAAACTTTAAAGCTTTAACAACATTCAGTCTGCTGCTGCACTTCTGCACAGGCAACACAAAGTCACTGAGGGTTTTGTTGTTGTTACTGGAATAATCCAACGATCCCTCTTAGCTTTCGCCCCCTAATCGGAAAACGTGGTTGCTGATCATTTCATATGTCTACAGTACTAACTCAGCCGACCCTAGTCGTATAAAACAAACAAAACAGCCCATGTAAACCCGCATAATTCTTAACATCTAAATCTAATGAATTATTATTTTGGTGTCAGGTTTGGGCCCTCGTCCCCAAATAACTCGTTCGTCTAACTTTGTTTTTGCCTTGGCCTGTCTTTGGAGATGATCTTCTTATTGAAACTACGGGAAGGGATCGTGGCCTGAAATTAATCGTAAATGAAGACAACCGCACTGCGTCATTTATTTCATTTAGAAGACGGGTGCGCGTGTTAACACCGGGCCCCAGAACGCCCGGGATGCTAAAAATTTCACAAAGTTCCCCGCAACCAACGGCAAAAAGGGAAACTACAAGCAAGTAATAATCAAGATAATGAAATTAAAGAGAGAAACACCCCCAAATTAACACAGCGCGATACATAGAATTACATGTCTGTACACCCACGGAATTATTCCAGCAGGGTGTGATTTTAGAATGAAAGGATGCTGTATTAAAACAATGAGGTCAACGACCCCGTCGGCCGCCACGGAGAACATGTTGTCCGAAGAAACATGGAGGTGGTGGGACTTGAGAAACACCGAGAACAGGTCTCGGAAAAGAGGAAAGGTTATTTTCTGCCTCGAAAACAGCTGAAAATCACGAGACTATGAAATGCACGGGCACCCGTCGCCCTCGGGCCCCTCCGCTCTGGACCCCAGACCAGCTCATCTCATTCAAGGCGCACCGCGCGCCTGACCTTCTCTCAGAAAAAGAAAATACACACTCTCGCATCATTTGCATTCCCAGGCCCTCGCACCCACCCAGGGTTCGGAGCCAAATGCGGCGTTTTGTGGACACGCTTAAGGCGCGCGCACAGTTGTGTGCAGTGATGACTGTCTTATCGCTCATATCTATCATAATACCTACCCGATGGGACATAAATATATCAGCAGCACGTCACTCATGCAGATGCTGCTCAATTCACACGCACGCGCACACGCACATGCACACGCACACACTCTCTCTCTCTCTCTTTGACTGCCTCCACTTGAACAGAGGAATATGTCATTTTCTGCTCGTGGTCACGTGACCGCTCTCCCTGCGAGATGGATGGAGATGGATCTCCACGTCAGCTCGCGTCTGAAAATTTCAGCTGCGCGCGCGGCGATGCTTCAAAGCCCCAGCAGCCCCAGCAGCAGCAGCCGCGCCGGCGGAGCGCGTGAATAGAGCCCGGCCAAGTCCCGAGCCATGATGGATTTTGACGAGCGGGTGCCCGTTGGCTCGAACATGTATCTGCCCAGTTGCACGTATTATGTCCCCGGGACGGACTTCTCGAGTCTCCCGCCGTTTCTGCCCCAGACCCCGTCGTCCTGCCCCATGTCATACTCGTACTCTTCACCTAGCCTTCCGCAGGTCCAGTCCGTCAGAGAGGTAGCCTTCAGGGATTATGGCATTGACACGGCCAGCAAATGGCACCACCGGGGCGCCCTGTCCCATTGCTGCAGCAGCCCAGAGGAAGTGGTACACAGGGACTGCCTGTCGAGCCCTGGGACGCTTGGGGAGATGTTTGCAAAAAACAACTCGGTTGTCTATCATTCCGCGCCGAGCCACACGTCCAGTTTGTACAGCGGTGTGGGCCGAAACGGTGTTCTACCACAGGCGTTCGATCAGTTCTTCGACAGTGCGTACAGCAGTACAGAGAGCGTGGCAACGGAGCAGGCGGTGGACAGGACAGCCAGCAAACCAGCGCCCGCACCGGAGTCCGGCTCGGACACGTGCCGGGAAACTGGGGAAAAAGAGCGGCGGGAGGAGAACAGCAGCCCAGAATCCTCTTCCGGCAACAATGAGGAGAAATACAGCGGCGGCAGTACGTATACCCGCGCGGCCCTGCTCTGCAAAAGTTTGCAATCTTGTGCGCCGCTGTTAAAGGTTTTATATGCTGTTTTATAAGCGCAGAAGGTTTATGGAGGGCCCGTAGATCTAGCCCAACAAAACTTTGTTATAAACGCAAGATCACGTGCTTGAGATTGAAATTGGCCGTGAAACCCAGACTGTTTTGGTCCTTTTAAAGTTGAAGTATACGTTAGAAATGACTAGAGCAGTTTCATAGACAATTATTTGGAATCATTGTTAATTAACAGACAAATATTACACCAACGTGAGCTAGTGGGGCATTTAATAAGAACGCCTGTGTTCTGGAATTATTACTAGTGGCCGAGCAGAGATGTGTAATTACTTAAGCTGTAGAGCAGTCATGGTGTGCTTGATAGGACCCTGTAGAGGTTATATTTCCTGTTCTTGGAGTGTTATGTATAAAGCTCACAGTATTTCTCGCCGAATTTAGTCTGATTTATATATCTAAAACCATCGGTCTTCAGTCGAACTGCCACTTCCCACACTCGGGCCTCGTTTTCCCGGTTTGATTACACTGCTGTGTGAGACTCAGGAACGTCATGTACCGTTTTACATCAAGCGAAGAACAATATGCCTTTGACAGAAAGACAGAACTAGAGAGTTTCATCAGAGTGCACATTTATTGAGTGGTAGCAATGCCCTGTGTGTGTGTGTGTGTTTTAAAGACAGATCCAGATTTAGAATTTGGAAATGCCTATGTTTCTGAATAGCTGAGTGCAGCTTTGTTGATGTTTATCTCTCTCTCTCTGTGTGTGTGTGTGTGTGTGTGTGTGTGTGTGTGTGTTGCCCAGGTGGCCAGAGGACACGCAAAAAGAGATGTCCATACACAAAGTACCAGATCCGAGAGCTGGAGAGGGAGTTTTTCTTCAGCGTGTACATCAACAAGGAGAAGCGGCTTCAGCTGTCCCGGATGCTCAACCTCACCGACCGGCAGGTCAAGATTTGGTTCCAGAATCGGCGGATGAAGGAGAAGAAGTTGAACCGGGACCGACTGCAGTATTACAGCGCGAACCCACTGCTGTGAGGAGCGAGCCGGGAGCGCGAGAGGCCCGCGCGGGGATAGGACTGGCGCAATGGTTAATTTCAAGTTCGCGGCTGTGGGCGACATTCCGCTTTTCGGACTCTCAACTACAACTGGAATCAGGATTTCTCTTTGGCAGCGCAGCTGTGATGCCCTCCACGCAGTGGGTCCTCCACCACACAAGGACACCCAGTGTGTCGGGTCATTATGTGATTATTATGACTATGGTAATTGCAATGGACGTTATTATTATTATTATTATTATTATTATTATTATTATTATTATACGTAATTGCAATGTATGCTCCCGCGCTCTCAGATATATTTGTGGCAATAATATAAAACAGTGTGGCCAATGCACTGTACTGCGCTCCTTGAGTAGCGTGTGGTCCTGGATGTACCTCTGACATGTTAGGAACCCAACGGCACCTCATGAGGAACTGGGGACTTTTAAATCTCAGTATTGTACTTTCTTTACAACTGGTTATTTTGTTTGTACTTTCGCGCACGCACAATTAGAAAATATTCTGAAAAGTAATCATTAGAGTTTATAGGCCTATTTATTATCTATCTATCTATCTATCTATCTATCTATATATCTATCTATCTATCTATCTGTCTATCTATCTATCTATCTATCTATCTATCTATCTATCTATCTATCTATCTATCTATTTATCTATCTAGCATTTTTGCTTCGCCCTTCTAGTACCGCGTCTATATCTTGTGTTATGTCACGTCTCTAAAAGGAGTTTCAGGTGTTCGCGCTGTTTTTAATTAAAAAGCCTAGTGTGAAAGTCAAACTCGGATATTTGAAGTCCAAAAGCCCGCCATCGCGGGGAGAAGAAAAAAAGAGCTATATCCAGACTCCCGGTTTTAGACAAATTGTCCTGTTGCGGATTTGAGGGAGCCTGCGTCAGTCAGACACATTCATAATTAGAGTAAATCCTGGTGTCACTGCAGCACATTTCCTGCTCTCCTCTAATGGCGAGGGCTGTTAGCAGTCGTGGTATCAAATGTTTGATGTATATTGCTATACGCAGCTTCTAGGAACATAAATTGAATCACGGATCAAATATCTGTCACGATTACGGGTGTCGATTACGGAACTCTTTCCCCAAGGCTTGCCCACGAATGTCTCAATGAATCAAAAAAAAAAAAAAAAAACTATGAACCCCAACCAGCCAGTTAGGGGCGACTGCCACCAGGTAAATATAATATAACGTGCCAGAGAAGACCCCCCCCCCCTTTCTTTGACAGTATTTAAATGTGGAATATGTCGGTTGTTCTGACAACAGTAAAACCGAGATGCAGCAAAACGATGCAACTTCGGAGAGCTTAGTTTAAAAATAGCCTTGTGCACTGTATTTGTACACATTTGTACATATTTATTTATTGGGAGGATCACCTTAACATGTAGTAATTTCGCAATAATCAGTGGGGGTCCTCTAAAGGATACAACAATATAAAGCAAGCACACTCACCCCACCCACCCCACGACACGCCACGCCAGAGCAATAATCATCTTATAGGCGTAAACGAATCAAGAGAAAATTTAAAGTTAAAGGTCTATAAGGGGGGATTAAAAATAAGTTGCTTGGAGTTTTTATGTTATTTGGGTATTTTTATGTTTATTGGGTATGGCCGAGGTAAATAAAGGACATGGAGAGTATTAGCCGACCGTTAATCTCATTGAATGTAAAGGACTATTGGGAACTGTATGTATGTATGTTGGACTGGGGGCAGAATTACTGAGGAACACAAATTTCTGAAAGCGTCTGCGGAGCGACGGGTTGGACAAGGCAATCTCACTGTGTACACCAACATGTGTAGGGTGAAATTAGATTGTGCGATTAAACAGCGGCTCTCACGACATTGAGGCCCCAAAGTAGTCTACTACAAAAGTGTTAAAACATGTCAGTATTAGACACAATTGGGCAAGTCTTCACCTGGTAAGTATTTGATGCATTTTAATGTGTTATTAACCATGCTGTAGTCAATAGAATGACACCGTACTGTAACGCCAGCAGCATGATTAACTAACAGTTGCAGCGAAGCTCATTGGCCACCTTAGGATGCTACGATCACCCTCACCATTTTACACTCTTCATTTACACTCTTCATTTCTTCGGTTATATTTTCGGGGGTGTTTGGTTACGCAGTTTAAAATCTACATTGATCTTTCCATTTAAAATCCACATGCTGCACCTTTAAGTACAGAAAAAAGAAAGATAACAATTGAAACCGTTAATGGATGAGGAGAATCCTCGGAATATTCTGGTTGACGCTTAATGGCAAAACAGAAGACAATAAGAGGGAAGAATTGCACACAGTTGGCTAATAGCACACAGTTGGCTAATAGCAGCTCACACTTTGGGCAAACGGATCTGCGCGCGGCCATTCTGCCTCGCGCATCCTTTGAGGCTCTCTGGAATTTCGACCTAATTACGGCACATCCCCCCTCGGTTGCTGTAGCAACTTGGCCATAAAAGGCGTCCCAGACTGGAGCATTTGCAGAATTGGAGTGCAGTGCAATAAAGCGTCTGAGACCAAGGTTATTAACTGTGACTAAGGGCCGGCAAACAGCGGCTAAAGCCATTGAAAGCTGGTGTTCACGGGCTTTTCCGGGATCATTTGTCTCTGCGTCCCAACACGGCACCAAGCTGGAGTTCGCGGCTCAACATGCTTTATTTCACGGGGTGAGTCGCTAGGGGGCGCTGCCCAGATCAATGTCATGGCCGATTATCTGAAATCAGGCATGGACGCAGAAGTGGACACTAGCACGTCAGAATTTCTCTAGCTCAGGTAAATATAGCCTACATGTTGTGTGCTGCGTGTTTGTTTGAAAATTGAATCCTACTTGGAGTGTTTCAGGGAGAAATGTTTCGTAAGGTTTCACATAGCAGGAAGTAGCCCAGGACTAATTAAAGGAGATTTTGGAACGAACACTTGGAGCTGGTTAGTGCCATACGGTGATGGTCAAAATACTGCCCCACTGTAGCCCAGGTCACAAAAAGACTACGAAGACACTGCAATGGTAATTGTAGTTGTTAAAGACCATGTCAATTCGCCCTCTGTATTCTTTGTGTACCAAGTGCAGAATGTTCTGGAAAGGCTGTGAAGACACTTGGCCTACTGCTAACACCCGAATTCCAACTGCGGCTAAAACTCGACTAGACTGTATCAATGCTTAACTTTTAATAAGCGCCTAGACAACATCTCGCGCTATTGCTATGACGAGTTAATTCGAGTAACTTCGCGAACTTGGGATTTCTCATGAATATTTCCATAACTATTAAAACTGACACAAAGATGTATTGAAGAATCAAACGGAATCGGGCCAGCGAGGCACACGCCACGCGTGCCAAAACCGAATAATAAGGAGGAAAAAGAGACACCGGATTCCCAAGGCCGCGTGCGTGCTGTGCCTTTGGAGCGAACGCAAGCCCTCCGCAGGATATCATAAAATGCCACATTATTTGACACGAGAGAGGGGGCATGTAACCGGCACTCGATAAAAAGGCAGGTTAAATGCACGAGCGACCGTATAACGGTACATATTTTACATCACGTGTTTATTTGTTGGACCGCGGTTATATAGTCCTAATGCGAGTTTTACCCGCGATGGGTTGTTCTCCCCATTTAGACTATTTTTATTTACAATGTGGCTACTTGAGTGCATCCGGAAACCTAATCGTATTTTGACTTTTAGTCAGCTAATAAAAATGGAAGTTTTGTTCATGAATTTTGGAGCAGGCGTAACATGCACATGGGCACGAGAGGGCCAGGATCAAATTCAAAGGCCCGCATTTGTCCATATTCTTCAGAGGGAGGGTAGAATATGGATGATCTCCAATTTATGGGACAGTGTTAACACAGTGTGTTATTGTCTTAAAGAGAAGAACTGCTACAACGAGCGAACGCTGTGTTAAGTATTCTTTTAACTCGGTAATTTGATGGAAGAGATTTAATATCCCAAATACTGTAAATACATGATTCATCTCAGCGGCAGGAGGACTCATAGCAACCATCCACACCCAGATTTTTCAGCATCTACAAAATTCGTGGGGAGATTCGACACATGCCCCGAATTAGATTTAAGACAGCAAATACATAAAATTTTATAAAGAGTTTATTGTTTACCTTCATTGTGAAATTAACCAAATTATTTATATATATATATATTCATTCGTTTATATTTTGAAAATATAAATTATCCAACTAGAGCACAATGTATCTCTCAAACATATTGCCTTTGGAGAATGATGTGGTTTTGATATTGAAACACATGTCTGCCCAACTCGCTGTGGCCCTGAGTGTGTATGAGAATGCGTCTGCGAGCGCGAGTGTTACTGTTTATGACAGCGATCACCATAAAAAGAAACACTCTGTGTCACATTCCGTGTATACAAGATCAGAATTTGGGACTTCACAGATAGGATGTAATACTCAATTTAGTTTTTCAGCATTGGGTCCAGAAAAGGACACAACACTTTGTCCCTGCGTGTTAGCGATGGGAGGAGTCACCACTCTTGTTGCGTTTTAATTGGCTGTTAGCTAGCACTGAGTTGTAAGGGTTATCGGTAATTATATTCAGCGTGTTTTGCACAAGAAATGTCAGCCAGACAGGGCTCCTTCCTCCGGCAAAATATCCCAGAAAGATGTCATGCTCGGATAACCCAGCGGGAAGTTCGTTTCTGGTAGACTCCCTCATCAGCGGACGGCCCGAGGCTAGTGGCTCCTACTACCCCGGCGCTGGCATTTATTTGCCCCCTGGTTCGGAGTATTCCTATGGACTTCCAAATTGTAGCTATTTCCCCGGATTTAAGCGCGGGGAGACTCAGCCCCAGACTATGGTCCCATCCTCGAGCCCCTACCCGCAGGGCATGGACGCGTGGCTGGAGACGTCTCGGTCGTGTCGCGTGGGGCAGACCAGTAGCCAGCCTGCCCATTCCTTCTCTCCGAGCATAAAGGAGGAGAGTTCGTACTGTTTGTACGAACCGGACAAGTGTCCTAAAGACTCACTGACCGAGGAGGTCCCCTACTCGCGCGAAACGCCAGACTCATGTCCAGTGAACAACAACGGCACCGTTCCCGTACCCGGTTACTTCCGTTTGTCTCAGACATACACGAGTTCAAAATGTTTTTCTGAGCTTCAGTCAAGCTCTCCTCACTTCCCTCCGCAGCGCTCGGGCTGCTTCGACACGTCCCCGTCGGCCTCGCCCGCACCGGAGACCGACCGGCGAGAGAGCGACGCACCCCCTACATGCGCACCTTGCACACCAGCGCGAGACAAGGACACGCAGGACTATTCTGTCGGTGCCTCGTCCTCACCCGAGCCCACCGAGCGTCTCGCGGACAGCCCCGAGAAGGCTACCAAAGGTAACATTTGCTTTTCTGGACATGTAGCCTGCTGTTGATTGTAGCAGATCGATTTGAAGCCGTGATCTGCCGGCCAGTACTGCATCTTTTCTTAGGCGGAGAAAACTATGCTTGACGGTGCTCTGCTGGCGCCAGTCCGCCCGAGAAGAGAGGCAGGCTTTGAGAATTTGACAGCGCGAGAATGAGGAGGAATTACCTTTGCTCTTTTTATTATTACATGACAATATGTCTCGCGCCCAATCCCGAGCATGTGCATAGCATGCGAAATAAAGCAGCCCTTCTCATATCGATCACTATGCACCTATCGCCTTCTTTTTCACAGCATATCACACACACCGGGACACTGGCAACAAACACGCAGTGCAACTATGAGCTCGGTCTCTTCATTTCAACGAAAATAAGGCCAAATAGTCTCATCGCCGCTATTTCCGCTGCAGACAACAAAAAAATCTGACTTCCGTCAACTGCTGGACTGTGATGTCATTAAATCCCACCGAAATCCGCTAGTGAGCGTGAGGAGAAAATGTCACATTCTATTGTATAGTGAAAATAAACATGGCCTCGAGCCATTGTGTGTCTGCAACACAGGGATGGGTAGATTCGTGGACAGTGTGTGTGACAGAAGTCAGCAGAGAGTTTTAAGAGGCTAAAAAACATTCCTCATGACACCGATTGTCTCTTTTAGGAAAGACAAACCTTGGATCTTAAGTGGACGGGTATTAGCATTAGTCTTAGAGACACACAGCATATTCGCGTGACCCAGATGCCGTGGCCAGTCATACCTGCACAACCATGCCAACGGGAAATGACGCGAATCTGGCCTAGTGTACATCTGTGCTCTGAAATGATCCTGTGCTGAACAAATCTAACAAACCACAGCCATGACTATATTACAGTTATTTGTTATTGCCAATTGTAGACTATTGTTAGGTCTATGTGCAAGTCTATCGGCCCATTTAAATTGTATTACAATATAACCCTACTGCTAATAATAATAACATGAATTATTCAATATTATTATCATTGTTATTATTATCATTATTATTATTATGATTATTATTATTAGTAGTAGTAGCAGTAGTAGTATTATTATTAGTATTATTATTATTAGTATTATTATTAGTATTATACTGCTATACTAATAATAATAATAATAACCATAACCATAACAATATGAAATATTTCTTGTTAGTTTAATCTTTTTTGATTAGAAAAAATAAAAGAGTAGGCCTTGCATTTTCAGTATGTGCGTGTGTGTGTGTGTGTGTGTGTGTGTCATATCTTGACACTCATCTTCCTGGTCTGCTGCATAGGTGAGTCCCGGAGCAATGGCACGGCCAACTGGCTAACGGCGAAGAGCGGCCGGAAGAAGCGCTGCCCGTACACCAAACACCAGACGCTCGAGCTAGAGAAGGAGTTCCTCTTCAACATGTACCTGACCCGCGAGCGGCGTCTGGAGATCAGCCGCAGCGTGCACCTCACGGACAGACAGGTGAAAATCTGGTTCCAGAACCGCCGGATGAAGCTGAAGAAGATGAGTCGCGAGAATAGGATTCGGGAGCTCGCGGCCAATTATGGTTTTTCCTGAATCCCTACTCCGGGCCTCTGCGTTCGCGCCCTCTTCCATCACGCCTCACTGTGCAGGAGAATATAGTTAATTTATTGTCGTGTACTGTTGACGTTTTTATCTGTTTATATGTCAGTATTATTTGACGTTTGTTTTGTTGTATTTGTCGTCATTATTTATAAAGTCTCCAAAAAAACTTGGTGCAAGGCTGCACCCATGCGCAGAAGCGCGAGTAAATACAAGACAGCGGGGACACAAGTTTCCACAAATATAGGCTTGGCCAGGACTGTGGTAGGCTAGGCTACGAGGAGTTTATTATTGTACGTAGTATTGGCATCTTTGCATGGTCAAGTTAAGTGGCTGTTATGACTAGCTGTTATGGACATTTTTCTCACGAGACTAGCTTAATTGCCTGATTACATGATTAAAGGTGGGAAGAACGATTCAAGTCTGCATCTTTTCCTCTGTGGTGGACTAGTTAGCTCGTCTGCTCGAAAATGAGCGCAACCTCATGCTTATGGAAACGGGGCTATTCAGTAGCTATCAGCACTGGTGGCTTTGCCATCTCTGTGCTCCCACATTATTTTAATATTACCCCTGAGGGCATATACTGTGAACGGATGATGTGTCGAGAAAACGAATAAACTCATGGACTGCACATTCACTCGTCTTGCCTGGTCTGGGGTGTCTTACTACGCTACTTGTGTTTGCTTTTGCTTATTTCCAGGCCCTCACAGTATCTACACAAGCAACACAAACGACAGCGTTCGCTTCTTCTTTCCCCGTCTCTTGCTCCTGTTCTTCATTTTAGGTACATTTTCACTGTGCTGTGAAACGAAAGTTTGCTTCCTATTGTAACAGAGAAAAGGCCAATGCGGACTCTATTGTTGGTTGTTCTTCTTTTTTGTTGTCTTTGTTGGAATTATGTGTTTAATTTTCAATCGAATTAAATTCCTAGATGTCTAAATTGGCTGTTAAATCCAATGCAATGTAATTTCGATTTACTGCAAATCGCGAATATTGCACCCCCACTGCCCAATGTAGTTCTGGCTTTGGCAGAAATGACTGTCTGAGAAATGTTCTTTTAAAGGCTGTTGCGTGATTTAGGTAGTTTCATGTTGTTGGGCTCCTAATCCTAACTCCACAACACGAAACTGTCTTGATTGCCTCAGCGCGACTCTGCTAAACATCCACCCTGGCGTGCGGTTACGGTCACTCGAAAACCGAAGAAGATCTGAGATTTCTCGGGCATTAAAGTCTCCATAAACAACCGGAGTGTACCTCTGCCCGGTGGCTCCAGAAGGCACTACACGCCAAGTCGACTCAAGTCAGCCCTTCTCCCGAAGATCAACTACCGCCCAAACCAGACCACCGAAGAATCCTGCACCGACTAGGGACAGACACATATCTGCTGATTGCGGTCATTTTCAAAGCAGGCGCGGAAAGAATCTCTGAGCCTGGGGATCTCTGCGCGCGCAGGGACAGCAACAAGGCCTCGGTTACGATCAATGCACAGCCGTCACGAACACCCCCCTCCCCGCGCCGGATGCGTCTGCTGCGCGTTGGAGAGGCACAAAGGGACTTTATTGGTGATATTGGGCTCAGACAGGGGGTTATAACCGACAAAACAACCAAATAACCCCGTGATAAAAGTAGACGGTTATAGCACCCAATCAGGCCGGCCTTCTGCGAGACAAGGTTAAAAAAGAATGGGAGCACTCGAGCCCTGCTGTGAGCGCGAGAGGGTATACGGCTCAGGCTAGCTAACCGCGCAAGCTTGGAGCAAGAGATCACGCACATTTGTTCAATTCAAAAACGCACTTTTGGATAAAGGACCGATAATATCAGAAATATTAGGCACATATAGAGCTATTATCTGTTGCATGGGGCTGCTCCATCGTTTTAATATACACGGCCTTACTAACTTCTCAGCCACTTTCCATAAAACTTTACTGCCACCTAAAATATCAAATAAACTACAACTTCATAAAAGGTTCGTATATACTCATCACAGCTGTCACCCATTCTTCATTTCTAATAGCCTTATGAAATGTGAAATATTTTGGTGTCTCGGCTATTTACCTGTCAGTAGCCTATTAGTAAACTAAGGCCAGGATCAACATTATTTCATAACACAATAAAATACCTAGGGTTTATGCCTTCTATGCTTTGCTTTGATGCTTGCTATGCTTTGATTTTAATCCAATTTAATCCAGTTGTTGGAGAGGGCGTTCAGTCTTTTTGTCACAAATAAAGATGCTTACGATCTGATATCGGACCTTTTTCAAGATGCCTTTTGGGTTCAGAAATACACTTCAAAACTTGTGTTGTGGACAACTGAGATAGTCTATATTCATGTTACAAACCTTTAGAAATACCCTACAAAAATGTAAAGGCATTAATTAAACTAGTGTATACTTTGGATATTGTAATTAATTAAATTAGTGGATACTGTCGTGTCTACACAGGTTTATCATTAACATTAACAGCAATTTATTTTATACAATATCATTTTCACACCTGTTTTCTTATTCTCCTTTTTGTGTCTGTAGGAGCAGATAGTAATTAAGGAGTTTTGTATTGTGTTATTTAAGAAAGGTATTCATTTATAGATTCCTATTTTACACCGCACGTTGGTCGTTTATCTACACGAGGTGGCCTAATAACAATGTATAGGCTACTCATGTGACGTCTACGCTATTTTAACAACAGAATAGCTCCCACGCGCTGTTTTTAAGATCCAGCGATCAAACCGACGTTGACATCTGATTGCATAAACCTACCAGTATGTATAAAACGACATCCTTCGTCATAAAAGCGTATGGCTTTGCTATTAAAAGATGACTTGTAAAATGGTGGCCATTTACAGAGGTGCACCAAGCTTCCACTGCCCCGCATTGTTCTGCCTCACGGTCACATGACTGCGGCGTCCAATCCCAACGCCGTTCTCATTCAACTTATTAGAGGTCCGTAGTTCACAGTGAACTCGACGAGTAACTTGATTTCGGCGGATTCCGGCTTTGTGTGTGTTTTCCAGTGGGTGTGTGCTAGCGGCTGCGGTGGATTTTAAATGCTTTGTAATGTCGACATTAGGGACCCTGAGTTACTACGCCGATACGCACATTACGCACGAGACGGATGATCATTTAGGATCGAGATATTCCCCGGGAACTGCCCTGCATCAGAGCAGAGAGCTCCATCTTACCGACTACGTCGAGCAGGAGCCGTGTCCCTTTCAGACCAAATCTGCCATTTTCGGCGCACCGTGGAGTCCCGTTCCAGATGCTGCTCTCCGGGCCTCCTCGAGCGCGTATCATCCCTATGCACACCAACCATGCCCCGCGGGAGAAGGCGACGGAATGGCTCTGCGCACCTGGACTCTGGAACCGTTATCAGCACCGCTGTCATACTCGGGATTAGCAATGAACGTACATAACGAGATCAAGCCCGAACCCCAATCTGGAGCCAACGGCTGCGCTACTTTGGAACCGCCGGCGCTAGTCACCGACATGGACGAAGACAGTTGTCCTGCAGAAAAGGTAACGCCGTGCAAGACCTCCAGCTTTCCTCCGAGCAGCGAGGAGAGCAGTGCGGCTGCACCTGAGGAGAAACCAGATGTCGATCTGAGTAAGTCCCGCGCGCACACAGGGAATCTAAAGGCATAATCAAATATGATTATTCCATATATTTTGGGCTTCTATCCAGAGCGCGCGTATATTATATGTCGATAATAATTTGGAAAAGAGCGGAGCTGCTAAAAAACAAAACAAAACAAAAAAAAACAAAAACAAACGACTATTAGGCTATATTGCCAAGAAGCCCCGGGTGAGCGAGCGGAAGGCGTAGCAGCGGCGTCATGCTGCGCGAGGCTTTACGGGGTGTGTGTAGAGTATTCATATCCGCTTTTAAATGTACACGAATCATCCCATCAAAATATTGTCTGAAAACGTAATTATCTACTAATTGTGTAATGCAGTCAGCTCTTTTATCCATGATTTGAAACACAATACAGGATGTGTGCGTTTTAATCTCATCAAAACTTATGCAAGATGGCCAATATTAGAGAAATTAAATTGTTTTATTGAGAAACCTGTTTAATTATTCTAGGCTACTATTTTTATTATTATTATTTTATATAGAAAGTTATTTTAAAATGTCACGCTGAATTTTGAAGTATGGGCCTACTACTTGAATTTTGAAGTATTGGCCTACCTACACTCAAGAATCAATGACGAATAATAATTATAATATTATGCGAATAATAATAACAACAACAACAACAACAACAATAATAATAATAATAATAGCAATAATAATATTTTTTTGTATACCAAAATAAGCATCGTGTGCTAAGGAAATTGCTAAAATAACTCTCTCCTCTATTTTCTACTTGTCTTGCAGACAACCCCGCGTCCAACTGGCTCCACGCTAGTTCCACCCGGAAGAAGCGCTGCCCGTACTCCAAACACCAGACGCTGGAGCTGGAGAAGGAGTTCCTCTTTAACATGTATCTCTCCCGTGACCGCAGGTACGAGGTGGCGCGGCTGCTCAACCTCACCGAGAGACAGGTGAAAATCTGGTTCCAAAACCGCCGCATGAAGATGAAGAAATGTAATAAAGACCGGCCCAAACACAACTGAGTCGGCGGGAAGCCGATGGACCGCGAGAGAGCCGTTAGAGACTGTGGACAGTTTAGCTCTTACGGGGATAACTGCTTGGTGTGTCGGTGTTTTTGCGCACACACAGACTTTCTGTGGATATTCGTTCCGTGACCTCTGGTAGCTGCTGTTTTCTATATATGTAGTGTTTCATGTTTGTCTCCTCAGTTGCCCCACGGCCAGGGCCTTGGTTGAATAGCTCTGTTGTGTTCAGAGAGTGTAGTTTGTGATGCACCACGGCCTCCGTCTAAAGCTATTTACTGCATGGTCGGTTTTGTCTTCTCTGTCGTTTGGTGATCTGGTGTTATGTGTTGACTACCTATGTTTTGAACTACCTACTTGCATCAAAAGTCTTGAAGAAATGTTAAAGATTGGCTCAGTGAGTTTGAATTGACATGTTTTTGTATTGAGGCAGAACTTTAATTCTGTGAGATTTTTTAAAGCGTACAGCACTGGACATAGAAAGTACCTCGTTGAATTAATGTTATTTTGACTTGGTAAAGGTCAACTATTAAATAAAAATAAAAATATTACTGTAAATAAAATGACTACTTGGAATCCTCTTTTTCCAACAAACAGAAAATAAGTAATCATAATTACTACATTTTTAGGTACATTACAATTCGTTTAAAAAAATAGAGCTGTAACCATTTTTTAATTCTCATGCTCTTTCGATTATAGACGCTTGTATCATGTCAGAAATGAAACAGAATAAAGAAAGGAAGCATCAATAAAATAATAAATAATATAAATAGCAAAATTATTAAGCTTGATCTTCCTCCACCCTCCTAGTATTTGCCACTTTGGCTGAAGATGGGTATTAATCGGCTAATAAACGAAATCATTTCTTATTTAGCTGAATATGCAAATCAATAAGCATATTAACTAAATACATTTATATTTCGCCTCACAGAGAGTGAAAATTGAAAGAAATATTTTCAGGGTGTACAAGTTTGATCTTGATGTCACTGTATCATCCGCAGTGTTGTGAGGAGCTCCAGCAGACTAATAGCCCGATGTGTTTAATATGCAGATGCGTGTCTAATATGAAGATGTGTGTGTGACGGCTATGGGAATAGTTGCAGTGCGTGCTGGCCGGGGCGGGAAGACGGTATTGGTAGCTGTGCTGCAATAAAGGCCGATCACGGCTCGAACTGTTTATGGGGTGCAAAGCGCGCGAGGGCGGACGCAGTGCCGCGTTGTGGACGCCCCACCCGAGTATCAATATATGAATATGAAAACGCGCGCGGCCCCACAGCCAGCAACCGCAATTACAGATACGGTGGCGCACCGCAAACACAGAGCGGAGACGCTTATTGCAACCCAGCAGAAGATAGCTTTCTGCTCCTCGAAAGTTTACATAGAGAGAGAGAGAGAGAGAGATAGAGAGAGAGAGAAAGGGAAGGGGTGGCGTGGGGGTCTAGTTGTGGCTCGTTTTGTAGAGTTCTGACGCAGATGGGCTAGCCTTCAAAGGCTCGAGCCTAGACGGTTCCATAAACCACGCTGTCTCACTGTCTGGGTCCCCTCCGTTAATGACTTTATTACTGTCCGACGACAATTAGAAAGGCCTGTTGTGGGGCATCCATTTGTCGCTCTGTTTACAAAGGGCCTGTAACCAACGAGTTCAATGGTGTCTGGCTTTGACGGTGCGTTCTAGTGTTATATGGTCTTATAGTTCAACCTTACCTTTAGATAACAATGAATAGTAGGCCTAATTTTTAAATTCGAATGACAGCACAATATTTCTGATTAGTATTACTGTGCATTTTGTACAAGCTATGCATGAAGTGTCCTTCAGTTTTGAATAGGCTACGTTTAAGATAATTTAATAATAAACCTTACGACCAGATGGTGGCGACATTGTTCCATCACAGAACACACATGATGATTAAGACGCGTGTGGAGAGTAGGTGAAGTGCTTGGTCTTAGCGCATGCTCAGTATTGGCCGAGTCGGTCTTGGACTGGGTGTGTGGCGATTTTCTCGGGCTCTGATACAACTGCAATTCTGTGATACATGTCGGCTCAACACTATAATATAGTTTTATAGAGTCTGGTCAGAAGCAGCAGATATCAGAAGTTATCAGAATTCCCCCAAATCTCTGCAGCCGCCCGCCGGTCTCTTGTTCTCCTTCTCGGCCTCCGTTGTTGATGCCACAGAAGAGCAGCTCATTTGGTATTCATCAAGGCGCGGATTAACGACTGAAACCTTGACCTGTCCATTCTTCAGAGGCCGCTGCGGCCGTAAATAAGCCGGAGCTCCATTTCACTTCTGCTGCAGCAGGACTTTACGAGGCTCCCCGCTCCCCCATTGGCTCGGGCAGGTCATGCGCGCTGGGGCTGCGCTCTGCAGCCTCCTTCATTAAAATGCCTCCAGAAAACGAGGGTTTAGTTCCACTTCAGAACCCCCGCCTTCTCGCGCCCCAGCTCTGCTCAGTCTCTGGCATGTCTGCACCAGCTGAAAACTGGGCTTCAATCAAAACGCGCAGGTGTCGTGTGTCTCCTCCAGGGCTGTGGCTCGCGCGCCACGGAAGCGCTACACTGCATGGGTAAGACGCACTTTGTTGTCATGGCAACGCCCCGCAGCTTTGATGTTTTGATGTGGTTTCTAATGTGACCTCACCTCTGATCTCAAAATATTATATCAATGGACCTCATCTGTTAGCTCGCACCCTCGCGTGGCGTTAGAACGAATTCAGAACAATATCTAATCAGTTTCAACAACTGCCTAACATCATCTTTATCATCATCTGAGATACTTTTAAATTGTGCAGAGGTCAAAACACAACAAAGTTAAATAATGATGTGTGTGTGTGTGTCGTTGTTTTGCTGTAGACATGCCCAGTGTGCACATGGCAGACTGCACTGTGCTTGGGTGTGTGTGTAGGCAGGTGCTTGGGTGTGTGTGTAGGCAGGCAGGCTATTAGTTCTACTGCATGAGCTCTCAGGGTGGTTGAGTGCACTGAGCTGCCACATGACATGTGTGTTGTGAGTCTGAGTATAGAGGAGTCTGTTAGTCTACTATTATAATGAGTCTGTTAGTCTACTAGTCTTGATGAGTCTTTTTTAGTTGGTGTAGGTGTGTCTGTGGTGTGGTGTGTTTCATTGGTGTAAGTGTGTCTGTGGTGTATTGTGTTGTGGTTAATCGGTGTAGGTGTGTCTGTGGTGTGTTGTGGTTCATTGGTTAATTTCCAGAAAGCTACTGATTGCAACAGTAAATTCCAAAATGTGGGTCCCAGGCTGCACTCTCCCATCCTCCAGAACTGAAATGGAGAATCACATAGCTGAGAATCACATAGCTGAGATTCACATAGCTGACAATCATATAGTGAGAATCACATAGCTGAAGTGGAGATCACATAGCTAAAGATCACCTGTCCAAAAGTAGTCAATTTCTCATTCAGCAAACACACCTCCATCAGAACTAGAAACTCCCACACGTATTTCTCACCATTGTCCATTCAGACTTGCGAATCATTTAAGTAATGTAGCAATCTGCATCATTTTATGAATAGTTAGACACAATTCTTAATGCATTTGATCATCATAGTTTGATGTTGAGAGTCAGTTTGCAGAGGTGGAGGAACGTATTAAATATTTGTTTGCAGAGACAGATGAATGTGTTTATTGTTTATTTGCAGAGACAGATGAATGTGTTTATTGTTTATTTGCAGAGACAGATGAATGTGTTTATTGTTTGTTTGCAGAGATGGAGGAACATTTTTGTTTGTTGTTTGTTGTTGTTGTTTGTTTATCTGTGCATCCTCCTGCACACCCCCCATGCTGCTTCACCTTGCCTCTACCAAAGCCCAGATGGGACAAACTGAACTGGTCTCTTGAGAGGGTCTTTCTCATTATGGCACTCTCCAGGTCCTGCGCAGTTTGGAAGGAAAGGGTTTTAGCTGCTTGTAATTCAGCAATTTCACCACCAGATGACACTACAAACTCTACCTTGAAGTAAAAACATACAGGAGCCTTGGATATAATATTAATGTTTTATAAAGATTGTGTAAACACAGCGATAACAAGAACAGGCGTGAGAAACAGGCTTAGCAGACAGGTACGTAGTTCAGAACTCACGGAATACGGTCAGACAATTAGACAAGGAGCAGAGGGGAACTGGGGTATATATACGGAAGGGGATCACTATAACAAACAAGAAACAGGTGAACTCATTACAGGGAATAGGATCATGGGATACAGGTGCAGAGCAGGGGAGGAGAAAGGGGCAGGACACACAGCAAAACAGAAGCACATGGTGAAGTAAACAAAACACAGAGGTTGCAGTACATTGATAGTCCAGTGGGTGGCCGGAGTCGCAAGGAGCAGGATCATGACAGTGTGTGTGTCTGTGTGTATGCTGTTGACTGTGTGTGTCTGTGTGTGTGTGTGCGTGTGTGTCTGTGTGTATGCTGTTGACTGTGTGTGTCTGTGTGTATGCTGTTGACTGTGTGTCTGTGTGTATGCTGCTGTCTGTGTGTATGCTGCTGTCTGTGTGTCTGTGTGTATGCTGCTGTCTGTGTGTGTGTGTATGCTGCTGTCTGTGTGTGTGTCTGTGTGTGTGTGTCTGTGTGTATGCTGTTGACTGTGTGTGTCTGTGTGTGTGTGTGTGTGTGTGTGTGCTGTTGACTGTGTGTGTCTGTGTGTGTGTCTGTGTGTATGCTGCTGTCTGTGTGTGTCTGTGAGTATGCTGCTGTCTGTGTGTGTCTGTGTGTATGCTGTTGACTGTGTGTGTCTGTGTGTGTCTACTCTACTCTACTCTACTCTACTCTACACTACACTACACTACTCTACACTACACTACTCTACACTACACTACACTACTCTACTCTACACTACTCTACACTACTCTACTCTACTCTACACTACACTACTCTACACTACACTACACTACTCTACTCTACTCTACTCTACTCTACTCTACTCTACTCTGCTCTACTCTACTCTACACTACACTACTCTACTCTACTCTACTCTGCTCTACTCTACTCTACTCTGCTCTACTCTACACTACACTACTCTACTCTACTCTACTCTACTCTACTCTGCTCTACTCTGCTCTACTCTACTCTACACTACACTACTCTACTCTACTCTACTCTACTCTACTCTACTCTGCTCTACTCTACACTACACTAGTCTACTCTACTCTACTCTACTCTACTCTGCTCTACTCTGCTCTACTCTACTCTACACTACACTACTCTACTCTACTCTACTCTGCTCTACTCTACTCTACACTACACTACTCTACTCTACTCTACTCTGCTCTACTCTACACTACTCTACTCTACTCTACTCTGCTCTACACTACACTACTCTACACTACTCTACTCTACTCTACACTACTCTACTCTACTCTACTCTACACTACACTACTCTTCACTCTCATCAAGTCTTGACAAGGAAGAACCGAATGACTTTCAAAGTTGATTCTCGCACGTCTGTATTCTCTTGCCACTAGCGGTGGTGCTCTCAGCCAATCACTGGCCGTCAGTCAGTCAATCACTGTTTAGTATTGGCTCTGCACAGAAAGAACCTGACCAAAGCAGGTGTTTGGATTTGGGAGAGAAATCCTGCTGTCACCATAGCGTGGACCCTGTAACACGAATGATTGATTAATGTTTTGTAATATGTTGAGAGCCCTGGAACATGAATGGTTGATTAACAGTGGAATGTGTTTTCTAGTAGTGAGATGGTGTTCTGTAAATGTTCCCAAAAGCAGTTTGTAAGAATCCTGCTTAAGGACATCCACATATCTGACTACTTCCACTCTAGACTCACTGACAAACACACAGTAGAGGAGAGACCCTATAGACTCAGACACACATGGTAGAGGAGAGACCCTATAGAAAGACACAAACACCCTGTAGAGGAGAGACTCTATAGAATCAGACACACAGGGCACAGGAGAGACCCTATAGACACAGACACACAGGGCAGATGAGAGAACCTATAGACTCAGACACAAACACATGGTAGAGGAGAGACCCTATAGACACAGACACAAACACATGGTAGAGGAGAGACCCCATAGACACAGGCACACAGGGCAAAAGAGAGACCCTATAGACACAGACACAAACACATGGTAGAGGAGAGACCCTATAGACACAGACACACAGGGCAGATGAGAGACCCTATAGACTCAGACACACAAGGCAGAGGAGAGACCCTATAGACACAGACACACAGGGCAGAGGAGGGACCCTATGGACTCAGACACACAGGGCAGAGGAGAGACCCTATAGACTCAGACACACAGGGCAGATGAGAGACCCTATAGACTCAGACACACAGGGCAGAGGAGAGACCCTATAGACACAGACACACAGGGCAGAGGAGGGACCCTATGGACTCAGACACACAGGGCAGAGGAGAGACCCTATAGACTCAGACACACAGGGCAGATGAGAGACCCTATAGACTCAGACACACAGGGCAGAGGAGAGACCCTATAGACTCAGACACACAGGGCAGAGGAGAGACCCTATAGACTCAGACACACAGGGCAGAGGAGAGACCCTATAGACACAAACACACAGGGCAGAGGAGGGACCTTATGGACTCAGACACACAGGGCAGAGGAGAGACCCTATAGACTCAGACACACAGGGCAGATGAGAGACCCTATAGACTCAGACACACAGGGCAGAGGAGAGACCCTATAGACACAGACACACGTGGCAGAGGAGAGAACCTATAGACTCAGACACACAGGGCAGAGGAGAGACCCTATAGACACAGACACACGTGGCAGAGGAGAGAACCTATAGACTCAGACACACAGGGCAGAGGAGAGACCCTATAGACTCGACTCAGACACACAGGGCAGAGGAGAGACCCTATAGACACAGACACACAGGGCAGAGGAGAGACCCTATAGACACAGACACACAGGGCAGAAGAGAGACCCTATAGACTCAGACACACAGGGCAGAGGAGAGACCCTATAGACTCAGACACAAACACATGGTAGAGGAGAGACCCTATAGACTCAGACACACAGGGCAGAGGAGAGACCCTATAGACTCAGACACACAGGGCAGAGGAGAGACCCTATAGACACAGACACACAGGGCAGAGGAGAGACCCTATGGACTCAGACACACAGGGCAGAGGAGAGACCCTATAGACTCAGACACACAGGGCAGAGGAGAGACCCTATAGACACAGACACACATGGCAGAGGAGAGACCCTATAGACTCAGACACACAGGGCAGAGGAGAGACCCTATAGACACAGACACATAGGGCAGAGGAGAGACCCTATAGACTCAGACACACAGGGCAGATGAGAGACCCTATAGACTCAGACACACAGGGCAGAGGAGAGACCCTATAGACTCAGACACACAGGGCAGAGGAGAGACCCTATAGACACAGACACACAGGGCAGAGGAGAGACCCTATAGACACAGACACACAGGGCAGAGGAGAGACCCTATAGACACAGACACACAGGGCAGAGGAGAGACCCTATAGACTCAGACACACAGGGCAGAGGAGAGACCCTATAGACTCAGACACACAGGGCAGATGAGAGACCCTATAGACTCAGACACACAGGGCAGAGGAGAGACCCTATAGACTCAGACACACAGGGCAGAGGAGAGACCCTATAGACTCAGACACACAGGGCAGAGGAGAGACCCTATAGACACAGACACACAGGGCAGAGGAGAGACCTTATGGACTCAGACACACAGGGCAGAGGAGAGACCCTATAGACTCAGACACACAGGGCAGATGAGAGACCCTATAGACTCAGACACACAGGGCAGAGGAGAGACCCTATAGACACAGACACACGTGGCAGAGGAGAGAACCTATAGACTCAGACACACAGGGCAGAGGAGAGACCCTATAGACACAGACACACGTGGCAGAGGAGAGAACCTATAGACTCAGACACACAGGGCAGAGGAGAGACCCTATAGACTCAGACACACAGGGCAGAGGAGAGACCCTATAGACACAGACACACAGGGCAGAAGAGAGACCCTATAGACTCAGACACACAGGGCAGAGGAGAGACCCTATAGACTCAGACACAAACACATGGTAGAGGAGAGACCCTATAGACTCAGACACACAGGGCAGAGGAGAGACCCTATAGACTCAGACACACAGGGCAGAGGAGAGACCCTATAGACACAGACACACAGGGCAGAGGAGAGACCCTATGGACTCAGACACACAGGGCAGAGGAGAGACCCTATAGACTCAGACACACAGGGCAGAGGAGAGACCCTATAGACACAGACACACATGGCAGAGGAGAGACCCTATAGACTCAGACACACAGGGCAGAGGAGAGACCCTATAGACACAGACACACAGGGCAGAGGAGAGACCCTATAGACACAGACACACAGGGCAGAGGAGAGACCCTATAGACACAGACACACAGGGCAGAGGAGAGACCCTCTGGACTCAGACACACAGGGCAGAGGAGAGACCCTATAGACACAGACACACAGGGCAGAGGAGAGACCCTCTGGACTCAGACACACAGGGCAGAGGAGAGACCCTATAGACACAGACACACAGGGCAGAGGAGAGACCCTATAGACTCAGACACACAGGGCAGAGGAGAGACCCTATAGACTCAGACACAAACACATGGTAGAGGAGAGACCCTATAGACTCAGACACACAGGGCAGAGGAGAGACCCTATAGACTCAGACACACAGGGCAGAGGAGAGACCCTATAGACACAGACACACAGGGCAGAGGAGAGACCCTATGGACTCAGACACACAGGGCAGAGGAGAGACCCTATAGACTCAGACACACAGGGCAGAGGAGAGACCCTATAGACACAGACACACATGGCAGAGGAGAGACCCTATAGACTCAGACACACAGGGCAGAGGAGAGACCCTATAGACACAGACACATAGGGCAGAGGAGAGACCCTATAGACTCAGACACACAGGGCAGATGAGAGACCCTATAGACTCAGACACACAGGGCAGAGGAGAGACCCTATAGACTCAGACACACAGGGCAGAGGAGAGACCCTATAGACACAGACACACAGGGCAGAGGAGAGACCCTATAGACACAGACACACAGG
>JAIFZK010000075.1:97500-105000 GCA_027481765.1 Tenualosa thibaudeaui | reverse complement strand
GTGCCACTGTGCCTTTCACTACACGGTTCAATTTGACGCGCGCGCATGATGCAAAATCTGTTTCCTGCCGAGAGAATAGGCCTGAACACCGAATTACAGAATGCCCAAGAGTAGCCTACGTTTACACCGTGCTCACTCACAGCACTAAGGAAAGTAACCGTGAGAAAATATCGGTATGGTTTTGAACAGTGGAAGGGCTAGTGGGAAGATTTGAAGAATGCCGACACCCACGCTCCTGTCCGCACAAAGACTCCAGTGTGTGGCCAGAAAACATTCGTTCTTTTCCCTCAGAACAGTTCATCCTACACACGCCGAAAGCTTTTCTTCGATAAGAACAATCTTTTCCAAAAGAGAAAATATCTCCCAAATGTGAGAAAAACAAAGGAAAACACTGGCTTGCGGGCTGGTCACCCCCCACCTTCCCAACATCCAAATCGGACATAAGTCCATTTCCGGCTTTAAGTCCCTAAAATTGCAAAGGCTTTAGTAAAATAGTAAACATGGTTGCGCGCGAGTGTTGTGCTTTGGCCTGTCCGGGACGCGTATGAGGCGAGAGACTGTTAGATGCTTTAAATGTGTTCGTGGGGCAGTAAGCTGTCACGGCTTCTGGCGAGGAAGATTGATCGCGTGCAGGCTTCCAGGGCTCTTTGTTTGGAATATAAGCAATAAAGTGCTTGCGGCCTACTCCCTCTGCTAGCCGAGGGAACGGGACTGCTGCACGCAACCAGAACAACGCCACTTGATTGAAAATGTTTTTAACCGAATACATTTATCTTAGCCCGACACAAAAGCAGTAGCCAGCAGTCTTACAGTAGGCTGCAGTGTGTGCGTGTGTGTCTCTCTCTGTGTGTGTGCGTGTATGTGTGTGTGTGTGTGTGTGTGCGCGTGTGTGTGTGTGTGTGTTTGTGTCAGGGCGCTGCCTACAGTAGGCTGCAGTGTGTTCGTCAGTATGCAGCGGGTTCAGGACTAGTGTCTAGTACTCCATTCTCTTGAGCCCAGTACGGCTTTTTACAAACAAAGCCGAATCTACCAGCCGAACCACCGCCGGTTTCAGCAGCCGAACCACCGCCCGTTTCAGCAGCCCCACCTGAGCTACGCAGTTCAGCCGATTGTTATTCATCAGCAGCGGGTGTTGATAGCCAACATAGCAACCATTCAGGCCAAAGGTTTCATTGTGGACCACAGACTGCACAAATATAGGCCTAGAATAGGCATAGAATACTTATTATAGCATAGTATTGTATCATTCAATAAATTTTCTCCTTATAAATTTGTCGTTATTATTATTATTATTATTATTATTATTATTATTATTATTATTATTATCAGGCCCATTGTCATTGGAAATTAATGTCATGGTATAGTCTTGGCTATTCTTCCCCACCCCTCCCAATGAGTGGTGAAGTAGGCTACTCTGTGATGCCCATTACCCCGCGGCTTCCATTTGGAACATTGAGTGTTATTGGTGCAGATTCCACGCACACACACACACACACACACACGAACTTCCAACATTTTTCTTCCTGGACGCGCGTTCACGCGTTTGGCTTTGTGTTGAACTGTGGACGCGCGGAGCAGCCAACCATCGGTGCGCGCGCGCAGGGTTCCGCGCGTGCATGCAACAAAACGTGAACGCGCATGTCTCCACGGGCGCACTTTTTGGTGGAAAGAATTATCCTCCAAACACTCCAGATTAGAATGGGTTAGTTTGATAACGACGCGAGGCAGAGCCGCGTGCTGACATGATTTGTGAGGTGACAGGCATCGGCGGGATGCAGTGCGCAAAGTGAACGCGCGATGCGCACGCTGTCACCGGCCAGCAGCTCGTGAAATATACTACTTAAGATCCGCGGGGCAGCGGGACAAACTGACCATAAATGTGTAAATAAAGCAGCCCTACCCCGCGCGCGAGGCGTTCCCTTCAGACTTTTTCGATCAATCACACAGACACTGGCTTCTTTTGATTAAACCCCAAATTGTCATTGGACGGGGCTAATCATGTGACGAGCACCACGGTCCAATTTCAACCTTGTCTCCATGAAAGCAATAGTTTCATGGCATCGCGGTCCCCATACGGCCGTAATCAGAAAAATAGTTGAAAAAAAACGGCCACGATATTTCATTATTTTTTTCTGGGCCACAGATTTACGATCGCTGAATTTGTCGGACGTGGTGGAGATGAATTGCGAATTCGAGCGAGAGACGGGTTTTATCAATAGTCGGCCGTCGCTCGCCGAGTGCCTGACGTCTTTTCCCCCTGTCGGTGATGCATTTCAAAGTTCATCAATCAAGAACTCGACGCTTTCCCACTCGACACTGATTCCTCCTCCTTTCGAGCAGACCATCCCCAGTCTAACCCCGAGCAGTCACCCCCGCCACAGCCGGCCCAAGCAGAGCCTAGCCGGTACCTGCCCGCTGCCCGCCGCATCGCTGCCTCCCGAGTACCCGTGGATGAAGGAGAAGAAGGCGTCCAAGAAGAATCCGGCAACTTCGGCGGCGACAGCACATGATACGGGACCCCTCTATTTTTCTCCTCAAGGTAGTGCTTGGAAAACTGTGTGTGAATGAACTCCATGGTTGGGCAGGCTTAAATGGTGTAGTTTTATTTTATGATGTGCTTATGTTTTCAAATCGCATCAACCTGTAGGATGGCGCTATAATATTGGTTGGCCCAAGATAGTCTGTTCGCCTGCTCCCACAGTGTTTTAACAGTCACTTCTTGCATGGTTAGTTGTTTAAAAGTTGTGTGGTGGGCCACCTGAGTCCTGGACGGCGTTTAAACTTCCCTCGTGCTGGGAGCCGCTCCTGCGGCAGTGCGTGAATTTTAATATTTGACAGTAATGAAGAGTGATCGATTGCTGCTACTCAAGTCGGCAGCTGGCGTGGCCATTAATCTTCTGTCGGGCAGGCCCTCTTCCTCCTCGCTGCTCACTGGCAGGGAGCAGGACCAGAGAGGCACAAATTATTTGAGGACTGTGGCTGGAGTCCCACAAACAATTTATGCCCACCGGAGAACCACCATATATTTGACGTGTTTGTGAGACTCGCACCATAGCTCGGCAGCGGGCAATAAAACCGGTAATTACCGACCTTATCAATAATGCGCTGTTCCGTGTGTGTGTGTGTGTGCTTTACTCTTTCCAGGATCGCCCGAGCTCTCGGATAGCGGCAGCGGCTCGACCCGGCGGCTGAGGACCGCGTACACCAACACGCAGCTCTTGGAGCTGGAGAAGGAGTTCCACTTCAACAAGTACCTGTGCAGACCTCGGCGCGTGGAGATTGCTGCGCTGCTTGACCTGACGGAGCGGCAGGTGAAAGTCTGGTTCCAGAACCGGCGCATGAAGCACAAGCGGCAGACGCAGTGCAAAGAGAATCACCAAGGCGAGGGGGAAGTGAAGGGACAGGAGGACAGCGAGCAGGACGACGGAAAGTCATTCTACGAGCAGCCTGGGAACAATGTGAACGGGGCTCTATTGGAGAGAGAGACATACCAGTTCCAGCAGAATAGCATAACTTCCCAACAGTCTCAAAGCGGACACAATGGGGAGAGCCAGAGCGTTACTGTCTCTGCACTCAGCAGTCATGAGAAAAATCCCAAACATTTCCCCAGCCCGTCACCCCCCGGCCCGGTCCTCACTGCAACAATGGCGGGGGATTGCACATCTGCTCGGGACAATGGCGCTTCCCCGACACTGGCCATTTCTCTGCAGGACTTTCACGGTTTTCCCTCAGAATCCTGCCTCCACCTCTCGGATTCCGTGTCCCCGACTCTGTCAGACTCGGTTGATAGCCCCGTGGGCATCTCATCCGAGACTTTTGATTTCTTCACGGAGACTCTCACTACTATTGACCTGCACCACTTGAGTTACTGACTGAACAGTGAATCCAAGTTAATAGCAGAAGTAGCCGCTCCTCTGTCTAAAGCAGTGTCTCCTCTTCCAGCGGGATTCGCTCTGTTAAACTCATGATTTCATTGATTTGTCCGTTAAACTAAAGAGGTAAGTTTGCTAATAATGGAATTAAGAATTCTATGTGTTTACAGGTTCGACAGTGGAGGAAATAAATAAATATTTTCTCATTTTATTTTTGTATCCCTTTCAGGTAACTTCATATTTTCTTAGAATAAATTTGTATTTGTAACTGTAGAAAATCTCAGTGTCTTGCATTTATTTCCTATAATCTAAGTGAGACCCAAATTTATTTAAAAATATATTTTAATATAATGTTTTAATATAATTGAACGAAAACACACACGGGCGGAAATGCGCAGTAAAATAGGCTTGATTCTGAAGATAGAGAAATAGTAAATTAAACGTCAAATTAAATGTGAAGATTTAATGCAACAAGTGACTTTAATTACATAATAATTAGGCAGACTGGTTTGCGTGCTGTTGAAGGTTCTTGTTGGAGCTCAGTAGAGGAGGCTTGTGTGTGAACCTCACTACTGCAGTAAACTGTGTTTATGGACTCATTAAAGCCGACCAGCGCTGTGCTGAAAAATAATATTAAAAATCGGATTTACTCAAACTGTTTGAATGGTCATGCGTGTGTAAAAACGAGGCAAATATTCTGCTGTCTTCATTGCCATGCTATTGTTTGCACAACACGCTGTGTTGCTAATGTATAAAAAAACCCAACTGTTTTAATTTCGGGGTTTATTTGAAATTGAAGAGAATATTTTCCCGGCGCGTTGAAGCCAGAGCAGGCTGTGGCGGAATGCATAAATCAAGCTCGCTTTTATGAATGACTGTTCGGCATTAAGGAGATTGATTTCCCTCGCGTCGACTGCACAAATAAAAACACGACGGCTCGTGTACCGACCAGCGCCGGGAGCTCGCCCTGTAAGCCACCGCCGTTTTGGAGTTAAGCAATTAAATTTTATGACCTATTAAACCTTCGACAAGAGGCTGTGTCCAAAGGGGGTGTATGCGCGTAATTCAGGCTGATTTTGCCGGATAATATTTATTTGATTTAGTTTGATTTCAGTGTATTTTTATTTTGTACTTTTTCCATATTATCAGAACACTTAACACTGAAGATTGTGAATAGCCTACAAAGCATACAAGTAGCCCTGGCCTACACCCTGAAACACGGGATTCAGTATTCTAAAGGCGAATTATTCAGTATTCTAAAGTATTCAGTATTCTTTTCAGAATTATTTGGAGACCGAAAAGAATTGTTTTGCTTGTGGTAGGATTATCTAGGATTACAATACTATAATTTTGGCAAGTGACTTCTACAAACGTTCACGAAATACACATTACACAATACAATAAATAATACTTAATATGCTTCGCACGAGCCCCTTTATTTCTTCCATCTGTGCATTTATTTCGTTACTTCTTATTCATTGCGAGAAGGCGCCCCTGGTACCCCAGATTCATTTTGGTCTGTTTCCCCGTTCATCCATCCTCGGCTCGGCCTCGAGACTGCACTCTCCATGGTCCTCTTGACCGCTGCCGCATGGCTCTAGGCTGGACTAGTTCTTAGGGTCTGATGTCTTCATCCTAATATTTACTCTCACTTTACGTACTTTTCAGGGGGCATGCGTTGGTTGGGATGGGGGTGGGGTTGCAAGTTTATCACTGTGACATCTGAAGAGATGCCAGTCCAATAGCCCAAATCACCCCCACCCCACCCCCACCACCACCACCATCTACTTGTCGGCGCTGTCTCGTGCTAATGAAATTGAAGTGGCGGGATTGATAACAGATATGACAATCTGGAGTGGGTCAGACCATTACGTCACCCCAACCTCTGCAGGTCCATTCGAACTTCCCCTCGGCGGAATGGCTTTGGTTCGGGCGCGGACTCGGCCCAGGCTTGGGCCTGCCTACCAACTGCTAGAGCTTAATCAACTCACAGGGAACCTGTTATCTTGAAGACGCTAGAAAGCGCCGAAAATTATAGTTTTTACGGTGGTGTACACATTTTGTCACGTTTCATTTTTCGAGCTGATATAGTAGGCCGCCACGTCCGTTCGTTATAGAGGTCTATTCAAAGCCCGGTTCTCCTCTGTCTCACGGTTTTGGTCTACCTCGCACACATTCTGGCGCGTTGTGTCGTGTCTTTATATTCTATATATATGTGTCTATATATGTCTATATATATATTCTATATATGTCGTGTCTTTATATTCTATATATATGTGTGTGCGCGCGCACACTTTTTACTGCTTTGCCTCTATTCGACGGCCTGGAAACTTCGCCACCGACACAAGCTGCTGAAAGCCACTGAGTCTCAACACGAGAGGAAATTCTTAATGAACGACCAGACGTGAGCGGACTGATGATGAGTTGCTGTCGGTGCTGGTCGGCCTCAGCAAGTAGCTAAAATGCCACACAGGGCTAAAGTAATGAGCTTACATGACTCACCATATCCGCGCTGACAGTTAAAGAGGCGACGGCGTATGAAAGTTCAACTCTGTTTAGTAGTGTTTTCAGTCAGTATGGCCTGTGTAAAGTGAGTGAAGTATCAGAGAGTTGGGTGTTGATGGTGCAGCTTGGAATTACATTTTTCTCTGAAGCTTAAAGCTTGGCCTAAACTCCATCCAGTATTATTCTGAAAATGTCCCCAGCCTCACGCTCGGTTTGTTGTAGGGGTCACGCTCCCTTATTGGAATCGACACCGCTCTTGTCTATCTAAAGGCCTACCGACATACCGACCGTAGGACACGAGCCCCAAATTAACGATGATAGTTCGAGTAGCATCTCTCCAGGCGCATGGACGTTTTCACGGGACCAGGCCTGTGCTGTCCCGGAGAAGCCAATGTGCATTCTGGGCAGAACCTCCGTTTACCGGCCAGGAGGCGGCTTAACGACACAACATAACCGCAATTACAGCGCGAGCCCATGTTTATGAATCACATAAAGACATTTATGGATTTCAGAGTTACACTTTACTGCCAATCTTCAAACATCTGTGGAGCCCGCCAATCGGCCGCCACTCACTGAGGGAAACGGCCTGATGGCTACTGCCAAAATCATTTGTCCGCCCCCCTCTCGCGCGCGCACGCGCGCGCGCGCACACACACACACACACACACACACCGGTCATGTTTTGGCAGTACTGCGGATGTGAAATCATCCTTGTTTCCTCCACAGTGACATCAGCGAGGGAACACAAGCTGGCGCCTACGGTGAGTCGCGCGGCCCGGCGGATGGCAGCGGTAGTAACAGCAACCCCTCCCCAAAAAAGGAGGCCGATCCTCAACGGGGAAGTTTCTCAGCTTTGAAGACCAAAGAAATAATAAAAGCATGTAATCTATTAAAAAAGATAAATGAAACAAACTCAGCTGTATTTTTAAAAAATGTATTTAGTTTCAAGAATGGGTAAAGGCCCTTCAGTTCAAGTCTGATGCTACAACACTGTATGACCGCCATTCACTCCAGCTCCAGCTGAGAGGTGTGTGTGTGTGTGTGTGTGTGTGTGTGTCATATGTTCTGGGTGCGGTGTAATGGTGTGTGTGGAGTTGGTTTCTTACTCAGGCTCTCAGTCATG
>JAIFZK010000075.1:87500-92500 GCA_027481765.1 Tenualosa thibaudeaui | reverse complement strand
TAACGTTATTGGTTTACCGATGACGGTCCTGCAGGCGCTGTGTTGACTAAAGTTGGTGAACGCCGGTGAACGCGCGAGGCTGGCGGCAGTGGAGTTTGTTGCGCACGCACACACATACGTTTGATTTGAATAATGAATAATGGTCACTGCGGCAGAGCAACGAGCTGTGACTATTACTTCCGTATCTCTGGGTCTCGAAACTAGGGTAACCACTCCGAACTTCCGCGTTAAAACACGGACCCTGCGACCAAGGGCAGAAAACTCACCACCGAAATGCGCGCGATCCCAGAGGAATTCACGTGTCTCATTGCAGGTAGGCCTAACGTTACCCTCCATCGGCCGATCTCTCTCTAACTTATTTGCCTCTTTAATGCCCGTACTCGAGGTGTCCGGCAGATGTCCGCTACTGTTGATGCATTCTGTGTGTTAACAAAAAGAGGAAGTGTGGTCTTACAGAAGAAGACAGCCCTGCTAAGTTATATGTCGAGCTGCCTGCGGCCACCGTGAACGCCGCTGAAAGATGGCTTCATCCGGGTCCAGCGGTCAGTGTGTGTGTTTGTGAAGGGAGAGGTCGAGTTGGGGGCACTGAAGGCCTTCTTTAGACTCTAGATCAGTTTTCTCCTACAGACACCAACGCTGCCCCCAACACTACCAGACTGACTGACATCATGCAGGCTTCCCTCTGCTCTGTGGGCCAGTTGTATTTATTTATATTCAGATTTGTATGTATTTCTAGATACACCATATTGACCTGTAGCCTATATTTACATAATAATCATAATAGTTTTTAAAATTAGAAACATTCTATGGTATCTGCTTTTCTCTTCTTACTAATATCAGCTCTGCCTCCTTCAGCCTGTCTGTCATCATGTAGACGTCTAGCAGTTCTTCCTGCTGTGTTGCTCATTCAAATTGTCTGAATGCTGCACGTTACACTGACTTGACACAGGTGTTAGGAGCCCTTATTTAGGCATAGGGTGAGGAATTATATCCTATATTATATATATACCTATATTATATATATAGTGTTCTGTGCTCTGTGTTCTACCCACACCACAGCTGCACAGCTGAAACTGACTGACTTTGGCCTCCTCTGTCTGTCTGTTTGATGGCCCAGATTCTGTTCAGATTATATCAGTGGCTATGGTTACCTTTATTCTCTTCAGATTATATCAGTGGCCGTGTCTTTATTCTGTATTAAAGGTCCCAGTTGCAGCGTGTGGCACTGCCACAGTGGTGGTGGTGTAGCGGTTAAGGAACCTGTATGTGTGTGTGTGTGTGTGTGTGTGTGTGTGTGTGTGTGTGTGTGTGTGTGTGTATGGGTGTGTGTGTGTGTGTGTGTGTGTGTGTGTGTGTGTGTGTGTGTGTGTGTGTGTGTGTGTGTGTGTGTGTGTGTGTGTGTGTGTGTGTGTGTGTGTGTGTGTGTGTGTGTGTGTGTGTGTGTGTGTGTGTGTGTGTGTGTGTGTGTGTGTGTGTGTGTGTGTGTGTGTGTGTGTGTGTGTGTGTGTGTGTGTGTGTGTGTGTGTATGCTGGTGGTGGCGTAGCGGTTAAGGAACCTGGTTAGTGTGCAGTAGCCTGAAAAGTTGTGGGTTCGAATCCCAGCTGCCACCGTTGTGCCCTTGAGCAAGACACTGAACCCTGAGCTGCTCTAGGGGAGACTGGCCCTGATATAAGACACTTAACCCTGAGCTGCTCTAGGGGAGACTGGCCCTGATATAAGACACTGAACCCTGAGCTGCTCTAGGGGAGACTGGCCCTGATATAAGACACTGAACCCTGAGCTGCTCTAGGGGAGACTGGCCCTGATATAAGACACTGAATAAGACCCTGAGCTGCTCTTGGTGAGACTGGCCCTGATATAAGACACTGAACCCTGAGCTGCTCTAGGGGAGACTGGCCCTGATATAAGACACTGAACCCTGAGCTGCTCTAGGGGAGACTGGCCCTGATATAAGACACTGAACCCTGAGCTGCTCTAGGGGAGACTGGCCCTGATATAAGACACTGAACCCTAAGTTGCTCTAGGGGAGACTGGCCCTGATATAAGACACTGAACCCTGAGCTGCTCTAGGGGAGACTGGCCCTGATATAAGACACTGAACCCTGAGCTGCTCTAGGGGAGACTGGCCCTGATATAAGACACTGAACCCTGAGCTGCTCTAGGGGAGACTGGCCCTGATATAAGACACTCAACCCTGAGCTGCTCTAGGGGAGTCTGGCCCTGATATAAGACACTCAACCCTGAGCTGCTCTAGGGGAGACTGGTCCTGAGCTGCTCTAGGGGAGACTGGTCCTGTCTGCTAAATGCATAAATGCAAATGTAAATGAAACACCATTAGTCAACTGTGTGTTGTTTTTGTGTCTTGTTTCCTGTTCTCTAGCTGTAGAATGTCTTGGCTATGGACTGGCACATGTGTGTGTGTGTGTGTGTGCTATGGACTGGCACGTGTGTGTGTGTGTGTGTGCTATGGACTGGCGTGTGTGTGTGTGTGTGTGTGTGTGCTATGGACTGGCGCACGTGTGTGTGTGTGCTATGGACTGGCACGTGTGTGTGTGTGTGCTATGGACTGGCACGTGTGTGTGTGTGTGTGCTATGAACTGGCACATGTGTGCGTGTGTGTGTGTGTGTACTATGGACTGGCACGTGTCTCTGTGTGTGTCTGTGTGTGTGTGTGTGTGTGTGTGTTCTATGGACTGGCACGTGTGTGTGTGTGTGTGTGTGTCTGTGTGTGTGTGTGTGTGTGTGTGTGTGTGTTCTATGGACTGGCACGTGTGTGTGTGTGTGTGTGTGTGTGTCTGTGTGTGTGTGTGTGTGTGTGTTCTATGGACTGGCACATGTGTGTGTGTTCACCCAGTTTTCTGTCCCGTCTGTACGTTAATATTTATTGATCCGATATCTGTGTGGATACACATTTTGTTCAACCTACAAGAGAAACAAAAATATGAGTGTGTGTGTGTGTGTGTGTGTGTGTGTGTGTGTGTGTGTGTGTGTGTGTTCACACCTTTAATGATCTCCAAATATTCTCTCTTCCGAGCACACTGACTGTCCTGTTGCAGTGTGTGTGTGTGTGTGTGTGTCACTCACAGCAAACTCAATGTGTGTGTGTGTGTGTTTGTGTGTGTGTGTGTGTCCAGACTTGGAGGCCTTCCTGACGGATGGTCTCAAAGGAGAGAACTTGGGCAAGAAGAACAAGGACAAGAGAGACCAGTTTATTAAACGCATCAAAGACCTAAAGGCCAGGTATGTGTGTGTGTGTGTGTGTGTTTGTGTGTGTTTGTGTGAAGAGAGACCAGTTTATTAAACGCATCAAAGACCTAAAGGCCAGATATGTGTGTGTGTGTGTGTGTGTGTGTGTGTGTGTAAAGAGACACCAGTTTATTAAACGCATCAAAGACCTAAAGGCCAGGTATGTGTGTGTGTGTGTGTTTGTGTGTGTGTTTGTGTGAAGAGAGACCAGTTTATTAAACGCATCAAAGACCTAAAGGCCAGGTGTGTGTGTGTGTGTGTGTGTGTGTGTGTGTGTGTGTGAAGAGAGACCAGTTTATTAAACGCATCAAAGACCTAAAGGCCAGGTGTGTGTGTGTGTTTGTGTGTGTGTTTGTGTGAAGAGAGACCAGTTTATTAAATGCATCAAAGACCTAAAGGCCAGGTGTGTGTGTGTGTGTGTGTGTGTGTGTGTGTGTGTGTGTGTGTGTGTGTGTGTGTGTGTGTGTGTGTGAAGAGAGACCAGTTTATTAAACGCATCAAAGACCTATTGGCCTGGTGTGTGTGTGTGTGTGTTTGTGTGAAGAGAGACCAGTTTATTAAACGCATCAAAGACCTATAGTCCAGGTGTGTGTGTGTGTGTGTGTGTGTGTGTGTGTGTGTGTGTGTGTGTGAAGAGAGACCAGTTTATTAAACGCATCAAAGACCTAAAGGCCAGGTATGTGTGTGTGTGTGTGTTTGTGTGAAGAGAGACCAGTTTATTAAATGCATCAAAGACCTAAAGGCCAGGTATGTCATATTTAATCTGATTCAAGTGCGTGTGTGTGTGTGTTTGTGTGTGTGTGTGAAGAGACACCAGTTTATTAAGCGCATTAAAGATGTGAAGGCTAGGTATGAAAAATGTTTAATCTGAAGAGAGAGCAGTTAATTAAATGTGTGTGTGTTGAGCAGTTTATCCCTTAGAGGGGCACAGAAAGCTCAAGCCTAGCGCATTCCTAAAAGCACTTCCTGCTAGCATACAGATCTAATATTAACTCTAGCTGTGGAACTGGCTCTACTGAAACTATTATGCCAATAACATGTTCACATCCAACATTCAACTTGAACATTTAGTCGTAAGGTAGCAAATGGGAATTATTAATATTTCAAAACTAACTTGCTCTGAGAAGTCTTAAGGCTGCAGACAGTGATGCATTGTGGGTTGAAAGAGCCCAGTAACCAATGGGATAAGAATCTAAACCTGGGATTTCCACCCAGAATGCATCACTGGTTGCCACTGGCAGCAGCTGGCTGTTGAATCCATCCAACATGAAGCTTCTCAGAGCAAGTTAGTTTTGAAGTATTAATCCATCCAATTTGCTACCTTACGACCTTGGGAATGTTGAATGTTGATGTACTGATTTTCAGACAGCTATTTGAAATGATCCAGACAACGACCCACTTACGACTGTGTCCAGACAACGACCCACTTACGACTGTGTCCAGAAAGTGCCGCTCCTCCTTCGCATTTTCCCATGTTGAACTACGCCATTGCTGAGGCAGAGAGAAATACCATTGGTCAAGAAAATATTGGCCTATTTCACCAATGTCACTGCAAGTGTGTGTGTTGTTGTTTGTAGTCATTATGGTGGATTTTTTAAAAGTCTGCACTCAACGGCCATAAAAATCATTATTTTCCTCCAAACATTACGTATCATCTTAACATGAAAATGATCCATGATCCAAAATATCCAAATGTGAATGTTATCTCACTGCATTAAAATCATGCTCAGCTGTCCCTTTCAGCAAGATCCAA
>JAIFZK010000075.1:57500-67500 GCA_027481765.1 Tenualosa thibaudeaui | reverse complement strand
ACCAAGGCTTTCTAGTGAGTGTTAAGAGTCTTTTTTTTTATTAAAATACTGCGACTGTACCAGAGGCTCAAAGAAGGTTGATATTTCCACTTTTTGCCACTAGGTGGCAACAGTCTACCAGACAACACACAGCTAGTGCTCAGCTCTGTGATGTACAGATCTCTCTCTCTCTGTGTGTATGTGTGTGTCTGTGTGTGTTTGTGTGTGTGAGAGAGAGAGGGGTTGGGTAACTGATCCAACCAGGCTATGTCTGTATGGTGTTAATATGGTGTTACTGTGGTGTTACTGTGGTGTTGTGTATGTCTGTATGGTGTTACTGTGGTGTTACTGTGGTGTTACTGTGGTGTTGTGTATGTCTGTATGGTGTTACTGTGGTGTTACTGTGGTGTTACTGTGGTGTTACTGTGGTGTTGGTGACTGAGTAGCTGAGTGGGGAAGCTAACGTTCCCAACGCGGCCATCTGTCCATCTTTATTTCATATCAAAATCTTCAAGTATTCAAGCATTAAAATGTCAGTGAGTCAGTTCATAGACCCACACACATAACCATATAGTCCATAACCCACAACCAGCAAGACAGCTAAAGGGTTCAGTGCAAAACGTTCAAAGCAGCAAAAACTAGGATTCACCCACTCACTACCAACTCTCACCTGGCAGGTGAACAGGTGATAATGCATATCATTACAGCCACCAAAACCATGTGACCCATTTAGTCATTACATCATCATTACAGCATCATTACATAGGTGCACTCGTTTTTTTCATATAATTCAGTCAAAACTAAAGAATTTGAAGCAGTAATGATCACTTTTGTCCGAGGAAATTCAAGGAATTCTTTGGAGCAGCTAATAGTAGCTAATAGTTTTTGTGGTTTAACGAGCATCGAAACAGGGTTTGAATTTGTTTGGTCATGATTAGAAGTTGAAATCTTAGTGATCGAAATTTAATTGTTCTGATGTATTGCCATGGCCTATATTTTTTTTCATTAATGCAAAACTGTCATTTAAACTTTAAAATATGGAAAGATTAGTTGATTCAGGCCCAGTGAAATACTTTGATGGAGCAAGTAGCCGGTAGCCGACTATGACCAAAGACAAGCAGCTGGTTCTCATTAGGTGAGTAGAGTCTCGCTGCAGTCTGGAGCGATAGATGGAGTGTGTGTGTAGTGTAGATAGATGGAGTGTGTGTTTATAGTGTAGAAAGATGGGCGATAGATGGAGTGTGTGTGTAGTGTAGATAGATGGAGTGTGTGTTTTTAGTGTAGATAGATGGAGTGTGTGTGTAGTGCTGATAGATGGAGTGTGTGTGTAGTGTAGATAGATGGAGTGTGTGTGTAGTGCTGATAGATGGAGTGTGTGTGTAGTGTAGATAGATGGAGTGTGTGTGTAGTGTAGATAGATGGAGTGTGTGTGTAGTGTAGATAGATGGAGTGTGTGTGTATAGTGTAGATAGATGGAGTGTGTGTGTGTAGTGTAGATAGATGGAGTGTGTGTGTGTAGTGTAGATAGATGGAGTGTGTGTGTGTAGTGTAGATAGATGGAGTGTGTTTGTGTGAGTGTGTGTGTGTGTGTTTGCGTGAGTGTGTGTGTGTGTGTAGATAGATGGAGTGTGTGTGTGTAGTGTAGATAGATGGAGTGTGTGTGTGTAGTGTGTGTGTTGTGTTGAGAGATGGAGTGTGTGTGTGTAGTGTAGATAGATGGAGTGTGTGTGTGTAGTGTAGATAGATGGAGTGTGTGTGTGTAGTGTAGATAGATGGAGTGTGTGTGTGTAGTGTAGATAGATGGAGTGTGTGTGTGTAGTGTAGATAGATGGAGTGTGTGTGTGTAGTGTAGATAGATGGAGTGTGTGTGTGTAGTGTAGATAGATGGAGTGTGTGTGTGTAGTGTAGATAGATGGAGTGTGTGTGTGTGTTGTGTAGATATAGCGAGTGTGTGTGTGTTGTGTAGATAGATGGAGTGTGTGTGTGTAGTGTAGATAGATGGAGTGTGTGTGTGTTGTTTATATAGGGGGTGTGTGTGTGTGTTTGATAGATGGTGTGTGTGTGTGTAGTGTTGATAGTTGGAGTGTGTGTGTTGTGTAGATCGATGGAGTGTGTGTGTTGTGTAGATAGATGGAGTGTGTGTGTTGTGTAGATAGATGGAGTGTGTGTGTGTAGTGTAGATAGATGGAGTGTGTGTGTGTTGTGTAGATAGATGGAGTGTGTGTGTTGTATAGATAGATGGAGTGTGTGTGTTGTGTAGATAGATGGAGTGTGTGTGTGTTGTGTAGATAGATGGAGTGTGTGTGTGTTGTGTAGATAGATGGAGTGTGTGTGTGTTGTGTAGATAGATGGAGTGTGTGTGTGTTGTGTAGATAGATGGAGTGTGTGTGTGTTGTGTAGATAGATGGAGTGTGTGTGTAGTGTAGATAGATGGAGTGTGTGTGTAGTGTAGATAGATGGAGTGTGTGTGTGTAGTGTAGATAGATGGAGTGTGTGTGTAGTGTAGATAGATGGAGTGTGTGTGTAGTGTAGATAGATGGAGTGTGTGTATAGTGTAGATAGATGGAGTGTGTGTGTGTAGTGTAGATAGATGGAGTGTGTGTGTGTTGTGTAGATAGATGGAGTGTGTGTGTAGTGTAGATAGATGGAGTGTGTGTGTTGTGTAGATAGATGGAGTGTGTGTGTGTAGTGTAGATAGATGGAGTGTGTGTGTAGTGTAGATAGTTGGAGTGTGTGTGTGTAGTGTAGATAGATGGAGTGTGTGTGTGTAGTGTAGATAGATGGAGTGTGTGTGTGTAGTGTAGATAGATGGAGTGTGTGTGTGTAGTGCTGATAGATGGAGTGTGTGTGTGTAGTGTAGATAGATGGAGTGTGTGTGTATAGTGTAGATAGATGGAGTGTGTGTAGTGCTGATAGATGGAGGGTGTGTGTGTGGTGTAGCTAGATGGTGCGTGTGTGTAGTGTGTGTGTTGTGTAGATAGTTGGTGTATGTGTGTGTGTGTAGTGTAGACTGTTGGTGCGTCACACAGGTCTTGGTCCAAATCTTTCTTTATTCTAGTCTAAATAAATCTTTCTTTATTCTAGTCTAAATAAACCTGTCTGTATTCTAGTCTAAATACCATAAAGCTGTGAAACAGTGGAGCTGTGTGTTCTAATCTGGTCAAATCTGCACACAGAGAGTAAAAGAGAATTATCATCTAAACTGAATACAACTAAATTAAATGGCAGACAGCCCTAACCTCTAACCCTAACCTAACCCTAACCCTAACCCCAAACCCTAACCCTAAACCAACAGTAGAATGCTGCACTTGCAATGACTGACTAGCAGTTCATTCAACATGGTCAGAAAGTTTACTCGAAAATAAAGTTACTAGTTTTACTGGAAATCAGCTGCAACTTCGTAATTACATGTGGTAATTACATGTGGTAATACTAACAACAGGACCTCCAACACCACCTTGCTGAACACAGGAGACCTTCAAGGCTGTGTGCTCAGCCCCCTGCTGTTTACACTCCTAACCCATGACTGCACAGCTACACACAGCTCAAACCACATCATCAAATTCGGTGGAGACAGCTGTGGTGGGTTTGATAAGCAGAGACAATGAGGACCTGTACAGAGAGGTGGTGACTCAGCTCAGCAACTGGTGCACTCACAACCTGTCCCTCAATGTGGAGAAAACAAAAGAACTAACCATTGATTTCAGAAGACCTTGAGGCAAACACACTCCACTGTCCATAAACAACCTTCCAGTTGAGACTGTTTCCGGGCCTCACATGGACCAAGAACACCACACACATTACAAAGAGCCCAGCAACCACAAGCTGCAGAAGACCCACCTCCCCTCCCCCATCCTCACAACCTTCCTCAGGGGACTATTGAGAGCCTCCTTCTCCAGGGGACTATTGAGAGCCTCCTTCTACAGGGGACTATTGAGAGCCTCCTTCTACAGGGGACTATTGAGAGCCTCCTTCTACAGGGGACTATTGAGAGCCTCCTTCTACAGGGGACTATTGAGAGCCTCCTTCTACAGGGGACTATTGAGAGCCTCCTTCTCCAGGGGACTATTGAGATCCTCCTTCTCCAGGGGACTATTGATAGCCTCCTTCTACAGGGGACTATTGAGAGCCTCCTTCTCCAGGGGACTATTGAGAGCCTCCTTCTCCAGGGGACTATTGAGAGCCTCCTTCTCCAGGGGACTATTGAGAGCCTCCTTCTCCAGGGGACTATTGAGAGCCTCCTCAGCAGTGCATCACAGTGTGGTTTGGTAACTGCACTGCTGTAGAACAAAAGGCCCTGCAGAGGATTGTGAGGACGGCTGAGAAGATCACAGGGGCATCAACAACACCCACTGTCTGCTCAAAGCCACAGACATTGTTAGTCTATTTATGCCCGGTCTTGTTGTCTGTTGTCTGTCACACTTACTGTACATTTATAACGTGTGTGCACTAAATGTAGCTAAGTGCACTACATGTAGCCTAAGTACACTACATGAAGCCAGATTTTTTTATGAACAACAAAAGGGATTTTACAGCTTTTGCAGCACTGGGTTTGAATGTACAGTACACTAACCCAAGGCTCTAAGTAGCCCCACACTTGTTGCTAATATAATGAGGGTCCTAACATTTAAAACAAAACACTGAGAACTTTGTAAGTGTAGAGATAGTTTATTTAAAAACTGCTAAAATCAGTATACTTTGGAATAGTGTATACTTTAGTACATTATTCATGCTTCCATCATTTCCTCTCTTTCTTATCTTTCTTCAAACCCTCAGGTTCAGTTTAGCCAAACCTCATCTTTCTCTTTCTTCTCAGTATGTGTGTGTGTGTGTGTGTCTGTGTGTGATTTGTGCTGAGTGAGGCTGGCGAGTGTGTGTCCTCTATGTGACATTCGCTGTGGGTGTAAATCCAGCTTTTAACTGCTCTTCTCTGCAGTAAATCTTGTAGGCTGTGTGTGTGTGTGTGTGCGTGTGTGTGCAGGCTGCAGGCTAATTGTGTCTGTAATGAATCACTGTAATCACTCATCGGCCCTCTGCTGGTCCAGCGGGTGGAGCCACAGGACTGACACCGGCATGGCAACATCACCACAACATTAACGCACAACTCTGCCACATCATATACTACTGTAGTTACTACAGCAACTCTGCCACATCATATACTACTGTAGTTACTACAGCAACTCTGCCACATCATATACTACTGTAGTTACTACAGCAACTCTGCCACATCATATACTACTGTACAGTACAGTACTGTACTACAGCTATGGCAACATGGCTTCAACATCACAACCAATGGGTGTTCTTTAGAACAGTGTCCATGTTAATCATTTTAGGTCAATCCAGAGAATGGGTTCCAGAGCAGAGAAATTACAGCAATTTGCTGTAAGCAGAAAGCTTGAGCTGGTTCATTGTCTCCTGCTAGCATAGCAGTTGCTATTAGCATACGTAACCACGGCTCTATGAGTTCCGCAGGGCCTCTGGTGTTCAGTGGAAACAAAATAGAAATATCATTGCCTATCTTCAGCTACAATAGAGAGCTAAAGTTAGCGCCACCTGTGGAACTTGCTCAACCTACCCGACTACTATGCTAGTAACTAGCATGTTCACAAACAGGCTTAAATTAATACACCAATAACTAGCATGTTCACAAACAGGTTTTAATAGCACACCAATAACTAGCATGTTCACAAACAGGCTTAAATTAATACACCAATAACTAGCATGTTCACAAACAGGCTTTAATTAGCACACCAATAACTAGCATGTTCACAAACAGGCTTAAATTAATACACTAATAACTAGCATGTTCACAAACAGGCTTAAATTAATACACCAATAACTAGCATGTTCACAAACAGGCTTTAATTAGCACACCAATAACTAGTATATTCACAAATAGGCTTTAATTAGCACACCAATAACTAGCATGTTCACAAACAGGCTTAAATTAAACAAACAGGCTTAAACTGTTTCCCATAGTTAGGGATGGTGCTGGCAAATCATCACTTCTCATGGGTCTTTTGGGAGGGACGGCCTCTGCTGTTGCCCCCAGTTGCGAGGCATGGCAGCCACTGACCATCCCTGCAGTGGTGCTGGGTTGCCATGCATCATACCTTAGTTATGCTGCTATAGCCTAGTGCCGCCACACAACCTTCATGTGTCATGCCGTACAACTCTCTCTCTTTCAGCTCTCTCTCTCTCTCTCTCTATATATATATATATATAGAGAGAGAGAGAGAGACAGAACCGCACACTAAATAGCTCAGAGTAGCTTTAAACGAAGATGGCAGATAGGAGGAGCAAGATCCTTCAAGGTCCTTCAAGATCCTTCATGTTAATTGGTGTCTATTTGAGCAAAGTAGGGATCAGTTCTGATCTGCATAATTAGCCGTGTTGTTGACATGCTTGGTTGTAGTGGACAGAACCGCACACTAAATAAGCTTGGTGCACACCTGAAATAAACTTGATGGAAAATCAAACTTTCACAGGAATTTAGAGATCATGATGCTATGTCCATTGCCTAGAAAAATAAGGCTTTTAATATTCTATGAAATTATGGGGTTCTGCCATAGAACTCAATAGCTGCCCTCACACCATCGGGCTGGCCCAGGCTAGGGTGAGGTTGAGCTAATAGCCCACGCCACCAGTCCCACTAATCCCAAACTGGTTTGACCTCAGACTTGTCAGGATGATGCCCCCTCTGCCTTGTCCTCAACCCTGCGCACAAAACTGCCTGAAGTGAAGAGTCTGGATCTATCTGGATGTGGGCGTCATGCATAATGAGTCTGGATCTATCTGGATGTGGGCGTCATGCTTAATGAGTCTGGATCTATCTGGATGTGGGCGTCATGCATAATGAGTCTGGATCTATCTGGATGTGGGCGTCATGCATAATGAGTCTGGATCTATCTGGATGTGGGCGTCATGCTTAATGAGTCTGGATCTATCTGGATGTGGGCGTCATGCTTAATGAGTCTGGATCTATCTGGATGTGGGCGTCATGCATAATGAGTCTGGATCTATCTGGATGTGGGCGTCATGCATAATGAGTCTGGATCTATCTGGATGTGGGCGTCATGCATAATGAGTCTGGATCTATCTGGATGTGGGCGTCATGCTTAATGAGTCTGGATCTATCTGGATGTGGGCGTCATGCATAATGAGTCTGGATCTATCTGGATGTGGGCGTCATGCTTAATGAGTCTGGATCTATCTGGATGTGGGCGTCATGCATAATGAGTCTGGATCTATCTGGATGTGGGCGTCATGCTTAATGAGTCTGGATCTATCTGGATGTGGGCGTCATGCATAATGAGTCTGGATCTATCTGGATGTTCTGTGAGTAACTGGATGAAACTTGATGAAATATTTTCCCCAATAATCTGTGACATTATAATGTTGTCAATTCAAAATCTATTTTAAGATATCCAGCATCAGGAGTAACATTATCCACATTCCATAAATAGCATAAGATGTTTATAATCTATTAGTTGTTGTGTGGGAGAGACCAGAGAGTGTGTGTGTGTGTTCATAAGTATTTGTATCTTTCTGTGTTTTGTGTGCATGTATTGTTTTTGCGTGTGTCCAAGTTTGTGTGTGTGTGTGTGTGTGAATGTATACGTATGTGTACGTGTCTGAATGTGTATGTTGTCTATATTTAAATGTGTGTGTGTTTTGAACTCTTGTGTGTGTGTGTGTGTGCTCCCAGGATTGGCCCTATGAAAGTTAATTCAGCAGATTTGGGGAAGCCCACTCCCCCACACACACATTCACACATATGCACACACACACAAATGAGGGGCTGCTGGACGACCAAAACAGACACACACACACACACACCTCCCTACAGCAGTGGTTCCAGCAGCAGTGATGGCATGGCTAAATATTGCCCTGCTGCTTTTATGAGCCTAATAAATGACTTGGCTAATGGACATGGGAGTGCCACCCACCCCTCACACACACACACACACACACACACACACACACACACAGAGTGTCTTTTATGGCTGTTTGATAGTGAATTATAAGGCGAGAGATAAATGCCATCTCCACAGTCCTCAGGGCTCTAAATTAGGCTAATGATTCGCAGATATCGCTAATTAAACGGCCAACTATAAAAAGATAAAGTTTCAGCAGCCAAAGTCCAGGACAGAGTGTGTGTGTGTGTGTGTGGGGGGGGGGTTAGGAGCTGTGTGTGTGACTGTGAGTGTAATAGTAGGTGTGTGTGTGTGTATGACTGTGAGTGTAATAGTAGGTGTGTGTGTGTGTGTGACTGTGAGTGTAATAGTAGGTGTGTGTGTGTGTGTGACTGTGAGTGTAATAGTAGGTGTGTGTGTGTGTGTGACTGTGAGTGTAATAGTAGGTGTGTGTGTGTGTGTGTGAATGTGAGTGTAATAGTAGGTGTGTGTGTGTGTGTGACTGTGAATGTAATAGTAGGTGTGTGTGTGTGTGTGTGACTGAGAGTGTAATAGTAGGTGTGTGTGTGTGTATGACTGTGAGTGTAATAGTAGGTGTGTGTGTGTGTGTATGACTGTGAGTGTAATAGTAGGTGTGTGTGTGTGTGACTGTGAGTGTAATAGTAGGTGTGTGTGTGTGTGTATGACTGTGAGTGTAATAGTAGGTGTGTGTGTGTGTGTATGACTGTGAGTGTAATAGTAGGTGTGTGTGTGTGTATGACTGTGAGTGTAATAGTAGGTGTGTGTGTGTGTGTGTGTGTGTGTGTGTATGACTGTGAGTGTAATAGCAGGTGTGTGTGTGTAGGTGTGTGTGTATGACTGTGAGTGTAATAGTAGGTGTGTGTGTGTGTATGACTGTGAGTGTAATAGTAGGTGTGTGTGTATGACTGTGAGTGTAATAGTAGGTGTGTGTGTGTGTGTGTAGGTGTGTGTGTATGACTGTGAGTGTAATAGTAGGTGTGTGTGAATGACTGTGAGTGTAATAGTAGGTGTGTGTGTGTGTATGACTGTGAGTGTAATAGTAGGTGTGTGTGTATGACTGTGAGTGTAATAGTAGGTGTGTGTGTGTGTGACTGTGAGTGTAATAGTAGGTGTGTGTGTGTAGGTGTGTGTGTATGACTGTGAGTGTAATAGTAGGTGTGTGTGTGTGTGTATGACTGTGAGTGTAATAGTAGGTGTGTGTGTGTGTGACTGTGAGTGTAATAGTAGGTGTGTGTGTGTGTGTGACTGTGAGTGTAATAGTAGGTGTGTGTGTGTGTGTGTGACTGTGAGTGTAATAGTAGGTGTGTGTGTGTGTGTGACTGAGAGTGTAATAGTAGGTGTGTGTGTGTGTGTGACTGTGAGTGTAATAGTAGGTGTGTGTGTGTGTGTGTGTCTGTGTGTGTTTTTGTTGGTGTGTGTGTGTGTGTGTGTGTGTGACTGTGAGTGTAATAGTAGGTGTGTGTGTGTGTGTGTGTGACTGTGAGTGTAATAGTAGGTGTGTGTGTGTGTGTATGACTGTGAGTGTAATAGTAGGTGTGTGTGTGTGTGTGACTGTGAGTGTAATAGTAGGTGTGTGTGTGTGTGTGTGACTGTGAGTGTAATAGTAGGTGTGTGTGTGTAGGTGTGTGTGTATGACTGTGAGTGTAATAGTAGGTGTGTGTGTGTGTGTATGACTGTGAGTGTAATAGGTGTGTGTGTGTGTATGACTGTGAGTGTAATAGTAGGTGTGTGTGTGTGTGTGTGACTGTGAGTGTAATAGTAGATGTGTGTGTGTGTGACTGTGAGTGTAATAGTAGGTGTGTGTGTGTGTATGACTGTGAGTGTAATAGTAGGTGTGTGTGTGTGTATGACAGTGAGTGTAATAGTAGGTGTGTGTGTGTGTGTGACTGTGAGTGTAATAGTAGGTGTGTGTGTGTGTATGACTGTGAGTGTAATAGTAGGTGTGTGTGTGTGTGTGTATGACTGTGAGTGTAATAGTAGGTGTGTGTGTGTGTGTGTGACTGTGAGTGTAATAGTAGGTGTGTGTGTATGACTGTGAGTGTAATAGTAGGTGTGTGTGTGTGTGTGACTGTGAGTGTAAT
>JAIFZK010000075.1:47500-52500 GCA_027481765.1 Tenualosa thibaudeaui | reverse complement strand
CACACAATCACACCGACTCACATGGGTGCATGTGCAGTGAGCTTGTGCGCACACACACACCCACACACATACACTCACGTGGGTGCATGCACAGCGCACACACACACACTCACAGACATGCATACACCCACACACACACATACACACTGCCCTGGTGGATATCTTGTGTTTAATGAGACAGGCCTGTCTCAGCTCCCCTCATCTGTGGGCTGGGGGAGGGGCCGAGTGACCCCACCTGTCCATCACATCACAGGGGGCGGTCCTGAGGAGCACATTATGAATACTTAATGAGGACCACCTTCACCTCCCAGAGACAAGATAATCTAATTAACGCCAACACACCTGCCAACCTGCCAAAAACACACACACACACACACAGGCAGACCTGTCAACCTGCCACACACACACCCCGGCAGGGCTGCCAGCCTGCCACACACACATACACACACACACACATACAGACACACACACACACACACACGTACACACACACACACACATATAGCAAAACTTGCCAACCAACTGCACACATCAACAGACCTGCCAGACCTGCCATCTATATTCTTGTACACTTTACACTTCATAATGCCCAATACCCCCTTATCCCACCTAACCTTCAACACACACACACACACTCCACACACACACACACTACCCAGCACAAAGGAAATGTGGAAGATCTGGCAACTTATTAATTTCAGAGGAGAGGGGAGACTCTCAGGTGTGTGCGTGCGTGCATGTGTGTGTGTGTGAGTGTGTGTGTGTGTGAGTGTGTGTGTGTGCGAGTGTGTGTAAGCTTTTTACCGATGCCTACAGATGAACGAATCTCCTATACAAGCTGTTTTATGATTAGTTTTTATATCTTGACATATTTCTTTATTTTGTTTGATTAAACTGGTTTGATGTGTTTATTTTATAATTATTTACTATTTATTTATGATGTGTTTACTTTTATTTATGACACTGTCTATTTATATATCTTATCCATCTTCTTTTTTAGTTATATCACCTATTTTTTGGTTTTTATAAAAACTGTTTCACACTTTGTTTTTATATTAGTTTGATGTACCTTTTCCTATCTATCTATATCTTCACTTTTTTATTTTATCACTTTTCTTTTTTATCTTTTTTATCTTTTTTATTATTTTCTCCTATAAATTTGATTTACCTTTTCATTCCCAAATTGCTCTATTACTCTACGATGTGTCTTTTGTGTGTGTGTGTGTGTGTGTGTGTGTGTGTGTGTGTGTGTGTGTGTGTTCATAAGTACTGATGTTTCTCTGTTAATGGGACAGCATTATGGGAAGAGTAAGTAGATATGAATCAAGGCATCAGGTGAAACCAGTGTCATACGTGTGTGTGTGTGTGTGTGTGTGTGTGTGTGTGTGTGTGTGTGTGTGTGTGTGTGTGTATGAGTGTATGCATGAGGAAGAGAACATACCACACATAACACACACATACGTCACACACCTGCAAGCTACAATGACCACTCCCCCTGATGGTCACGCTTGATATGACAGCCAGACAGTTCTTTTGTGTCTTCCAGCCCAGAGGTGTTGAACGCATATGCAGTACAGTACAGCAAAATAAACAACGTGTGTGAGTGTGTGTGAGAGAGAGAAGTGTATTTCTACATACATGTTGGCAAGCCTAATCTTACACATGGAGTGTATATTGGCTGTTTAGTTGTGTGTGTGTGTGTGTGCGTATGTGTGAAGGAGTAAATTTGCGTCAGTAAACCCTTGTAGTGCAGGTGTCTGCATCTGTGTGTGTGTGTGTGTGTGTAAATCTGGAATAATAAACCTCTTGTAGTGCAGGTGTGTGTGTGTGCGTATGTGTGAAGGAGTAAATTTGCGTCAGTAAACCCTTGTAGGGCAGGTGTCTGTGTCTGTGTGTGTGTGTGTTTGTGTGTGTAAATCTGCACTAATAAACCTCTTGTAGTGCAGGTGTTTGTGTCTGTGTGTGTGTGTGTGAGTAAATCTGCACTAATAAACCTTTCGTACTGCAGGTGTGTGTGTGTGTGTGTGTGTGTGTGTGTGTGTGTGTGTATGTGTAAGAATAAATCTGAACTAATAAACTTCTTGTAGTGCAGGTGTGTGTGTGTGTGTCTGTGTGTGTGTATGTCTGTGTGTGTGTGTGTGTGTGTGAGTAAATCTGAACTAATAAACCTCTCTTAGTGCAGCTGTGTGTGTGTGTGTGTGTGTGTGTGTGTGTGTGTGTGTGTGTGTGTGCACGTCTGCGTGTGTGTATGTCTGTGTGTGTGTGAGTAAATCTGGACTAATAAACCTCTCATAGTGCAGGTGTGTGTGTGTGTGTGAGTAAATTTGGATTACTAAACCTCTCGTCCTCCTGGTGTGTCTATTTCTCTCTTGTGCTGCTGGTGTGTGTGTGTGTATTTCTCTCTCGTTTTGTGTTCTTTGGCTCTTATGGCTGAGTAAAGTTTATAAGGGACTCTGTCACGGACACACACACACACACATGTACACACCCACATACACACATACAAACACACACGCACACATAGCTACACACAACATGCTGATAATTTATTTTGCTACAAAGTTTTATTTACAAGCTTGAAGACTTATTTAAAAAATACATCAGAAGCAGAATTATCACCTGGGTTCAGAATTATCACCTGGGTTCCGGTTATTTCCTCTATCAGATGAGATGGGAGGAAGTTGAAAGGAAGTTAAGATGTGTGTGTGTGTGTGTGTGTGTGTGTGTGTGTGTGTGTGTGTTTGTACTGCCTCAGCACATGTCTCTGTCTGGCAGCACCAGTGTGTGTGTGCAATGCACACATTCCAGCTTCTCATCTTTGTAGTCCTGCTCTGTGGGGCACCAGTCTTCTCTCAGGTCCTCCTCTCTCTCAGAGCCAAAGCGCTTGAGAGGGCGGAGCTATCAATGGCCTGTGCCACTGTAACTCCGCCCCTGCCCTCCGCACACGCCTCCATGCACTGAACACTGAGCTGGGATTGGAGGAAGAGATGCAGACAGCTGTCCGACAGCAGAAGAGGATTTAACACCACCCTGTCACACACACACACACACAAAACATGGATAAACAAGTAAAAACACATACACACACCCATGAACACATAAAAACACTTTCTATGAACCCAGTATTCATAAAGCATTCTAAACACATTCATAAATAGTTATAATGCATTAATAAAGTCTTATAAATAATAACATTAGTATTCATAACTTTTTATACATTCTCATGACTGTACTCATAAGGGACTATAATGTTATCATAGAAGCTTTTAAGCTTGTTATAAAGCTTTTTACACTTGTTATAAAGCCTTATAACCTTGTTATAAAGCCTTTTAAGCTTCTTTGGTCTTTTGATTCTAGATTCTTGATTCTTGATTCTTGGGTTGGCATCACTACTGAAGCTCCAAGTGGAAGGCTGCCCCCTTGTGGCCAGTGTGAGACACTGAGCAGACAGGTACTAAGGTGCACTCCAGTGGTGTTGGATGGGTTGGCATGTTGTCTGTATACTTAGTGCGTGGAGTTGTATTATGTATGTAGTGTGTGTGTGTGTGTGTGTGTAAATCATTAAACTCCTTAGTTAGTCATGCTCTATAACTCTCTCAATCATCTTGTCCCCCTAAAGACACACACTGTCTCTCTTTCACACCTGAACTTCCTAAAACGAAGGCTGCAGGTCATGTTCTGTTGTGTTGTGCTGTAAGAATGTTGTGTTGTGTTGTGGGAATGTTGTGTTGTGTTGTGGGAGTGTTATGTTGTGTTGTGTTGTGTTGTGTTGTGTTGTGTTGTGGTAGTGTTGTTATGGTGATGGCGCCGTACGATGGCAGTCTGATAGCGCAGCTCCCACTCTTGTTTTTTCTGAAATGTGACAAATAAACTCCTTGATCCTTGAGAGTGTTGTATTGTGTTGTGTTGTGTTGTGTTGTATTGTGTTGTATTGTGTTGTATTGTGTTGATGTGTGTTGTATTGTGTTGTGTTGTGTTGTGTTGTATTGTGTTGTATTGTGTTGTATTGTGTTGATGTGTGTTGTATTGTGTTGTATTGTGTTGTGTTGTGTTGATGTGTGTTGTATTGTGTTGTATTGTATTGTGTTGTATTGTGTTGTGTTGTGTTGATGTGTGTTGTATTGTGTTGTATTGTGTTGTGTTGTATTGTGTTGTATTGTGTTGTATTGTATTGTGTTGTGTTGTGTTGATGTGTGTTGTATTGTGTTGTATTGTATTGTGTTGTGTTGTGTTGATGTGTGTTGTATTGTGTTGTGTTGTATTGTGTTGTATTGTGTTGTGTTGTATTGTGTTGTATTGTATTGTGTTGTACTGTGTTGTATTGTGTTGATGTGTATTGTATTGTGTTGTGTTGTGTTGTATTGTGTTGTATTGTGTTGTGTTGTGTTGTGTTGTATTGTATTGTGTTGTGTTGATGTGTGTTGTATTGTGTTGTATTGTATTGTGTTGTATTGTGTTGTATTGTATTGTGTTGTATTGTATTGTGTTGTGTTGTGTTGTGTTGATGTGTGTTGTATTGTGTTGTGTTGTATTGTATTGTGTTGTGTTGATGTGTGTTGTATTGTGTTGTGTTGTATTGTATTGTGTTGTGTTGTGTTGTGTTGTATTGTGTTGTATTGTGTTGTATTGTGTTGATGTGTGTTGTATTGTGTTGTATTGTATTGTGTTGTATTGTGTTGTGTTGTGTTGATGTGTGTTGTATTGTGTTGTATTGTGTTGTGTTGTATTGTGTTGTATTGTGTTGTATTGTATTGTGTTGTGTTGATGTGTGTTGTATTGTGTTGTATTGTATTGTGTTGTGTTGTGTTGATGTGTGTTGTATTGTGTTGTGTTGTATTGTGTTGTGTTGTATTGTATTGTGTTGTGTTGATGTGTGTTGTATTGTGTTGTATTGTATTGTGTTGTGTTGTATTGTGTTGTATTGTATTGTGTTGTATTGTGTTGTATTGTGTTGATGTGTGTTGTATTGTGTTGTATTGTGTTGTATTGTGTTGTATTGT
>JAIFZK010000075.1:32500-37500 GCA_027481765.1 Tenualosa thibaudeaui | reverse complement strand
TACACTTTGGGGGCGTTAACCAGACTACACTTTGGGGGCGTTAAACAGACTACACTTTGGGGCGTTAACCAGACTACACTTTGGGGCGTTAACCAGACTACACTTTGGGGGCGTTAACCAGACTACACTTTGGGGGCGTTAACCAGACTCTACCTTCATTCAGCCCTGCCTCAACCCAACCCAGCCCAATGTGACCCATACTGTGGGGGTGATCACTCACCAGCCAACCCCACCCACACAATTTGGAGGCCAAACCATCTATTGCCCAATAGGCACCTTTCTGTTTGGTGTTTGGCTCTTGTTGCATCTCTCTCTCTTCTCTCTCTCTCACACACACACTCTCTCTCTCTGCCTCTCTCTTCTCTCTCTCTTCTCTCTCTCTCACACACACACTCTCTCTCTCTGCCTCTCTCTCTCCCACTAGCACCTGGATGATCTCTCTCTCTCTCCTGTGTGTGTCTTTCTCTCTCCTGGTGTGTGTGTGTGTGTAAACATCTCCTACCCTGTGTGCGTGTGTGTGTGTGTGTGTGAGTATCTCCTACCCTGTGTGCATGTGTGTTTGTGTAAGCATCTCCTACCCTGTGTGTGTGTGTGTGTGTGTGTGTAAGTATCTCCTACCCTGTGTGCATGTGTGTGTGTGTTTGTGTAAGTATCTCCTACCCTGTGTGTGTGTGTGTGTGTGTGTGTGTGTGTGTGTGTGTGTGTGTGTGTGTGTAAATATCTCCTACCCTGTGTGCATGTGTGTGTGTGTTTGTGTAAGCATCTCCTACCCTGTGTGTGTGTGTGTGTGTGTGTGTGTAAGCATCTCCTACCCTGTGTGTGTGTGTGTTTGTGTAAGCATCTCCTACCCTGTGTGTGTGTGTGTGTGTGTAAATATCTCCTACCCTGTGTGCATGTGTGTGTGTGTTTGTGTAAGCATCTCCTACCCTGTGTGTGTGTGTGTGTGTGTGTGTGTAAGCATCTCCTACACTGTGTGTGTGTGTGTGTGTGTGTGTGTGTGTGTGTAAGCATCTCCTACCCTGTGTGTGTGTGTGTGTGTGTGTGTGTCAGCATCTCCTACCCTGTGTGTGTGTGTGTGTGTAAGCATCTCCTACCCTGTGTGTGTGTGTGTGTGTGTGTAAGCATCTCCTACCCTGTGTGTGTGTGTGTGTGTTTGTGTAAGCATCTCCTACCCTGTGTGTGTGTGTGTGTGTGTGTGTAAGCATCTCCTACCCTGTGTGTGTGTGTGTGTGTGTGTGTGTGTAAGCATCTCCTACCCTGTGTGTGTGTGTGTGTCAGCATCTCCGACCCTGTGTGTGTGTGTGTGTGTGTAAGCATCTCCTACCCTGTGTGTGTGTGTGTGTGTGTAAGCATCTCCTACCCTGTGTGTGTGTGTGTGTGTGTGTGTGTAAGAATCTCATACACTGTGTGTGTGTGTGTGTAAGAATCTCCTACCCTGTGTGTGTGTGTGTGTGTGTGTGTAAGTATCTCCTACCCTGTGTGTGTGTGTGTGTGTGTGTGTGTGTGTTAGAATCTCCTACCCTGTGTGTGTGTGTGTGTGTGTGTGTGTGTGTGTAAGTATCTCCTACCCTATGTGTGTGTGTGTGTGTGTGTGTGTGTGTAAGTATCTCCTACCGTGTGTGTGTGTGTGTGTGTGTGTAAGCATCTCCTACCCTGTGTGTGTGTGTGTGTGTGTGTGTAAGCATCTCCTACCCTGTGTGTGTGTGTGTGTGTGTGTAAGCATCTCCTACCCTGTGTGTGTGTGTGTGTGTGTGTGTGTGTGTGTGTGTGTGTGTGTGTGTTTGTGTAAGCATCTCCTACCCTGTGTGTGTGTGTGTGTGTGTGTGTGTAAGCATCTCCTACCCTGTGTGTGTGTGTGTGTGTGTGTGTCTCATACACTGTGTGTGTGTGTGTGTGTGTGTAAGCATCTCCCACCCTGTGTGTGTGTGTGTGTGTGTGTAAGCATCTCCCACCCTGTGTGTGTGTGTGTGTGTGTGTGTGTAAGCATCTCTCCCACTGTGTGTGTGTGTGTGTGTGTGTGTGTGTGTTAGCATCTCCTACCCTGTGTGTGTGTGTGTGTGTGTGTGTGTGTGTAAGCATCTCCTACCCTGTGTGTGTGTGTGTGCGTGTGTAAGTATCTCCTACCCTGTGTGCATGTGTGTGTGTGTGTTTGTGTAAGTATCTCCTACACTGTGTGTGTGTGTGTTTGTGTAAGCATCTCCTACCCTGTGTGTGTGTGTGTGTGTGTAAGCATCTCCCTACCCTGTGTGTGTGTGTGTGTGTAAGCATCTCCTACCCTGTGTGTGTGTGTGTGTGTGTGTGTAAGCATCTCCTACCCTGTGTGTGTGTGTGTGTGTGTTTGTGTAAGCATCTCCTACCCTGTGTGTGTGTGTGTGTGTGTGTGTAAGCATCTCCTACCCTGTGTGTGTGTGTGTGTGTGTGTGTGTGTAAGCATCTCCTACCCTGTGTGTGTGTGTGTGTGTGTGTGTGTGTGTAAGCATCTCCTACCCTGTGTGTGTGTGTGTGTGTGTAAGCATCTCCTACCCTGTGTGTGTGTGTGTGTGTGTAATCATCTCCTACTCTGTGTGTGTGTGTGTGTGTGTGTGTAAGCATCTCCTACCCTGTGTGTGTGTGTGTGTGTGTGTGTAAGCATCTCCTACCCTGTGTGTGTGTGTGTGTGTGTGTGTAAGCATCTCCTACCCTGTGTGTGTGTGTGTGTGTGTGTGTAAGCATCTCCTACCCTGTGTGTGTGTGTGTGTGTGTGTGTGTGTGTGTAAGTATCTCCTACCCTATGTGTGTATGTGTCCATTTCCTCCTCTTCCTCCTTAGGCTGGATATGGAGCCCCTCCCCCTGCCCCTCCCCAACTGCATGCCTGGACACGCCCCTCAGGAACTCCTCAAACAGTTCAGGACAGTCCAGATTATCCGCTGGCTCCCAAGTGTTCTCGCACTAAAACACACACACACACACACACAGTCTATTATTATTTGTACAATATAGGATTATATTATAAGGATACATATTATAATGTAAAGGCAAACACCTTACACACACCAGAACATAATGACAGTGCAGTGTGTATCTTAATTCTATTCCTCTAGGCTAAATGTATATATTATATTTATAATATATATTTATATATTAATATATCTGTTACTCATCCACAGAGACAAACAGGACAGGACACGGACACAGGACAGGTCTGTTTTATTTGTGCTGCGATGCGACTCACTCGGTAAAGCCTTTCCACTTGAGGAAGTACTCCACTCTTCCGTCCGTCACGCGCCGCTGAATGATCTTTTCCACCACGAACTCCTGCACGACTGTGGTCACCTCCGTTCGCCGCTGCTTCACGTTCTGTTTTTTCCGCATGATTCCCTGTAAGAAAAAAAAAGTAGCCGTCTGTCGGCGCGACTTGTTCCACAGACTTGTTCTATGCCGTGGATCAGAATAGCCCACGTTATTTTTTCATTATTGGAAAACATGACCCGATACACATTCCGCTTTGTTGTCTCCCGCGCGGCACACTTTAGCGCATACGCCTGTTGCCCCGTGGCCTGTGCCCGTTCCATCTATAGCCCCATCGCGCTCGCAACCACACTGACCGTAGTTAACCAACTGGCCAGTGACGTAACACAGCCCGGCGTGCACACAACTCTGAAATAAAGTTGGTCGGGAGAGAACTTAGAGAACACGAGGCGAGGTGCACCGGCCGCTTTGCTGCCTCGTGACTGCCGAGCCGACAGCCCGACTCACTCAGGTGGCCATCTTGATGCGGCGACCACCGAACGCATCAGATCACAGCCGGGACAGCTGTCCACCTGCCATCTCCGCGGGTCACAAGCGCTCTCAAAATATAAATGCTACACGGATCGCTATCTCGGCGTTTGACATCCAGCTGTCTAAATGACAGAAATCGGGAGAGGCGCGAAGAAGCTGCACTTTTAACTGGCATCATTCCAGTTTGCCGCAGGACGTGTTGTCGCGCGGGCAGCGGGTTACCATCATCAGTCTGCTTGTAAATTCGCTAAACTCTTCCATGAACGGATTCCAATATTATTACTACGGCTTGTAGGAGACAATAAAAGCTTCTCAGTGAATACCCTGTTCTTAAGCAGGGAGAGAAATACTGCTGTAGTGTGATATATTGTGCGTCGTGTTTTGTTGTACCTTCCGTGCGCGCACCGCTGTCTTTGTTGTGTTTACATAAGCTCCTTGAATGAGTTAAATTAAAATGGCCGATTGGGATCGGAGGAAGTGGTTTCAAGGAAAAAGGTCAACCCAGGGAAAACCGCGGGCAGCCTTAAAGCGCCCGCCCGCCCGGCGCATCTCGCTGTCGCTGCGCCTGCCACCGGGCGAAGACCCTCCATGCCAACCGAGACGCTAGCGCTGCTGCAGCATCTCACACACAGAGAGATAGAGACAGTAGCTACACTTGCTTCGCAATGTCCTGATGAATACGCTGCTGAGATTTTGGTCACAGTTTAAAAAGTACCTCCGTCGTACATACATGTTATTCTGACGTAAAATTAAACGATATTAAAATGAATAAGACGATATTACATTTTGTGATTCATATTTAAAATGGTTCCGTCAAACACCCATGAAATGTTAGACTGTCAATCAAATACCCTAATATATGTTTTATTTAAGTGTAATTTGCATTTAGTTGTTCATCGTTGACTAATCTAAACTTTATTTCTATGTTTTTTCTTTGTCAATTGATATCATTACGTGAACATTTAAATGCTTTGGGTAGTTAGCCTATGGGAATTAGGCTTATATTTGTTTCAATCAGTGGTCTCGGTTGGTCTACTTATACAATATAATTCACCTATCAATGAAGCCGAGCATATATTTAACATTTTAAGTTATGACACTGTGATGGACTTTATAACAAAATATGACGCGGTCCAGAACCATGGAAAAAGACTAATGCCATACAGTGACATTCTCCACGCTATTTTTAATTACTCACTCTGATCATGATAATGTAGCGCCCTCTCGTGGCAAACAGTGA
>JAIFZK010000075.1:12500-17500 GCA_027481765.1 Tenualosa thibaudeaui | reverse complement strand
CCTATATGTATCTTGTTGTCTCTATTGTACAGTATGTGTCTGTATAATACTCTTAGTCTATTATATGTATATCACTACATGTCTGTGTGTTGAATGTAGAGAGTTAACATCTACCAAAGTCTAATTCCTTGTGCATGTAAGTATACTTATATTTATTGGCCATATGATTCTGAAATAAATCTCATTCTGATTTCTCAGACAGGAGTATAAATGTGCGGCTACTCCTAAAGCCATTATTCTGGTCAGATAAAAGCACCACTGAGTCTTTTATTGTCTCACTTCATGCATGCACATGTACGCTCAAAAAACACTGTAAAAAGCTTAAATAAAATAAATTTTTTAACATTATTATAAATTCAAATTAAATACATGAATTCAAATTAGTATTTTTGGCCAACGTCCATTTCTTATTTCTCAACATGTGGCCTTCATGGTGCTTAAAGGTCCAATGTTAAGTTCACTGTTTATATGATTTGTTGAGTAACTGAAGCTGCACTGTGTGTGTTGAGTAACTGAAGCTGCCGTGATGTCATTTCCTGCAAAGGATTAATCTAGTATCATTCATTCATTCATTAGACATTTTCTTGTGGCTTGAAACAAGTTGTAGTCCACCTGTATAGTTTATTTTTACTTTTCTATTTAATACGCTTACACACACACATACACACACATACACACACACACACATACACACACATACACACACACACATACACACACGCATGCACACACACACACACATACACGCATGCAAGCACACACACATACACACACACACACACACATGCATGCACACACACACACACATACACACACACACACATACACACACCTCCCTACAGGCTTCAACTGTAAGAGCTGCTTTAGGATGCTCCTTGTTAATCTGTGAAGCGGCGCAGGATGATTCTGGTTGAAATGTCGTCGTAGAAACAGAATGAAATTAAATTGAGTTGAATTTGAGACACACACACAAACTTTTCTATTTTACTGTCTCCTAACAGCACACCCAAAGCTGAGTAGAATCCAAATGATCTTTTACCATTGTGTGTGTGTGTGTGTGTGTGTGTTATGGCCTGTACTGCCATGCTGATGGGGGTCTAATTGATGTGGACAGGTTTCATTGGTGGAGCCCCTGCTGTGTGTCTGTGTGTGTGTGTGTGTGTGTGTGTGTGTGTGTGTGTGAGTCATTCTGTTCCTCAAAAGGCTTTTCTTTCCTTCAGCTTTCCTTCAGCTTGGGTCAGAGCAAACACATAGACACACACACACACACACACACACACTTCCAGCTAGCAGAGAACATTTTGCCTCCAGCCAAGATTGTTTCCAGCACTGTGGCAGAGATCCAGTCTACATATAGTCATTACACACACACACATATCTACACACACAACATACACACACAGACACACATGTACACACACAAACACACACACAGACACACATGCACACACACACAATACCAAACACACTCATTTGTACACAAACACAGTCACACTCATCACTCCAGTGATTACCAACACACACACACACACACTCACATGCACACACACATACACACACTCACATGCATACACACACACACACAGACACATTTACACTACATTCACACAGTCGCATGAAAACCAAAAGTAACACACACACACACACACACACACACAGGAACTGAGGAGAGTGTTGGGAGAAATCAAAGCTGTTTTCTGAGTGCGAAGTTGAGATTTAATTTTGTGAGCCATTAGTTTAACAGACCTGTGAAAGGATTGGACTCGTAAAACTTTATATAAACATCACGTTGCCTTGCATATTCACAGACACACACACACACACACACACAGGATAGCACACACACACACACACACACACACACACACACACACACACACACACACACACACACAGGATAGCACACACACACACACACACACACACACACACAGCCTTGCTTGGACACAGAGAGAACCAGCACAGCACAGTTAACCCTTTACAGTTAGCCTTCACACACAATACTAAACACACACACACAGAATAGCACACACACACACACACACATACAGACAGACAGACACAGAATACTTACTTACTTACTTACTTACCTACGCATGTGTTCATGTCATAATGCTGTGCAGCATTGTGTGTGTGTGTGTGTGTGTGTGTGTGTGTGAGTGAGAGAGTATTGACTCTTAAATTGTCCAAACTCCCAAATGTATCACTTAATCTAGTGACTATCAAGCTGTGTGTGTGTGTGTGCGTGTGTGTATGACCACTCCAAAATGTCTCTCCCAATCTGGGAGCCGTCAGGCAGTTAGAAATGTGTGTGTGTGTGTGTGTGTGTGTGTGTGTGTTTGTGTGTGTGTGTGTTTGTGTGTTTGTCTTGGACGTCTGGAAAGCTTTACACACTCTTCTGATGGGTTAATTGTTTGCAGCTGAGAATTTGCCTTGGGGGGGGGGGGTCAGCAGCAACAAGTGCAATTGATTCCATTCTGTGTGCCCCTGGACTGTGTGAGTCTGTGTGTGTGTGTGTGTGTGTGTGTGTGTGTGTGTGTGTGTGTGAACAATGGGGTGTGTGTGACTACTCCAGTGTTGTGTGTGACTGACTATGTCTGTAAATGTGAGGAGAGGCGGGTTGAGAGGCAGTGTGTGTGTGTGTGTGTGTGTGTGTGTGTGTGTGTGTGTGTGTGTGTGTGTGTGCACTCACTCCTGGTGTGGTGACTCCTTCGTCTGATGGAAGGGAAACAGGCTCTCAGCAGTCAGGAAATGAAACACAAGACAGCACTGTACCACACACACACACAGACACACACACACACTTTGTCCCTTTCTCTCTCTTTCTCCCTCGTTCTGAATTGAGTTGGGTCCAAAGTGCTTGATTGGCATGACAAATAAGACATCTCTCTCTCTCTCTCTCTCTCTACTGCTCTCTTTCTCTTTCCCTCTCTGTCTGGCAGGCAATCACACACACACACACACACACACACACACACACACACACACGCCTCTGTATGTCTGTAACATGTTTAAATAAAGTTAAGTGCTTTTGTAGGAGACCATGTCATAAGATGCAGGTCTTGGTTTTCTCAGGAACTCTCTCTCTCGCTCTCTCCCTCTTTCTCTCCCTTCCTCCCTCCCCCCTCTCTCTCCCTCTCTCTTTCTCCCTCTCTCTCCTTCCCTCTCTTTCTCTGTTTTTCTACAGCTTCTTCTCTCTCTCCCTCTCTCTTTCTCCCTCTCTCTCCTTCCCTCTCTTTCTCCCTCTCTCTCCTTCCCTCTCTCTCTCCCTCTCCCTCCCCCCTCTCTCTCCCTCTCCCTCCTTCCCTCTCTTTCTCTGTTTTTCTACAGCTTCTTCTCTCCTCATTTTTCTCCATCCCTCTTTCTCCCCATCTCTCTTTCTCTCTCTCTCATTCTCTCTCTTTCTCCCCATCTCTCTCTCTCTCTCTCTCATTCTCTCTTTCTCCCCATCTCTCTTTCTCTCTCTCTCATTCTCTCTCTTTCTCCCCATCTCTCTCTCTCTCTCTCTCATTCTCTCTCTTTCTCCCCATCTCTCTTTCTCTCTCTCTCATTCTCTCTCTTTCTCCCCATCTCTCTTTCTCTCTCTCTCATTCTCTCTCTTTCTCCCCATCTCTCTCTCTCTCTCATTCTCTCTCTTTCTCCCCATCTCTCTCTCTCTCTCATTCTCTCTCTTTCTCCCCATCTCTCTTTCTCTCTCTCTCATTCTCTCTCCTTAAAGGGAAGTTATGAGGAGTCACTGGCCCCATCTCAATGTCCTCCCTATGCCCTAAGCCTCACAGACATAGATGAGTCATGAACTTTCTGTTATATAAACATGCATTTACTGTTAATTTGTGTGTTTATAAGGGTGAATGTTGTGACCTGACCCACTCACTCACTCACTCACTTTCTCTCTCACTCACTCACTCACTCACTCACCCACTCTCACTCTCTCTCTCACTCACTCACTTTCTCTCTCATTCTCTCGCTCTCACTCACTCACTCACTTTCTCTCTCATTCACTCACTCACTCACTCACTCACTCACCCACTCTCACTCTCTCTCTCACTCACTCACTTTCTCTCTCATTCTCTCGCTCTCACTCACTCACTCACTTTCTCTCTCATTCACTCACTCACTCACACACACACTCACACTCACACTCACTCTCACTCTCTCTCTCTCACTCTCACTCATTCACTCACTCACTCTCTCTCTCACTCTCACTCTCTCTCTCACTCACTCACCCACTCTCACTCATACTCTCACTCTCACTCTCTCACTCTCACTCACACTCACACTCTCACTCTCACTCTCACTCACTCACTCTCACTCACACACACACACACACTCACACTCACACTCACTCACTCTCACTCTCTCTCACTCACTCACTATCTCTCTCATTCACTCACTCTCACTCTCACTTTCTCTCTCACTCACTCACACACACACAGACACACACACACAGACATGGGATAAAGTTTTAGTAACTAATATACTAAATAGTATATACTTATGGTAACATACTGATTCATGTGTATCGTCCTTGTGACTGTTTGGACTTGCTAAGATGTGTGTGTGTGTGTGGGTGTGTGTGTGTGTGTGTGTGTGGGGTGTGTGTGTGTGTGTGTGTGTGTGTGTGTGTGTTTGTGTTTGTGTCACTGTCGGACTGCTGACTTTGTTAGACATGCTCACTCTGCACCAATTATTTAGAAAAGTATCTGATTCCAGTGATTCATCATCTAACTACACACACACACACACACACACACACACACACACACACACACACACACACAGCCCAGAGCTTACTCAGATGTTGGATGAAAATTCCAAGACACTGGCTCCACAAATCCTGACTGCTTCAAAGATACACACACACACACACACACAAACACACACACACACACACACACGGGATAAATGACACCAGCCATCTAACGAGACCACTGGGATGGCCAAGGTGACTCATGTTACCGTGGGATCTATGTGTGTGTGTGTGTGTGTGTGTGGTTCTG
>JAIFZK010000075.1:2500-5000 GCA_027481765.1 Tenualosa thibaudeaui | reverse complement strand
GGCCGCTGCTACATTGTCCAGCTATAATTCCTGATAACCACCTATACACTACCATGTATTGTAAAAGTGGGATAATACCCCTGACCCCTGGCAGTTGCTTTTTAAAGTAGCATTGTCTCAGGGGCGTCCAGGAAGAGCCTCTATGATGGGGAGTCGGTCCTGACATGGGCCTCCCTTAGTGTTGGTTGTAGTCCACTCAGGAGGGGAGGGTGAGAGGAGTCCGCCGGAAGGAGGCAGGGATGACACTCAGCAGAGATAATTGTGGACAGAGGAAGCAAATGAATTAGACCAGGCTTAGGGTCTAGGGGGGTAGTAAGAGACAAGTCAATCAAATATATGTGGCCATTGGGGGCTTTATAGGTTAGGAGAGTATTTTAAAATCAATTCTAATAGGGAGCCAGTGTAAGGAAACCAGGATACGAAGCCCTAAGATCCAATAGGATTCATATTGATATATATCCATTATCAGATGAGATAAGGAGGCCTGACTGGAAAGTTTCCTGTATATTATTTTCAATTAGCTGTTTAAATGAAACGATTTTCTCAAGTATTTTTGATACGAATGGGAGGTTAGATATGGGTTGGTAGTTAGCCAGGACATCAAAATCAGAGTTAGGTATTTTGATAGATTTTGCTCTGAGTGAGTCATTAATAATTGTATCGTCTCAGCCAATAGGGAGAGAGCAGTCTTAAGGAGATCTGTAGGGATTGGATCCAGTGAGCATGTTGAGGCTTTAGTTAAGGAGATCAAAGAAGCAACTCACTGTGTGTGTATATGAGTGTGTGTGTGTGTGTGTGTGTGTGTGTGTGTGTGTGTGAGTGTGTGAGTAAGTGAGTGTGTGTACTGTGTTTGTGTGTGCTGCTGGCTCAGTCCCTGGTGAATTATAGATTACAGAGAGTGTGTGTGTTTGTGAGTGGTGTGTGTATGTGTGTTTGTGTGTGGTGTGTGAGTGTGTGTGGGTGGCTCAGTCCTTGCTGAATTATAGATTACAGAGCAGTTTGTAGTGCAAGTGAAGTCTATTGGCAGACCTCAGTGTGTGTGTATGTTTGTGTGTTTGTGTGTGTATGTGTGTGTGTGTATGTTAGTGTGTGTATGTGAGTGTGTGTGGTGTGTAAGCATGTGTATGTATGAGTGTGTGTGTTGCGTCAAAACAGACTGCACTGAAAACCCATTTACATTTCAGTCTGAAATCATTCACAAGCTCACAGCATTCACTTAAGTCTCAGCTCCAAACCTCCAAACCTGCAGGGGGCAGACAGAAGGAAGGTCAGTGCATGTAGTGGTAAGGAACTTCCTGCAGGGGGCAGACAGAAGGAAGGTCAGTGCATGTAGTGGTAAGGAACTTCCTGCAGGGGGCAGACAGAAGGAAGGTCAGTGCATGTAGTGGTAAGGAACTTCCTGCAGGGGGCAGACAGAAGGAAGGTCAGTGCATGTAGTGGTAAGGAACTTCCTGAAGCGGCCATATTAAAACATGTTTGAAACCACAGAGGAGAATCTCTATACAAAGGAATCAGCACACAGTTAAAAGATGGTCAAGACACCGAAGACACAACTGGTAGGAACATGGACGTTGTAAAATAACTTTGGGAAAAACATAAGGATTTAAATCAGTATTTAAGTTTGGTAGGCTGTTTGTGCCTGGTGCATATTTAACTTATCTTGAGCTACACTACAGAATTTTCAGTTGTATTATATTATGCTTTGATTGAATGACTAATGGCTCAGTTAAGTGGAATTCTATGTTTGAAATACAGTCATCTAATGCTATGCTTATATTACAATGAAATTGTTCTTTGTTACTTCTTTAATGGCAGTAAATGCAATTATGTATTTATTAGTATCAATGATGAATGTGATGTGTTTAGTTTAAAATACTGGAAATAATGCATTGTCTCTTTTCTGTTCATTTATGTTTGAAGGTTATCAACCTAACTCCACTAAACTAAACTCCACTAAACTAAACTCCACTAAACTAAACTCCACTAAACTAAACTAAACTAAACTCCACTAAACTAAACTAAACTAAACTAAACTAAACTAACTCCACTAAACTAAACTAAACTAAACTCCACTAAACTAACTCCACTAAACTAAATTAAACTCCACTAAACTAAACTAAACTAAACTAAACTAAACTGCACTACTAGCTGCTCTGTCTCTCTCCCAAATAAAGAAGAAAAGGAAAGGAGTTTGAGTCCCCTTGCGTCCTTCAAAGGTTTGACCAGGCAGTTTGGGCAAGAGGTGACTTAAACCTGACATAACTTGACAGTGTGAGTGTCTCTGTGTGTGTGTGTGTGTGTGTGTGTGTGTGTGTGTGTGTGTGTGAGAGAGGGAGAGGGTAGGGAGAGAGAGAGACAGAGAGAGAGAGTGGGGGGGGGGGGTTGGGAGAGAGTGTGGGGGGTGGGGGGAGAGAGAGGTGTATGAGTGTGTTTGTGTGTGTGGCTGGCTTCAGTGTGTGTGTGAGTGTGTGTGGCTGCACACACATACATGCACACACAC
>JAIFZK010000122.1:197500-200000 GCA_027481765.1 Tenualosa thibaudeaui | reverse complement strand
CATAGAACCCTGGGAACATAGGTACAGTCCCAGTCCCCTCCATTGTGTGTTTTTTTTGTGTTAAACGCAGCAGACCAGCTGTGGTATAATTTCTGCTTTGCAAACACAATGGATTGAAAGAATATCAGCCAGTTTACAGTGGGGTGCGTCCAGATGATTTGCAGGGCAGGTCAGGTCAGGTCAGGTCAGGTCACCCCTTGATGATGTGAGCGCACCTTCCTAGCAGCGTTTTAGTATTTTCCCAGTAATTAGCAGAGTACACAAATGATCAGTGAGAAATACCCGACTCCCCTTGCTGATGTGTAATACAATTCAGTCACCTACATTCAGTGACCCATTTGGTCAAAGGTGGGCCCCTACCCTGGGAAACCATTGCACCTCCACTCCTCACTCTCCACTCCTCACTCACTCTCCACTCCTCACTCACTCTCCACTCCTCACTCTCCACTCCTCACTCTCCACTCCTCACTCACTCTCCACTCCTCACTCTCCACTCCTCACTCACTCTCCACTCCTCACTCTCCACTCCTCACTCTCAACTCCTCACTCACTCTCCACTCCTCACTCTCCACTCACTCTCCACTCCTCACTCTCCACTCCTCACTCTCCACTCACTCTCCACTCCTCACTCTCCACTCCTCACTCTCCACTCACTCTCCACTCCTCACTCTCCACTCCTCACTCTCCACTCCTCACTCTCCACTCACTCTCCACTCCTCACTCTCCACTCCTCACTCTCCACTCACTCTCCACTCCTCACTCTCCACTCCTCACTCTCCACTCCTCACTCTCCACTCCTCACTCTCCACTTCTCACTCCTGGGGGAAATTACGGAGGAGTCTGAATGCTGCAGACCAGACTATAGACAGATTATCTTTTGTGTGGTGTGTTTAGCTTCATATATGACACTTCTAGACTAGAAATAAACCAGCAGTGAAGAAATAACAGTCATTTGTATTGGACTTGACTCAGACTCAGATGGGGATCAGTATGGACTCAGACAGCAAGGGAACAGGAGACTGGACTCACACTCAAGGGGACAGGAGACACACACACACACTCACTCACTCACACACACACACTCACCCAGGTCGGTCTTAAAGGCCTGTCTTGCGGTCTTCCATTCCGGTCTATCTTCCTCAGTCTCCTGCCTCATCACCTCAACCATCAGATACATAATACTCAACAGAACCCTGTGATACACACACACACACACACACACACACACACACACACACACAAACACACACACACACACACAAACACACACACACACAAATACAAATAGCTTTATATGTTCACAACAAAATGTCAGAAAGAGAAAGAGTGTGTGTGTGTTTGTGTGTGTGTGTGTGCTTGTTTGTACATTTGTGTGTGTATGTTTCTGTGTGTGGTGTGTGTGTGTGTGCGTGTTTTTGTTTGTGTGTGTGGTGTGTGTGTGTGTGTGTGTGTTACCTGAGTTCTGTGCTGTCTGCCAGAGATATGGCTGGCTTCCTCACAGCACTGCTGCATGCCTGGCTATTTCTAAAGACACACAAAAAAAAAAACAAAGACTACATTCCCCAGAATGCATCATTCAGACAAGTGCAGGTTTTTGGCCTCACTAATTGAGGAGGAAGCTCAGGCACTCAAAAAGAGAGCGGACACTCCAAGCACCTGGACAAAGACTGGGACATGACAAGCTGTTGTTTAACCTTTCATTCACAAGAAGTGACTCCAGAGGGTCTCCAGAACAGCAGAGAAGGTGATCAGCTGTCCACTCCCCTCCCTGGACACCAGAGCCAGGGTGATCATGAAAGACCCCCACCATCCTAACCAGCACTAATTCAACATAAGTATTCAACATAAATATACTGCCATCAGGGAAAAGGTTCAGATCCATCTGCTGCAAACCAACAGACTAAAAACAGCTTCTACCTTTGGGCAGTGAGAACTTTAAATGATCTCACAACTTCTACCTTTGGGCAGTGAGAACTAAAACAGCTTCTACCTTTGGGCAGTGAGAACTAAAACAGCTTCTACCTTTGGGCAGTGAGAACTTTCAATGGCTTTGGGCCTAACCCTAACCCTTCCTAGCACTTCTACTTGATTATCATCTCCCTACAGTGCTAGTCTGGATTATCATCTCCCTACAGTGCTAGTCCAGATTATCATCTCCCTACAGTGCTGGTCTGGATTTGATCCCATTGAGCTTGTTGTCTTGGGAGGCATTTTAACCTGTCCAATCAGCAAACAGAAGGAGGCATTGTGAATGCAGAGCTAGAATGCTATCAGTCAAGACAAGCTATTAGTCAGGGGCTGATCCAATCTTTTTAAATTTAAGGTGTAACTGCATCCCCTAACTACACCCATTTCACGTTTTTGACAAAGCCTTGAAAAGGGCGGGGCCACTAAGGAGCTAACCATATTATATAGCCTATTATATAGCCATATTATATAGCCATATTATATAGCCTATTATATAGCCATATTATATGGCCTATTATATATCCTATTATAT
>JAIFZK010000122.1:185000-190000 GCA_027481765.1 Tenualosa thibaudeaui | reverse complement strand
ACAGAAATAACAGCTCGAGCGAACGCATGCCTTTCTCTGAGGTTTCCAGCAAGGGCAAACGACGTTCCCCCAGCAACAACAAGCAGAAGAACACGCAAACACACACAGACCGATCGCAGCCTTTCCCAGCACCTTGCGCTTACCTCCGAATCCTTTCGCTGATTTTTGAAACCATCTTTGCCGTTGGCCGCGAGCTTCTGTTTGATGGTATTAGTGTTAATATGATTAAGCGCCGGTACCTCCATGTTCTCGCTCTGCATTCGGACAGCGCTTGCTCCCCAGCCACGCGCCTGGCGGATCCGGTCGTTCACACTAACCAGCAGAAAAAAGACTCGCACAAGGAGAGCGACGCTGGATTCCAAATTCAGAATATTCGTTGCCTCCGCTCCGATTGGCTATCGGTGTCACCGGAGGGAGGAGTTTAGCGTTGGTGACCGGGAGCATGTGCCGCTGGTGTTGACCAGGAGGTGACTCCGACGCATCGGAAATCCTCCCCTTCCGAAAGCTACAGTGTCTCCGTTAGCAATACTGTGGACTTCGGCAGATCTACTTAAGTCAGTTTGTTTATTTAGTTAAAATTCGCGCTCCAAGAGGCCAAAACATCCCATCTCAGAGCAGCAAACAGATTGCTGGACTTGCCAGTTGAATTGATGAAATTAAACAAAGGCGTCATGATGCTGTCTAGCTGCTTGATAGGGTACTAGGTCAATGGCCTATAGTTCTCACTTTCCATGACTACAGAAGTTAAAATATATGCAAGTCTGCTGCACTGTTGCCAAAACATAGAAAAGTTTGTTGAAAAGTTCCGTTCTGTCACACGAAAACTCCTCCCATTTCTCATTGAAAATCAACTGAATTCCAGCAGATGTCGCTTCCTACCGCCGGACCAGAGCCTCAGCACCTGACCAGCCTGTCCATTGGGACGCACTCCTGTAGCACTGATTAGTTGTCGCGTGTTTGCGCACCTATGATACTGTTCAATGTTTTGCCATTGTTAGCAGATGGAAGGCTAACAGCATATGGCGTTCAGCCAAATGACAATTCATTATGCGATTTTAATATTTTTGCAGTGCAAGTGGCAGTACAATCAATTCTGCAGTTCTGATTGCACTGAGCAATTCTGTTTCAAAGAGATTAAACATGAGCGTGTGTGTGTTTAAGTATTTCATACTGCCTTTGAAACAGACAATGTCAAACATTTTAACATTATAATATCCAGACAAGTAGGCTATCAATACAGGTTTGCCAGGCCCCACAAAGTGATGCTGCTTTCAAGGGAGTGGCACTTGAAGTGAAGAGCTGCATGTAGTCAAAATATGATCCTAGTTGAACGTGTATGAACTATGCATGTATATGTATTTATTTGTGTATGTATTAGTGCTGTCAGTCGATTAAAAACAACAACACAAAACGAATGCATCGCAATAGAAAATGTAAGCTAATCACGATTAATCACATATTTAAAGAATTGATTTCGTTGTAAAAAATGTCACACATGCGCTTGGTTGGCGCAGGCCAAAGCAAAGTGTCCCTCCTCGGCTTCCTTCACACCCAATGTGAAAGAGTGTAATTGCCACCAGCTGTCTGGCGGGGTGAGCGGCCACATGATTTTTTAATTCCCCCACCCAAACACACACATTCGCATCCCAGGTGCACAAGTCCTGCACACTCCCCCCCGCTTGAAATCTACTGTGGTTTGGTCTTTTCCTTGTACTTTGATTCAACGTGTCTGTCAGCTCTTTCAAAAATACTATTATGCAGTATGTACAACCGTCACTATGCTGCTTGTATTCTGCTGCTTGTATTAATATCAAAGACAATCTTTTTCAACCCCGGACAAAGTTCTCTGGCCGATTTATGGTTCGGCGTTGACTCCGTGCAAAAAGTACTCGGTGCCCTTCGACCACACAGTCGAGTCTAGCGAAATCCTTTGTCATGCGTTCATTTTTTTTAACATTACTGTTAAAAGAGACACTGTATATTTAAAAATCATGTCGCTGTTACAAAAATGGATCAGAACTATTTACAAGGTTCAAGGGACAAGTTTATCTTCTCATGACTCTCATGACGGATACACCGGCAAAGAAAACATCCTCGACCAATCTCGGTTCTTGCGGTGTGAGTAGATGATGAAGGTGCTGCCAGGTAGTGTGATGTCAGTGCGTCTACATGATTAATTTGCCACGTGTTAATGCGTTAACACTGACGGCACAGACTGCTCCTATGAACAGTCACCAGTCTGGCGTAAAGAAGCACCTATTTAACTAATTAACTAATTAACTGGGGTGATACTAAATCATGCTTAAGAAAGCAGATTTGTGTCATGGTCATTTAAAAACCAACAGTGGTCTCATCTCCATCACTATTGTGGAGAAGTTTCTTGGAAAAACCCAAAGTAGCAGAGAAGTTTGTCTTGTTCAACCAAGTCTTTATTGCGTTCACCGAGAGAATGGCTACAACAGTGGTAATCCTCAACCATTCTAACCTTTTACCTTATCTGTCTATCTTAAATACTCCTAACAGTAGATGATGTAGCTGGCACAGAGCCAATCCTCCACGAGATCTCAGTCTCTGTCCTTTTACGATGATGCTCCAAACATGGTTTCAACATGGTTTTTCAAAGAAGTCTACTGTCATGCACATAAATCTCTTGTACATTCTTTTTATAGCACACACTCTACTGCATGCACTATTCTATTCTTGTATACACTCAAACACACACATATATTACTTGTTCATACAGAAATTCCCACACTATTAAGCAGCAAAAACCATATATATTTCTAAAAGTTCATGTGATGCAATGTGCATCCACAGACCCTGCAATATTGCAGTGTAGCCTAGTTATCAAAATGGATGAGATTTCACAGCAGCAGATTCATTAGTCTTTATTTGATTCATGGTCTTTTTTTAGTTTATTGGATTCATAGGGTCTTTGAGTCTGTTTGGTTCATGATGTCTATTAGTCATTAGTCTATTGAGTTTATTTGATTAATGGAGTCTTTTTTGTAGTTTAATTGATTTATGGAGTCTATTGGATTTTAGTTTCCAGCCTCATTATTGCTCTGCTAGCTTAATCATTTGCAAAATTTCAACAGAGATTTAAACACTCAATTCCTGAACCAGAGACACCAGCTGGTCTGCCTGAAGTCCAGTGTCACCTCAGTATCTTCCACACGAGGTGATGCTGTCCAGAGACTGAGTGCAGTGGCCATGTATCACAAAAACACAACAAAAACACACTTTTCACTAATCACTACTGTACTTGCTTGGATGTATTGTTCACAGCAATAGTCAGTTATCACAAGTTGCCGTGCGTACAGTCGCTTATTATTGGCCGACGAGGCTGTGATTTGAACATGGGACTCGAGCTGTCCCTGACGGAACAAATCAAAATCACCCATAATCCCGGAAAAATCGAGACGGTTGACAACCCCACTGCACAGCTGCTGAAACCTACCGCTTGGCATGTTTTCACTCCACGGTGAGCAGATGCGTTCTGCTTCAACCAATCACCACTGTTTGATTGTGACGTATGTTACGCGCTGGAGCGTCCTGTTTGAAATCAACGTTATCTCCAGACAAATATCGCTTTCAGTCCTCCCTCTGTTCACTGATTGGCCAATCCCAGCTCAGGGATGGTGCAGACCAAAACTTCTGCCAGCTCCCTGATGCAGTGGAGGAGCTAAAAGAGACTGAGTGGAAACACTTAGCGGTGCCAGCCTGGCAACTTCGTAGCAGTTCCAGTAGCAACTATTATCGGGGTTAGTCTTAATCCAGCATTCTGTAATGTCTGTTATCGGGGTTAGCCTTAATCCAGCATTCTGTAATATCTATTTCATATTTATGTATTAAATATTCATATAGTGAATCATTTCATAACATAAAGTGATACCTTATACAACACAAACACACATACACACAGATAAACACATTTTTAAGCACATCATCCAAAATACTCATAAGACAACACACACACATGGAGTACTGCTCTTGCACACACACACACACACACACACACGCATGCACAGCCTCCCACCCCCCATTGTGAGGCTGAAATCGTATTTGGTAATAGATGCAGTGGGAGCATGTGTGTGTTGATATTTGTGCAGGTGAGTATATTTGTGTGTGTGTGTGTGAGAGAGATATTTCAGAGTGGGCCTATAGTGTGAGTGTATGTATTTCTGTGTATTCATAGTGTGTGCAGGATCATTTGTGTGCAGATGTATTTGTGTTTGGCCACAGTGTGTGTGTGTGTATTTGTGTAGAGTTTCTCCCTAAATCCATCAAAGCTAATTCATCTAAATCCATCAAAGCTAATATGTAGCTGGTATTAATATGTAGCTGGTATTAATATGGAGGTGTGTATTAATATGAGTGTGTATTAATATGAGTGTGTATTAATATGGAGGTGTGTATTAATATGGAGGTGTATTAATATGGAGGTGTATTAATATGGAGGTGTATTAATATGGAGGTGTGTATTAATATGGAGGTGTGTATTAATATGGAGGTGTATTAATATGGAGGTGTGTATTAATATGGAGGTGTATTAATATGGAGGTGTATTAATATGGAGGTGTATTAATATGGAGGTGTGTATTAATATGGAGGTGTGTGTTAATATGAGTGTGTATTAATATGAGTGTGTGTTAATATGAGTGTGTATTAATATGGAGGTGTATTAATATGGAGGTGTGTATTAATATGAGTGTGTATTAATATGAGTGTGTATTAATATGAGTGTGTATTAATATGGAGGTGTGTATTAATATGGAGGTGTATTAATATGAGTGTGTGTTAATATGAGTGTGTATTAATATGAGTGTGTATTAATATGAGTGTGTATTAATATGGAGGTGTGTATTAATATGAGTGTGTATTAATATGAGTGTGTATTAATATGAGTGTGTATTAATATGAGTGTGTATTAATATGGAGGTGTGTGTTAATATGAGTGTGTATTAATATGAGTGTGTATTAATATGAGTGTGTGTTAA
>JAIFZK010000122.1:177500-180000 GCA_027481765.1 Tenualosa thibaudeaui | reverse complement strand
ACACACACATACACACACACACATACATACATACACACACACAAATCCAAATTTCAGACTTTTTAAAGACCATTATGATAAGCGCATAAGTGTGTAAATGTTTGTATTAGTGTATACGTGCATGTGAGTGTGCGTTTGTGTGTGTGTCTCTATGTGTGTGTGTGTGTGTGTGTATCTGTGTGCGTGTGTGTGTGTTTAATTCAATTCAATTCAATACAGCATCTTTTATAATAGTATTGTCTCGTGGCGCTTCACAGAAGGAGCACCCAAGAGCAACAGGGGCAGGAAAAACTCCCTTATGTTCAGTTAATCTAGGAAGAAACCTTGGGCAGATCCACGACTCAAGGGGCTAACCCAACTGCCAGGGGTCATGGAGAAAAATTACAATCCATGACAGACTACAAGTTGCCAATGGTTTTAGCTGAGGTTCATAATAGTTCATAATGGAGTATTACTTTGGTGTGGGTTGATGACTCATTATGAGCGTGTACAAGCTGGTTGCGACCAGAGAGGTATGATTTGAACCAGACTAATGCAGAGTCTTTGGTGCCTCATGTGTTCAAGTCTGTGTAGTAGGATACCATGATCAATAGTGTCAAAGGCAGCACTGAGATCCAATAGGATTAATATTGATATATATCCATTATCAGATGTGATAAGGTTTAAGTGTGGCTATGTGTAAGTGAGTGTGTGTGTGAGTGTGCATATGTGTGTTTGTAAGTGAGTGTACGTGTGTTTGTTTGTAAGTGAGTGTGCATGTGTGTGTTTGTAAGTGAGTGTGTGTGTGTTTGTGTTTGTAAGTAACTGTGAGTGTGTGCGCATGTGTTTGTAAGTGAGTGTGCGTGTGTGTGTGTGTTTGTAACTGAGTGTGCGTGTGTGTGTGTGTTTGTAACTGAGTGTGCGTGTGTGTGTGTGTTTGTAACTGAGTATGAGTGTGAGTGTGTTTGTTTGTAAGTGAGCGTGTGTGTGTGTTTGTAACTGAGTGTGTGTGTGTGTTTGTAACTGAGTGTGAGTGTGTGTTTGTAACTGAGTGTGAGTGTGCGTGTGTGTTTGTAACTGAGTGTGAGTGTGTGTTTGTAACTGAGTGTGAGTGTGTGTGTTTGTAACTGAGTGTGAGTGTGTGTGTTTGTAACCGAGTGTGAGTGTGAGTGTGTTTGTGTGTGTGAGTGTGTGTGTGTGTGTTTGTAACTGAGTGTGAGTGTGTGTGAGTGTGTGTGTTTGTAACTGAGTGCGAGTGTGTGTGTGTTTGTAACTGAGTGTGCGTGTGTGTGAGTGTGTTTGTAACTGAGTGTGAGTGTGTTTGTAACTGAGTGTGTGTGTGTGTGTGTTTGTAACTGAGTGTGAGTGTGTGTGAGTGTGTGTGTTTGTAACTGAGTGTGTGTGTGTGAGTGTGTGTGTTTGTAACTGAGTGTGAGTGTGTGTGTGTTTGTAACTGAGTGTGAGTGTGTGTGTGTTTGTAACTGAGTGTGGGTGTGTGTGTGTTTGTAACTGAGTGTGAGTGTGTGTGTGTGTTTGTAACTGAGTGTGAGTGTGTGTGTGTGTTTGTAACTGAGTGTGAGTGTGTGTGTGTGTGTTTGTAAGTGAGTGTGAGTGTGTGTGTGTGTGTGTGTGCGTGTGTGTGTTCACCTCTGCAAGCAGGACTATCCTCTTCCCATCAGGCCAGATGACATGATCAACCTGTGACCTCACACGCTCCCAGGTCAGCTCAGGAGTCCGAAGGCTCGCCTATAACACACACACACACACACACACACACACACACACACACACACACACACACACACACACACACACACACACACACACACACACAGAGGTTATGTTAATCACTCACACCCTATTCCCCTTACAGTAGAAAGCAAAAGGTTACATAAACTCCACAAAAATATGAATATTAAATCAGAGTAAATGTTTTCTGTTCTAGGTCATTAATATTAATAGATTTTTTGTGTCAAAATGGCCTCATCAATACAGTGAAATCAGCTTCCTGTTTTGGGAATCTACTGGATCCCCTACCCAACAGAACAGGCAGACAGACACTGTGCACACGATCGCAGATGAGTTTTGGAAACCTACCTCCATGCCTGGGACGTGGGAACAGGCTGGGGTGTGTTATGTATACAACATATTTTTAAAACACTACTTGGTCATTTCTGCCATTTACGCAGAAGTTTAGCCTGCCTGTAGCGTGTGTGTGTGTGTGTGTGTGTGTGTGTGTGTGACAAGACAAGGCAAAGCATCATACTGAAATGCAAGCAATTTTGAAATAGTAATTCCTAAAATAATGATCTGAGATGAACTTTGTGGGATTGCAGGGAAACACCTGACAGATGACTGGTTGTGGAACATTCCAGATTCATCTTATGTTCTGCTCCTTTTTTTGGATTCTAATGATCCAGGAGTGAATCATCTTCAGTCTTAATTACCATTCATCATTAGGCTACACATTCATTAGAAAATATATTTTCCTTGTTTTATGTTTTTTTAGGCCTGTCTTTAT
>JAIFZK010000122.1:170000-175000 GCA_027481765.1 Tenualosa thibaudeaui | reverse complement strand
TCAACCACCGCATCCTACTGGACAAACTGACCAACATGGGCATCAATGCCAGAGTTCACTCCTGGTTTGAATCCTGTCTCACTGGGCGTTCGTTCAACGTCATGGCTAGAACAAACATCAGCGCTTCACCACCTCACCACAGGGATGCCCCAAGGATCTGTGCTGGGGCCCCTTCTTTTTGCTTTGTATACCACCTCACTGGGCTCAATCATCCACTCCCATGTCTTCTCTTATCACTGCTATGGAGATGATACCCAGCTCTATCTGTCCTTTCCTCCTGGTGACTCCACGGTGTCAACACGGATCTCTGACATATCTGCATGGATGAAACCTCCAACTAAACCTCTCCAAAACTGAACTGCTGGTCCTCCCAGCCAAACAAACCATACATCAGCATCAAGACAGACTCCCTATCTGTTGCTCCCACCAAAGTGGCAAGAAACCTAGGTGTCATGATTGATGACCAACTCACCTTTGCAGATCACGTTGCCTCTGTGGCTTGGTTGTGCCGTTTTCCCCTATTCAACATAAGGAAGATCAGGCCGTACCAAACCCAACATGCAACCCATCTGGTACAGACCTTGGTTATCTCTCGCTTTGACTATAGCAATGCCCTCCTATCAGGTCTTCCAGCCTGTGCTGTGAGAACCGCGACAGATACAATGGTCAGAAGAAACGAAATAGAACTCCACTGGCTACCCTTATTCGCTCACATAAAATTCAAAGCACTGATGTTGGCCTACAGGGTGATTGATGGTTCTGCTCCCATCTACCTGAATACTTAAAGCCCTATGTCACCTGCCGACCACTTCGCTCCTCCAAAGAACATCATCTACCACTGCCAACACCTCGTACAGGTCAATCTGGACTCTGCTCATGTGTTCCACGCTGGCTTCCAAGTACTGCCAGATCAACGGATACCTTCTCCACCTTCAAGAAATGGACCCAGCTCTTCCAAGAATATCTCCTGGCTTGAATTTCTGAATACTAGAAATGCACTTAACCTTTTATTCGTAATCTCTCTTTATACTGTTCTTTTATTACACTATTGCACTTTCAACTTAAAATACTAAACATTTTCTGTTAGCAATGTGTACTCTCTGTTCGTTTTCATTGTGCTGTAGCTTGAATGTTCTCCTCTTTTGTGAGTCGCTTTGGATGAAAACCACTAAATTCTAAATGAATAAATGGCAAAGTAAAATGGTGTGTGTGAGTGGTATGTGAATGTGTGTATGTATGTGTATGTGTAAATGGTGTGTGTGAGCGTGTGTGTGTGTGTAAATGGTATGTGTGAGTGTGTATAAATGGTGTGTTGTGTGTGAGTGTGTGTAAATGGTGTGCGTTTGTGTGTGTTACCTCTCCATATCCACACACCACCACCTGCTTTCCTCCGAACATGACATCAGTTGTCCTCTTCAACCTTCAAAACACACACACACACACACACACCAAACAGTAAGCCAGTACTTTATAACACACACATCATATAGAAAAATTTTAATATATAAATCAAAAAATTAAAAACTCACACACACATGTATGTACCAATCCAATATTTACACACACACACCCATCTGATATTTACACAAGCACAAGCACACGCATGCACACACACACATGCGTCGACTTCAAAATATCGTCAACGTCATATTTTGTCATCAACACACACGTGGGTCACCCAAAACAAACTTCGTTATTTGAACAATGGAGACCGAAATGGCAACCTCATCACAGCATACACAACAAAGCCCTTCAAAAGCCCCCCAAAAAACAGCTTGTCCAAAATCTTCAAGGGTATGGGAGCACTTTAAATTTAGTCCGAAACGTAAGGGAATTGTCATTTGCAGTCTTTGCCAGATCGAACTGGCACACCACACCAGCACAACAGCCATGCTGGAACACTTGAAGCGGAGGCACCCCCTTGTCTCGTGTAGCGGGAGCAATAATAAGTAAATACTAACTTTGGCTAAATTAATTTAACGTTTGTGTAGTGTTGTGCAGTTTGACCTCAGTGCACTTCGGTAGTGTTAGTTATCTTAACTGTCCGTGCAGTTTGGTTGTGCTTGTTTTGTTAGTAGTTAATGTTAGCTAGCTATTAGCGGTTAGGCATCTGTGCTTTAGTTATGTTTGTTAGCATTTAATGTTGGCTAGAATGGTAGCTAGCTTACGGCTGCAAAACACATTTGTTTTTTTCAGATTTTTCTGATTGGTATTTGAGGTGCATTATGGTGTTTATTAATCGAACAACATAAAAATAATCGTTAGACTAATCGTCCAATTAGTTATTAGATTAGTCGATTAATCGATAAAATAATCGCCCAATTAATCGTTTTAAAAATAATCGTTTACCCCCTGCCCTAATGTACCGATCCAATATTTACACACACACACACACCCATCTGATATTTACACAAGCACACACATGCATGCACACACACAAACACACACACACACACACACACTGACCCATCCAGAATGGACTCCCGGCAACAGTAGAGATTGTCAAACTTCTGTTTTGTCACAGAGTCGTTTACGTTCATGGCTGGAACACACAGCTTCCCTGCCTTGGACAACTGGTACAGCCTGCAAACACACACAGTGAGTACATGTGAGTGAGTGAGTGAGTGTGTGTGTGTGTGTGTGTGTGTGTAACACTGGTCATTCTACACCATCCAGCCCGGGGCTTGAACCCACAACCTCACAATGACAACAACCTTGGATCAGGCGGCGAACGCCCTAGCTAATCGACTGAAAGGCCCAAGCACCCAGTCAACTGACTAGGGAGGTTCTTTAAGTGTCTGACTACTAATGTTCTGCGTGCACAGCTAGGCTAGCTGGCATCCGGTACACACACACACACACACACATGCACAGTTAGGCAAGCAGGCATCTGTTACACACACACACACACACACACAGTTAGGCAAGCAGGCATCTGTTACACACACACACGTGCACAGTTAGGCAAGCAGGCATCTGTTACACACACACACGTGCACAGTTAGGCAAGCAGGCATTTGTTACACACACACACACACACACAGTTAGGCAAGCAGGCATCTGTTACACACACACACACACAGTTAGGCAAGCAGGCATTTGTTACACACACACACGTGCACAGTTAGGCAAGCAGGCATCTGTTACACACACACACACACAGTGATCTTAATTAATGAATACACAATGATCTTCAGCACTTGATGAACCACCCACTATTCATCACGGGCAGGATGTGAGTTAGAGAGAGAGAGAGAGAGAGAGAGAGAGAGAGAGAGAGAGAGAGAGAGAGAGAGAGAGAGAGAGAGAGAGAGAGAGAGAGTGTGTGTGTGTGTGTGTGTGTGTGTGTGTGTGTGTGTGTGTGTGTGTATGCTGGTGGTGGCGTAGCGGTTAAGGAACCTGTCTAGTGTGCAAGTGGCCTGAAAAGTTGTGGGTTTGAATCCCAGCTGCCACCGCTGTGCCCTTGAGCAAGACACTGAACCCTAAGCTGCTCTAGGGGAGACTGGCCCTGATGTAAGACACTTAACCCTAAGGTGCTCTAGGGGAGACTGGCCCTGATGTAAGACACTGAACCCTAAGGTGCTCTAGGGGAGACTGGCCCTGATGTAAGAACTGAACCCTAAGCTGCTCTAGGGGAACTGGCCCTGATGTAAGCACTTAACCCTAAGTTGCTCTAGGGAGACTGGTCCTGATGTAAGACACTTAACCCGAAGTTGCTCTAGGGGAGACTGGCCCTGATGTAAGGCACTTAACCCTAAGTTGCTCTAGTGGAGACTGGCCCTGATGTAAGACACTGAACCCTAAGGTGCTCTAGGGGAGACTGGCCCTGATGTAAGACACTGAACCCTAAGGTGCTCTAGGGGAGACTGGCCCTGATGTAAGACACTGAACCCTAAGTTGCTCTAGGGGAGACTGGTCCTGATGTAAGACACTGAACCCTAAGCTGCTCTAGGGGAGACTGGCCCTGATGTAAGACACTTAACCCTAAGTTGCTCTAGGGGAGACTGGTCCTGATGTAAGACACTGAACCCTAAGTTGCTCTAGGGAGACTGGCCCTGATGTAAGACACTGAACCCTAAGCTGCTCTAGGGAGACTGGCCCTGATGTAAGGCACTTAACCCTAAGTTGCTCTAGGGAGACTGGCCCTGATGTAAGACACTGAACCCTAAGTTGCTCTAGGGAGACTGGTCCTGATGTAAGACACTGAACCCTAAGCTGCTCTAGGGAGACTGGCCCTGATGTAAGACACTGAACCCTAAGCTGCTCTAGGGAGACTGGCCCTGATGTAAGACACTGAACCCTAAGCTGCTCTAGGGAGACTGGCCCTGATGTAAGACACTTAACCCTAAGCTTCTCTAGGGGAGACTGGCCCTGATGTAAGACACTGAACCCTAAGTTGCTCTAGGGGAGACTGGCCCTGATGTAAGGCACTTAACCCTAAGTTGCTCTAGGGGAGACTGGTCCTGATGTAAGACACTTAACCCTAAGTTGCTCTAGGGGAGACTGGCCCTGATGTAAGACACTTAACCCTAAGGTGCTCTAGGGGAGACTGGTCCTGATGTAAGACACTTAACCCTAAGTTGCTCTAGGGGAGACTGGTCCTGATGTAAGACACTGAACCCTAAGGTGCTCTAGGGGAGACTGGTCCTGATGTAAGACACTGAACCCTAAGGTGCTCTAGGGAGACTGGCCCTGAGTAAGACACTGACCCTAAGGTGCTCTAGGGAGACTGTAAGACACTCCCTAAGGTTAGGGGAGACTGGTCCTGATAAAAGCATCTGGGAGACTGGTCCTGAACAATTGATAGTTGACAAAATGTAAGTCGGTTTGGATAAAAGCGTCTGCTAAATGCAGAAATGTAAATGTGATGCGTGTATCACCTGTGCACCCCTGTGACGCTTTCCTCCACGATGCCTTTGATCTTCTTGAACATGTTGGGGTATTTCTTATAGATCCAGTGAGTCAGATCTCCACCATCATCCAGAATCTGAGCACATGAA
>JAIFZK010000122.1:0-160000 GCA_027481765.1 Tenualosa thibaudeaui | reverse complement strand
TGAGAGTCATATCAGCCTGGAAAATCCCCATGTCTCATTTTCCCTTGGTCTTAGCACAGAAGAGTCCATTTCACACCCATCACAAATCTTATTCACTTTTGAGCAAGATGCTAATACGTGAGATTCTAATGGCCTAATCTGATTCAATGATCTATGCTACCGTCAGACTCAGAGGACGGCTGGGATGAGCTGGAGAAAGGTAAAACTCAGAGGTGGAAAGTATGTAAGGAGTATTTTCCCAAATGGTGGCGTATCCCTTTAACACTGGTCATTATCCCAACCTTAACACAGGAGATCTCCCCAACCTCCTTAACACTCCAACCCCAACCTTTTCTTAACACTGGATATCTACCCAACCTCTTAACACTGAAGATCTCCATAACACCAACCTCCTTCATTCTTAAGGTTCAACCCTGACAAACTGTCCTAACAGCCATTTATTTTAATGCAGAGCCAAGCTTCTAAAATCACAGAGCGAACTGCTCCAATTCAAACTTACTTTCCTTCCTTGCTTTCTTGATGGCCAGTATCTCTCTCTCTCTCTCTACCTTTCTAATGCCCAGTATCTCTCTCTCTCTCTCTACCTTTCTAATGCCCAGTATCTCTCTCTCTCTCTCTCTCTCTACCTTTCTAATGCCCAGTATCTCTCTCTCTCTCTCTCTCTACCTTTCTAATGCCCAGTATCTCTCTCTCTCTCTCTCTCTCTACCTTTCTAATGCCCAGTATCTCTCTCTCTCTCTTCTCACCCGTCTAATGGCTTGTATCTCTTTCTACCCAACATCTCCCCCTCTCTCTCTCTCTTTACCTTTCTAACCTCTCTCTCTCCTTACCTTTCTAACCTCTCTCTCTCTCTCTCTCTCCTTACCTTTCTAACCTCTCTCTCTCCTTACCTTTCTAAAGGCCGGTGTCTCTCCATCCTTCCGTTTCTTCAGCATAATGGAGGGAGAGTGAAGGAAGCAGCTCTGCCTCTTTATACCCGTCGCCCCCGGTGATCCGGTTATAGCCAGTCAGCTCAGGATCACAATGAACCGGATTGTTGACCACACACACATACACACACTCACACATACACACACACACATACACACACAGACACACACACACACCAAAGGTTCTGTTGTGCCCTCAGCAAAGGCTGCACAGTCACAGCATCATCTAAATTGTTAATTGTTTTGAGCTCCAACTGAGGGGCTTGAAGCTGTAGGGTTAGGGTTAGGGCTGTAAAATCTGTAAAATATAAAAATAAACTCAGGTGCGTATGTGTGTGTATCTGTATGAATGCGTGTGTGTTTGTGTGTGTGCACCGATTACAAAGCAGTCTTTGTAGGATGGCAGCTTAAGGGGTTGAGCTGACTGGCTCTGTGCCCCTAAAGTGCCACTGAGAACTGGGCCACCAGGACAGGAATATCAGGGTGCCACGGCCAATTAACCCAACCCATCAGAACACCACACACATGAGGAGAGGAACATCTCTGTAGCATACACACTTACACTTACACCCCACACACACCCCAACCTAACGCCCCACCCACTACACTAAGGCAAACCTCTGATCCAAAGGCTTCTAAATAAATCTAGTATATGTATACATGTAGTTTTATTCATGAGTACAGTGTGTGTTCACGGTGCAATGATTGGTTGTGGTGGCTGCAGGCCTTCCCAGAAGGGCAGAAGCCACACTGACCTTTGACCCTACAGGTTTAGCAAATCAAGGAACACCTTCCCACTGAGAGCACACACACACAGACACAGACACACATATGCACTGAGAGTAGAGGAAATAAGCACCAGGAGAACATTCCCAGAGAGCAGACACACACACACACACACAGACACAGACGCACTGAGAGTAGAGGAACCAAAGGCTAAATGTATAATTTAAACACAATAGAAAGTGCTACATATTTGTTGCCATCATAAAGACATGCTCACTCAGATCAAACTGTGTGCGTGTGTGTGTATGTGTGTAAGTCTTCCATGTTTGTTATGGCAATATGTAAATGCCACATATGGTCACATGTCTCATGCCGGCAGATATCTGCTCACCGTTACAAAGCCTACAGTGATATGTACAAATTACCATTAAAATGACATTAAAGTGCATCTCAAATACCATTAAATGCATCTGAAATGCAAACAGCCACTAAAATAAAATACTTCATCCACACCATACTGCTTACCATGTTGACTGGTCAGTGTGTGTCTCATGTCATAAACACAGAGTGTGTGTCTCATGTCATAAACATACAGCACTATCAGCACTGTGACCTTGGGAGGCCATTTTCTACGAGGACAGAAGAGCAGATATGGAGGGGGGGCATGAGAGGAGGGGACAGAGAGAGAGAGAGAGAGAAAAATGAGGAGAGGGAGGGAGAGAGAGAATGAGGGGAATGAGAGAATGAAGAGGGAGAGATGGAGAATGAGGAGAGAGAGAGGGCAAGTGACGGAGAGGAAAAGAGGGTTAACCCTAAAGCATAAAAGAAAGGAGGTGTGTGTGTGTGTGTGTGTGTGTGTGTGCATGTGCGTGTTTAATCTACTCCATGAGCGAGCTCAAAGGAGATTAAACACACACACACACACACACAGTACAATCCTCTGAGCAAATGGGACCACAGAACCCTGCTAAATATCCAACAGCCGTGTGTGTGTGTGTGTATGTGCAGACACTTCTTGTGATGAAGACACCAATCTGCCATTTCTCTCTGTGTCTATCTTATGTCATCTCTCTGTCTCTAGGGTATCTCTATGTTCCAGGTTAATATCTTACGATAATTGTATTATTAAACTAGTTACAGCACCAGCACCATAAAGTACTTACAGCGACAGGCCTAGGGCTGGGTGATATGGCTTAAAGCTCATATTGCGGTATCATTTTAAGCAAAGACGGTATGCGGTGTATTCTGGGATATATTTTTATATAACTTTAAAATACAATTTCAAATGTGCAGTATCGATCAGGAGAAACATAAGTTATATTTTTCTCCAAAATAATGAGCCAATTCATTGACTTGACATTGAGAATGTTTTTTTGAGCCCAAAATAATGCTGAAGTGAGCCTTCCAATATCAACCTCCAAGATGAGTCAAACTTTGTCTGGTCAAATCAATACTAGTTGAAACTACAATACAACAAAATAAAATTTTAAAATGTTAAATGTTTAAATAAAAAATATTAAAAAAAAGACATACAGACAAGCAAATCTGTAAATTGCAAAGCAGTTTAAAATAAAAAGCAAACAAAGATGCCCAACATGTTCCTGCCTCCATCTCTCTGATGAAGGGAGCAGCTGGACATGGCTGGGGAATATTTAAGCTTGAGGAATGTGTGGGCCCTTCTTTACAAATATATGTTTCAGTCAGCACACCTGAAAGTTTTATTTAGGGAGATGGCCACACCTGCTAAAACTTTTCAACCGCACCACATGCTAACGTGGGGGATACATCCAGTGCTATATGCCTGCCATCGCTGGGGAAAACAGACCATAATCTCATTCACCTTCAGCCAAAGTACAACAAGCCACAAGTGCAAAGGCAACCAATAACCACGCGCACCTCCAGCAAGTGGACCCCTGGGGCTGAGGAGGTCCTAAGAGACACTGTGTTGAATCTACTGGAGTGTGCTGCAGGATACACACAGAGGTCGTCACACATTGGACAACTGACTACCTGAACTTCTGCATGGATGTTGTAGTTCCCACAAGGGCTGTGTGCGGCTTCCCTAACAACAAACCATGGGTAACAAGCAATGTCAAAAACCTCCCTGACAAGAAGTAGAGGGCATTTACGGAGGGTGATTTAAGGAGGGTGACTTAACTGAGCCGAGGCGTGTGCAGAGGGAGCTCAAAGAGCATCTGAAAGAGGGAGAAAGTGGAAAGAAAATTGGAAGAAAACAACATGAAAGAGGTTTGGAAGGGAATGAAGCAGATTACAGGATGCAGGAGAAACAGCACCAGGGCAGATGGCGATGTGGCCAGAGCAAACCAGCTTAATCATTTCTACTGCAGGTTTGATGAATCTGCCACTACTGCTAATGGCCCTTCAGCGACTGCCTCCATCACTAACCAGTGACATTCCACTGAATACTGACTGCTCAGCATTATCTGCTAGCGATACACCCATCAAATCCACACCTCCATCACCAACCTTTGACATTCCACTGCCTACCAGGAGAAGGTGGAGTTGGAGGATGCCATTCTCTATCTGCTGCTGCATTTTGCACTGCTGTCTAAAATGCTTTTATTGTTTTACATTGCTGTGTTTTACATTGCTGTGTTTTACATTGCTGTGTTTTATCATTTTATATGATTTTCTGTTACTCCTTTCTGACTGTCAAATGAATAATCTTCATCTGTGTACTGCTCCAAGTTATCTATCCAGCCAAGTCTGTACAGAATGTTCAGTCAACAACTTGTGTAGCATGGTGAGGACCTCAGAGGTCGCCTTGACCAGTGATCATGTGTCGTATGCTTGTCAGGTCCAAGGCCTTGGTATGTGCATGTATGTTCCTGTTTAGGCGATGTGTGGTTTGCTCAAATCGAAACCCTTGAGTGTGTCCCCAAGTTGTGTACTTATATGGAGTTCCGACCAGATTTAGAAACTGTTCAGGTTATTTTCCACTGTTTAGGATAGATTTACGATTAGACTTTTGAGTATATGTAGAGTCCATTTTCCTTTTAACAGATGAGAAGGATCCAGACGAGCTATGCTACATCTTATCCTCTCTCAACCTCGCGGGCAAGATAGTTTGATGGTCTTTAGACTTCGCTCTGTTACTTCAATTTTTTATTTGTGGTTATTTCATCTACTATTCCATCCAGTCAATAGTTGTAACTCATTTAATTCATTTTATAATAAATTATTGATCCTGATCCAATGTAACTGAGACATCCAGTCTTTTCTGCTGGAAAGAAAACACAATGCAACTTCAGGTGAAAAGTTAAACTGGGAAAAAACACCAAAATCTAACAATGTGTAGCCTACTTATACTTCTACTCTGCACTGGACGTGTACTTGTACTAACACTTTTGCACTGGGGTTACCATAGGACCCTCCTGCACATTCCACACGACCTCCATGCCAAACAAATGAAAAACTCTCATTTACACACACAGCTACACATTGTTAAAAAAACAGCAAGGATAAAAGTGAGGGTAGAGGAGGGTATGGAAGTGCGTCTCCCTAACACACACACACACACACACACAAAGTTTACACACTAACACACTCAAACCAAAGGCTAAATGTATATAACAACAACCACCACAAAGGCACAAAAAGTCCTCCTTGTGCTTGATGTAGGCCTCTGTGTATGTGCTGTGTTCTGCCCTTCCAAGGTTTAATGACAGACTGGATAATTGCAACTCTGTCTACCCTGCTGTTAGAAACAGCCACACACACACACACACACACACACACACACAGTGTTATGGAAACCAATGGAAAGAGACATGACAGGTTTGGTGTATTTTGAGAAGTCACTTAATTTTAACCACTCCCAGCCTTAGACGCCGACTGACTGTGCGCACACACACACACACACAGACACACGTGCACACACACACACACACACCTAGACAGACACACACACACACAGACACCAGGGGTGGAAATTAGATGCCCATCAAATGTGGGTGAATTTGAGCAAAATTTGTCACAATTTATTTGCCACTGTGGTCGTATACAGACTAAGGTCCATTCTAGCCAGATTTGTTATAAGAATTTCTTGAACTGCATTTTAGAATTCTGGTGGAAAAAGACATTTGCTTGGCTGACACACAGATGCGTAAAGAGTTTCACTCTCTGTCCAGCTTTTGCCTCGGTTACCATTTAATGACTAATCAAGCAGACATTTCTGACCTCTTAAGGCGTCTGAACTCACTCTTTCAACATGAATGCTGCTCATGCCGATGACAATGATTATGTATAACTTTCAAATTTATGCTTTCCGACTTGAGTGGAGACTGTGACTATCTTGATGCCGCTACAGCCAAAGATGGAATAGATAAAAGTGGTCCCAAGCAATTAAACCGCATCATGAGTTTGCCAGGGTTCTACAGGAAATATGTTAAGCCTATTGAGGTTTTTCACCTACAGTACCCATGGCATAATGATCACTGGTAGGCAGAAGTGCATCGTCATTAAAGTATGAGTAGGAATTACAAGACAACACAAGCTTTGCTTTGTCCCATTCATCTATATGGATTCTCTATGGCTCCATTTGTTAAATAAACAAAGAAACAACAAACAAGGTGGATATTAGCAACCTAAGTCAGTCTGGTGGTGCTCGTATTACACTGTAGAGGGGAAAATGATTAGTTTGACAGCTAATGTTAGCCTAGTAAATACGGACTTGACCTATTTGCTGTATAATGAAATAAGTCGATTTCTAACAATCTATCCACCTAATGATACGTTTTCCAGTTTGTGTGGGAAGTGAATGAGCTCAGTTGAACACAGGAAATAAGTTGAGGCAGAGGCTCACTGTAAATTCCTGTAGTTAGGGACACATTGCTATAGATTGCCATTTTGCATCACACTTGGCTAAAGATTTTCAAGGACGATATATCAGTAAAAGGACAAAACGCCCAATGAATACTGGGTCCTTAAAAAAGAGAATGTGCTATACAAAAACATAATTATACAGTATATATATATATATATAACATAATTAGAGTTCGCCTCAAACTTTTTATTTGTGGATTTATTTAATTTGTATTATTTCTTCCTCAAGCTAACACATAAATTGACAGAGTCGGTCAGAAACCGTTATGCCTGAGGTTGTAGTGTACTGGTATCTGATATCATCTGCTGACAATCAGAGTGACACACACACACACACACACACACACACCTGATTGGCAGTCGGTGCAGTGAAGGCCACAGTATTAGTTTTCCATGCCCTTATCTGCGGTATCATTAAAATATAAAATCTTATCAAGATGGCAGGATAGGTGTTTTCATGAGTGGTGTGTGTGTGTGTGTGTGTGTATGTTTTAGGTGTTACAACAGGTCATTACTGATATTGTGTCACTGCTAGTGTGTGCATGTATGTGTGTGTGCGCATACATGAGTGTGTGTGTGTGTGTTTGTGCGGATGTGTGACTGTGTGGGTGTGTGTGTGTCAAAAGCACCGCTTCCAATGTGCTGACTGATTATTAACCTGGGTGCTAACTGACCTAGGCTCAGCACAAGGAGTGTGGGATGAGACAGACTTAAGTACGTACACACACACGTGCACGCGCACACACACGCATACATATATGCACACACACACACACACACACACTAACACATACTAACACACACACACACACACATACTAACACACACACATATATGCACACACACACACACACACACACACACACATATATACACACACACACATACTAACACACACACACACACACACACACACACTAACACACACACACACACACATACTAACACACACGCACGCACACACACACACATAACACACACACACGCACGCACACACACATACTAACACACACACACGCACGCACACACACGCATATATGCACACACACACACATATATATATATGCACACACACACACATACTAACACAAACACACACATACTAACACACACACACCAACACACACAGACATTTATATGCACGCACACACACACATATATGCACACACACATGGTTCCCACACATTTAGAAGCACCTGGAATCTCTCTCTTGAGGTAAAGCAGCATCCAGAGGCCTAAACACATATAAATATACAGATCTATAGAAGCAGATGTGCGTCAGGGGTAGGGATGAGACGATTACAGATTTCTCTCACGCTCACACACTTACACTCGCACAGTCACTCACTCACTCACTCACTCACACACACACACACACATACACACATACACACACACACATACTAACACACACACACACACACACACACACACACACACACACACACACACCTACGTACCTGTCACATGCATAGTACAAATGCAAGTGCAATAACACACCTACGGTCAAGCAAACACACAACATACAGTCTAGGCTAGTCAGTCCTCGGCTTGATATACTGGCCGCGTCGGCCACCACACACGAGTGCCCTGCGCCCCAGTGCCATTATTCTCCTGAACAGTAGATGTCGCTGTTGCTCTAACAGGTCATTAAATCCAATGGCCAAAAACAGAGAAACATGAACAGGCGGCGTACAGCAGTGTTGACTTGAGGATTAAACAGGGTAAAAGCTTCTGGCGAGTGTTTGCATTCATTCACTGATAGTATCACACATTTTGTCTGATGTTTAAGTCAGTAAAAACGTCATGAGTAATGTTCAGACGGACGGACTACTAAGCTAAATTTAGCCTAAGAAACAAGATTTTCAAAATTGTCCTTTGCTGCAAGAAGTTAACGCATTAACTGAAGAAACGGTTGCGTCAGATAGCAGGGAGTTGATGCTTCATCATAGAAAAGGGTGAAATAAGCTCTCGTGCGTCTCTGTGTAGTTGCCTGGTGTGCATGGCCCAGCTGAGGCTTATGGAAGGGCTGTGTAGACAGTTGTGTACACGGCCTATAGAATCTCCCCTAAAACTGTAGTGCGACACTAAATGTTACGTCATTTTGACATCAGTCAATTCTACTAAGGCTACATCACTACAGTCTGTCCTAATAAGTCTGCATCACCCCTCTCGCTACAGACAGTTCTACTATAGGCTGTATCTCAGTCCTAGAAAGGCTGCATCACTACAGTCTGTCTTACGAAGGCTGCAACTGAAACATGTTTGTGTGCTGTAACATGAAAATCAATACAGATTAATGTTGGTAGGCAGGTGAACAGGCTTTTGGATCATATCTGTATGAACAAAACAGGGATCATGTGGTCCTTGGGTTATGATTTTAAAACAGGGTAGCTCAGATCATGAGCTCCTTGGGGTCCCACTGGACTGGGTGAGTTTGGTTATGGCAGCCAAATCGAAATTAACAGAACTCTTAATCCCACTGAACCAAACCCTAACTCTGCATCTGTTAATCTAAGAGAACCGAACTCTTAATCCCACTGAACCAAACCCTAACTCTGCATCTGTTAATCTAAGAGAACCGAACTCTTAATCCCACTGAACCAAACCCCAACTCTGCATCTGTTAATCTAAGAGAACCAAACTCTTAATCCCACTGAACCAAACCCTAACTCTGCATCTGTTAATCTAAGAGAACCGAACTCTTAATCCCACTGAACCAAACCCTAACTCTGCATCTGTTAATCTAAGAGAACCGAACTCTTAATCCCATGGAACCAAACACACACTCAATCACTGTGCCCCACACAGACACACATACAGTTTAGGCCCAAATCCATTTCATTCACACACACACACACACACACACACACACACACTGTTGTGTTTTTCACTGTTCTTTGCCTTTATCTTTGGAAAGCACTGAACTGTGTCTGTGTATGAAATGCGCTACATAAATAAACCTGCCTTGCCTTCGATCCCTAACCAGTGGACTATGGCTGAAGTGCCCTTGAGAAAGGCCCCTAACCCCTCACTGGTCCCTTGAGCAAGGCCCCTAACCCCTCACTGCTCCCTTGAGCAAGGCCCCTAACCCCTCACTGCTCCCTTGAGCAAGGCCCCTAACCCCTCACTGCTCCCTTGAGCAAGGCCCCTAATCCCTCACTGCTCCCTTGAGGAAGGCCCCTAATCCCTTGAGCAAGGCCCCTAATCCCTCACTGCTCCCTTGAGCAAGGCCCCTAACCCCTCACTGCTCCCTTGAGCAAGGCCCCTAACCCCTCACTGCTCCCTTGAGCAAGGCCCCTAACCCCTCACTGCTCCCTTGAGCAAGGCCCCTAACCCCTCACTGCTCCCTTGAGCAAGGCCCCTAACCCCTCACTGCTCCCCGGTTGCTGTTGTAGTAGGCAGCCAACTGCTCCGGGTTAGTGTGTACTTCACCCCACTGTGTGCTATTTATGACTGGTTAAATGCAGAGACCAAATGTCCCTCACAGAATCAAAAGAGTACAGATTATTAATATTATTATTATTTTGATACTAATTTCAACAGCACTTGGTTTGTTTGACTTGGAATTGGCTCTTGGAAAAGGGAGACTTCCAGTCTCTGCTTCAGTGTTCAGTTCACAGGTTTGTAACGCGTGTTGGTTTGGTCCGTCAGCTCTGTTCTTTTTCACGGAAAGGTGGTTCATCAGTGGTCTACAGCCACTTGATTCTCTAAAAATATATTTTTTGTCATTTTTCAATCATTATATTTTTTCTCAATTATTTTCTGATGGCATTGTATTTTCTGTTATTCACAGTTCTTTGCTTTTTTCTTTGTAAAGCCCACTGAACTGAGTAATTATTACTTCATTGCTAACTAACTTTTAACTCCATGCACACAGGTGTCCTCGTGTTCTTAATCCCACTGAACCAAACATTAAACCTAAGAGAGAGAGAGAGAGTGTGTGTGTGTGTGTGTGTGTGTGTGTGTGTGTGTGTGTGTGCACGCAAGTAAATGTGTGTGAGATAAAATACTACTTTATTAGCAGAACAATATCTCCCTGTGATCTGAAGGCAATCAAATGTCGCAGCCTTGATCAATCATTTAAAAACACAAACACACACACACACTTGAGGCCATTGTTAGGTACACAAGTGCAAAGACACACACACACACACACACACACACTTAGGTTTAATGTCCTACCAGTGCACATGAGGACACATGCGTGCATGGAGTTAACAGTTAGATGCATTGAAGTAATATTTACTCAGCAGGTAGTTACACAACACCAAAATACAGATGCACAGAGAGGGGTTGATGGAAAGGGAGAGAAAGTGGGTGGCAAATTCTTCTAGGGAACAAAGTTCAGCAGAAACTGGCTAAAACTGAAATGAGGAGACCTCTCTCTCTCTCTTTCTTTCTGTCTCCCTCCCTCCGCCTCCCCCTCCCTCTCTCTCTCTCTCTCTCTCTCTCTCACACACACACACACACACACACACAAACACGCACAGCCATGGAAATTTTTTAAAACAATGTATGGTGACAGAATCATTTTGGTCAACTTACATTGCAATCTTGCTATCTAGGCCTACTAGTACGGCAAACTACATCTAGGCTACCTCTGTTACTATTGCTGACTACCACTTCCACTAGCACTGCTCACTACCGACACCATATCTACTACTACTACTACTGCTACTCGCTACTAAGCTGCTGCAACCAACACTTCTACTGTTCTTCATCACTGCTTTTCCTAGTCATAGAAGTAGCAGCACGAGTGGCCTACTGCTACAGTCACTATTAGTAAGAAATGTGTGTGCAAGGTAGGATGGTGTTTTGTGATATCTGAAGCATACTAAAAGTATGAAACATACTACCAGGTACGATAGTCACTGTTCTTTGTAAAAATTATTATTTTTATGCAATCCAGAACTAACTGTCCTTTCCCCACTCTGGTGCTTAACGCAACAGAGTAACCCGGTCGGTATGGCTATGATAGTAACGTTACACTGGTGATAACACACTGACAACCGTGAGATCATGTGTGAAAGAACTGGCTTCTCCCTCCGGTGATGCGAGATGTGTTTGAGTCCAAGAGGTGGACTGTATCAACAGACCTCTCCCAGTCATTCGCTGCACCCAAGCGGCTTTTCAAAACTCAACAACCATTCTCGACAAATCCGAGACGGCAAGATCAGAGACTGAAACACAAATTAAATGTTGTCTCTCTGTGTTTACCTCCATTTGAACTTTGGAGACCCAAAAACAGTTGCGTCTAACGTTTTCTTCAACGTAGTTGGAAGCAGTTGGCTGGTCGGTAGCGTAGTGTCACAGCGTTACCAACTGATGATTTCAATCCGAACACTCACACGACTTTGATATAGTAACGTCAACGTCATGTGTATCTGCAATGCAATGCCACGAGGGCACAGTACGGCCAAAATATAGGGATGACAACAAAACCAGCAAACGGGTTGAGAACACGGGATGATGTTAAAGAAAAGACTAGCACGTCTCCCTTGTCCCACAAAGTCCCAAACAGACCTCCATGCCTGGAACATTAGCGTATTCCTCCAGATAGCACGCTAGCTAACACTGGCTTATGGAAGACAAGCATCGTCACACAATGCCGGAGAACAGCTAACTGTTAGCTAGTGACTAGCACAAATCCGTACAGTTCTCACGCACGACAACAAAGATAGCAAATTACACAACACAACCACCCGTTACCTTTTTCATTCGCGGGGCTTCAGCAACAGTGCCGTCTTGGTTTACAAAAGCCTCTCCGCCGTTTTGTTGCTGGTCAGTGCGCTTCATTGCTGAAGCCTGCGGCATCTTCGTGGGATTCGAGCTTGGGTCAGCCCTCACAGTAGGCTCCGCGGCTGGAGACGTAGCCGAGGACACAGTAGCACCGGACTCGGTTCTGGTCCCTTCTTTCTCGTCCGATTTAGATGCGAGGGGCGAGACAGGGGACAAGTCTTTGCTCGGGACGTCTTTTAATTCGACCTCGGCCATTTTCGCTGCCTGAACTGACATCGCTGAAAATTTCAAGTCCTTTTCCCTTGCACTGGCGTGACACAAACGGATACGAATGGTGGAACGAGTACAAGCAAGGAATTCTGGTAGTTGGAGTTCTCACGGTGAATCGCGGTCTCAGAGGACTACTCCAGACACCTACTCCGAATAGCTTTTCCACTATTTGTTTTGGTAGTAAGCGTTCAAAAAGCCTATGATACACAACCTACCTTTATATACTCAACGAACCCATGTCATAGCCTGCAACTAGTCAGATGGTTAAATATCTGGCCAAAACAACAACTTGGTCATTAATAATTAGCCAAGTCAACCAACCTCACAACAGCAACCTAGGCCAGGGGTTGGCAACCTTCTTGACATTCAGTGCCATGGTCTTGTTCCTTTGCGTGCCAATTAATAGATTAATTAAATTTTTTTTACTTTAATTATGGCGCCACATTTCCAACGTGAAAATAGGCTGAACCCGTAAAGTAGCACTGTAAATGTTTGAGCAAAAATGGATTTGTTATAGCCAAGTAACAAAACTATGACTTGTGACCAGAGGGGGTGCTACAACGTTGAAATCGATCATTCAGAGTTGTCAGAACAGGGTCCTGAGTCTGTATACCAAGTTTGGTGACCATACGTCAAGGCATTGCCAAGATATGGTTCAGTTTCTGTTTGACAGCTTCGTCGTCAAAGTTAATTGGATGTAGTGGGCGAAATCTTCAGAGTCCAAAGCTCTAGTCTAAACCCTGTTCCAAATGGTTAGAACAGAGTCCTGAGTCTATGTACCAAGTTTCGTTACGATACGTCAAAGCGCTTCCAAGATATGATGTTTGATCAGAGAGGGCGCTATAGAGTTTGCGGTAATTGGTTCTGAGTGGTCAGGACCGGATCCTGAGTCTGTATACCAAGTTTGGTTACGATACGTCAAAGCGCTGCCAAGATATGGTTCACCATCGAATTTCATTGGCAGTAGTAGGCGAAGGCTTCAGAGTCCAAAAGGTGTCTGGGTGTGTTCATAATCTTAATATTTATTACTCTGTAAACCCATAGCCTGCAACTAGTCAGATGGTTAAATATCTGGCCAAAACAACAACTTGGTCATTAATAATTAGCCAAGTCAACCAACCGAATTTCTCACAACAGCAACCTAGGCCAGGGGTTGGCAACCTTTTTGACATTCAGTGCCATGGTCTTGTTACTTTGCGTGCCAATTAACAGATTAATTTAAATTTTTTACTTTAATTATGGCGCCACATTTCCAACGTGAAAATAGGTTGAATCCGTAAAGTAGCACTGTAAATATTTGAGCAAAAATGGATTTAAGTCATAGCCAAGTAACAAAACTATGACTTGTGACCAGAGGGGGTGCTACAACGTTGAAATCGATCGTTCAGAGTTGTCAGAACAGGGTCCTGAGTCTGTATACCAAGTTTGGTTACATCAAGGCATTGCTAAGATATGGTTCAGTTTCTGTTTGACATCTTCGTTGTCAAAGTTATGTGGGAAGAAAAAGAATGTGTAATGTCTCATCACCAAATAATAAAATACCTACTTTTAAAAAGGATGTGGTGCATTGGTTCACATACTTCGTAAAAGCACAATGAAACAAAGGTCCTCTTCAGCTAGTATGCTGAAACAAATCAGCATTAAAATTTGCAACAACTTACATTGCAAGCAGGTTTCTCAAACTCTGCAGTCTAGATTTAGGCTTGAGGTTGCTGAGGGAGAGAAGGCCCTGCTGAATGAACTGAAAGGTATTTTTCATCGACTTAGGGGAATTCAGATTGCATTCAGAGTGCATACGTCATACCAAATAAAACACACATTGCTTTTGGGAGGTCTTCAATATTTTGCATCACAACTTGTCCTTCAATGATAATCTTCAGAGGGGAATGATGGATCTGGAGAAAGGAGAGCTCGGAACCTTCTTCCCCATGAGGAGGATCCCGATGTCAACATGGCGGAAGGAATTCTGGCAACAAGAAAACAAATATGAAAAACATAATATGGAACACAGCATAACAGAGTTGTGGCATGGTTATGGAGTAAGTTTTAATATTTTCATGGGGTCATCACCCAGGATGATAGGAAGCCTCTGAAGCATTGTGGTCCTCACATCAGTTGGAGGAGTGTATATGGCTGAAACGACAATAAATCCCTACTTGACTTGACTTGACTTGAGTCTTTTGGAGAGTGAAACGAGACAAAAAAATTATATATTATTAATATGTCAAGTGCTCAGAATAAGTAGTCACAAAGTATAAAGCAGCATTTGTTGTCAAGGTGGTCGCCCTAACTATAAAGCGCTGTGGAAAACCCTGTAAACAAAATGGAATGCAGATGTATAATGAACACATTTGCTTGTTGAATCAGCAGTGTCAATAGATTTCCCATTTCCCCTTTCCTTGATAGGAAGATCTCCATGAGAACTGTGATGGTCTTGATAGGAAGATCTCCATGAGAACTGTGATGGTCTTGATAGGAAGATCTCCATGAGACGAGAACTGTGATGGTCTTGATAGGAAGATCTCCATGAGACGAGAACTGTGATGGTCTTGATAGGAAGATCTCCATGAGACGAGAACTGTGATGGTCTTGATAGGAAGATCTCCATGAGACGAGAACTGTGATGGTCTTGATAGGAAGATCTCCATGAGACGAGAACTGTGATGGTCAATGGCTTTCAAAAATTCTTGTTTTAGGTTCCTTCCCACAATGTGATTGAATTCCAAGTACACCTGAAAAATCAAAAGGGAAATAATGAACAGAGAAATCCATAGTTGAACATCACATGACTGTTAAATGAAAACATGATGAAGAAGGATCAAGTCATCTAAGTGCAAGAGTGAGAGATGTGATAAGGGAGCCATGAAGAGTATGAGTCATGGTGTGTTGTGTAAGATGAGTAAATACAGTACTGTAAAAGTGTAGCTGAGTGAGTGAGTATATCAGTGTAAATAACAAGGAACTCTGTGAGAGAAAAAAGTGAAAATGTGTGAATGGAAGAGGAAGAGAAAGTGTGAGTGAATACAAGTGTGAGTGAATGAAAGTGTGAGTGAATGTAAGTGTGAGTGAATGAAAGTGTGAGTGAATGAAAGTGTGAGTGAATGTAAGTGTGAGTGAATACAAGTGTGAGTGAATGAAAGTGTGAGTTTGTGCACCTTGAACATACCTGATCTTTTGTGAATAGTGCAGGCCAGCACTCCAACATCTGACTTATGGCAGGTTCTCCCTCTACCACTTCCTTCCTTCTCAGAGCAAAAGTCATTTCCATTTTTTGCCTGATGAGCTGTGCATTCAGCTCTCTTTTCTGCATCTCATCCACCAACTCCTCCCGGGCTCGCTCAAGGCCTTCATCATCACATCCGTCTGGAAAGTTTGGCAAATAATTCAGCTCACCCTTTTTTGCCTTCTTGATGTTCAAGTTCCCCGGTGGCCCTGGAGAATGGCCACCCCTTTTCCCTCCGTTCACCCTCACATGAAGATGTCCAGATTGTCTGAGTTTGCTTCTGTAATTCGCCATTTTATACTGAAGGCTATATTTCCAGCCACGACAACGACTACGAGAGCCTGGCTCCTGAAGACTGGGGTGCTGTGCTATCAGTGCTTTAGTCACACTGTCATACTGAGCATCGCTAGGATATATGTTGTGTACTGATACATGCTCTCTGCTAACCGCTTAAGAATGTCATACTGAGCATCGCTAGGATATATGCTGTGTACTGATACATGCTCTCTGCTAACCGCTTAAGAATGTCATGCTTGACATCTTTGGAGATATTTCCCATCCTCCAGATGGAGTAGATCTGCCTGCCTCAGTCTGAAGTTTACATCCACGGAAAAGCTTGGAATTGGAATCTCCTCTGACTAGTAGACCATTCTGCCCTGAGGGTGTGGAATTATCTCTGTATCAGCACTACCACAACTGTGGGTGTCACTAAATAACTCAGCAACTGTTTCCAGCTCCAGCATAGGGATCACTTTCACGGTTGCTTTTTCTGATAGATCTGCAATATTGGTCAGATTGCACAGCTGGTTATCAAATTCACGATCTTGAAACATGGATAACTGAACCCTAGTGTTGAGTGCAAATAAGATCATCCACAGAAAGTGGCCTTGTTGTCAGGGTTGTCTGTCGTATGTCTCCATCAGTGAAAATGATTCTCAGCATGAGCTTCTGTTGTTGGTCTGTTGCCATCATCTGAAAAATAAATAGGAGAAAAATATTATTAGTTTATCAGAAACAATCCATCTTTACTAAAAGGTGACAGTTTCCACCCAATCACATGTACACATTCATATTCCACTCTTCCCTATATATCCTCAAACCACAAGCCACAAACAAACTATATACAAATGTACACTATTTACCTGCCCAATGTAATGAAGCCTCGCAAGCCGCTAAGGCCAAGCTCGTGAGGCATATGGACAACAAACACTGGTCTGCCAGACGCAGGACCTAGTGCCAGTGCTGTGGTGTAGGCTGTCCAGGTCAACCTGCCAGTCGCTAAGCCAACCAAAGGAGGGAAGGTGAAGGAGAGGAATACAAAAAATGGAAATACACAACGTGAAACAAACAACTAATTGATAACTACTATGACTAACCTCTCATTAAGCAGGTGAGGTCAAAAGTTTACTCAAACTGTGGTGTACAACATTACAAATTATGTAATAATGTAATATGATATTGTAATAATGTAATAACTGGACACAGTTGTACATGTTACCTTTAGGATCTGTTATAAGGAAACATGGCATTACCTTCCACTCCTATGCTGATACCCAGCTTTACCTTTCTATGAAGCCTAATGACTATATGCCAATGACTAAACTAGACACCTGTCTCCTAGACATAAAAACCTGGATGACTAATAATTTCCTATGTTTAAATTCTGATAAAACTGAAGTTATGATGATTGGCCCTAAACAGCTGACCAACACTCTACCCCTTCACCAAAACTTACTCAGTGGCCTGTCACCGTCATGCACCGCAAAAGTTAAAGACCTCTGGATAATTATTGACCAGGACCTCTCTCTAAATAGTCATGTAAAACACATTTCAAAAACATATTTTTTCCACCTACGAAATATTGCTAAGGTTAGAAAGTTCCTATCCTTTGAGGATGCTGAAAAATTAATACACGCACTTATTACTTCAAGGCTCGATTGCTGCAATGCTTTGTTCTCTGGTTGTAGTAATACCTGTATCAAAAACCTACAACTAATACAAAATGCTGCAGCCCGAACACTCACCAGGACTAAAAAATATGAACATATCTCTCCTATCCTTGCTTCCTTACATTGGCTCCCTATTAAAAGTTGAATTAATTTTAAAATACTCCTCCTAACCTACAAAGCCCTCAAGGGTGATGCACCAACATATATTAAAGACTTACTTGTCCCTTACCACCCTCCTAGAACCCTAAGATCCCAAAATGCTGGTCTTCTTGTAATCCCAAGAATATCAAAATCTACGATAGGAGGAAGAGCTTTTTGTTACCGTGCAGCCCTCCTGTGGAATAATCTCCCCTCCCACATTCGACAAGCAGACTCTCAATAACTTTAAGTCTAGACTTAAAACCTTCTTCTTTACTGTTTCCCATAGTTAGGGATGGTGCTGGCAAATCATCACTTCTCATGGGTCTTTTGGGAGGGACTGCCTCTGCTGTGCCCCCAGTTGTGAGGCATGGCAGCCACTGACCATCCCTGCAGTGGTGTTGGGTTACCATGCATCATACCTTAGTTATGCTGCTATAGCCTAGTGCTGCCACAAAAGCTTCATGTGTCACGCCGTACAACTCTCTCTCTCTCTCTATATTTATGTATATATATATGTATGTATGTATGTGTGTGTATATATATATATATATATGTGTGTATGTGTATTTGTGTGTGTGTGTGTATGTGTGTATATGTATGTATATATATATGTATGCCTAAATTACACATTTGCTCTCTGATGCGAGAACCTGCCCTAATTCACTTTCTTCCTCTGTCCACAATTATCTCTGCTGAGTGTCATCCCTGCCTCATTCCGGCAGACTCCTCTCACCCGCCCCTCCTGAGTGGACTGCAACCAACACTAAGGGAGGCCCATGTCAGGACCGACTCTCCATCATAGAGCCCCTTCCTGGACACCCATGCTAGGCCCGTCTTCCCTTCCTTGAGGCTTTGTGATTGACCGCCCTCACAATGTTACTGTTAAATGGAACCTTACTGTTACCCCCATGACCCATCTCACTCCTTTGAGTTTGACACTATGTCTGGCCGCTGCTACATTGTCCAGCCATAATTTCTGATAACCACCTATAGACTGACTACCATATAATGTAAAGTGGGATAATACTCCATTATGAACTATTATGAACCTTAGCTAAAACCATTGGCAATTTATAGTCTGTCATGGTTACTACTGATTGTAATTTTTCTGCATGACCCCTGGCAGTTGGGTTAGCCCCTTGAGTCATGGATCTGCCCAAGGTTTCTTCCTAGATTAACTGAACATAAGGGAGTTTTTCCTTGCCCCTGTTGCTGTTGGGTGCTCCTTCTGTGAAGTGCCACGAGACAATACTATTGGAAAAGGCGCTGTATAAATAAAACAGAATTGAATTGAATTGAAAATTTAATATAACACACATATAAAGAAGCAAAATATGACCATACTTCATGAACCTGTATTTACTCTCTAAATCAATACACATTATAATGCCCATTTTCGAACACAGAATGAAACGCTTGAGAGTCACTATTAAGTGGGCACCAAATCTATATCCTGGAATGCAATCATTCTCTGGTGTTTGTCAGCAATTGTAATGGCTACATTTCTGAAATTGCGAGCATTTTGAATGGCCTCTTTAAAAAAATATATGTTTGCCTTCAAACCTCATGGTCCACACATGTATAAGTGGGCCAAATCTCTTTATCATCTCAGCATGATGCTCAATGTAGTGATGCTTTGGGCGTAGCCTGTGTAACAAGGTGATAAGAAAAACATTTAAAATAGTAGTATTTCATGTAGTTCATAATTACTCATTTGGGCTAAAAAGTTTAAGTTTACAAGAGAAATAAATAGAAGACATTTAGGAATGAGTTAGACTTTCAAGTTAAGTTGTTCCCATAGGTTGGAGAGAGGAAATATGGGTAATGTAGTAGTGTATAGGAATTGGCCTACATATTTGAATTCCCTTCAGGATATTTTCAAGGTGTGCATTTTATTTCATAAGTAAAATGTTAAGCACATTATTTTCACCATTGAATGTAAAATGTGTTTTATTTTATTATGAATGTATGTGTGTAGAACTACTGTCAGGTTGAAAGGTCAACTGTGGCGCGAGAGGGAGAGAGAAGAAGGCTGGAAGCCTTTTTTTTGCCCTGGTGTGTAGTCGCTAAAAAAGTAACATTTGTAGTAGTCATTTGCTCGCATGGCTGAGGCTATTTTAGTTCTCTACTGTGTTCGGACTGAATGTAGAATTGAACTGAACAGTAAAGACTGTGTAACGTTTGTTTTTTTTGGAAGAGTTAAACTAAAACTTAAGCAAAACTTGAGATTCCAGGCGTCGGATCCACGACCAATGCTACAGAAACCGCGACATCGCCAGTGAGGTGTACTACTCATTACGAGAGTGTTTAGGATTTAAGGTACTGTGGATTTTCTTTTCTTGGCTCATTCATGAGTGAAGCAGCCAGTTGTTTTGGGCCACCCCGAACCCGAGCATCGCTTCAGGCCTGCTACTGCTAGGGTCTAACTGAGTTTAGTTGCCGGTTGTGACCTGGGGTGTGTGTATGTGAGTGTGTGCGTGGGCCCACGAATTTATTTTGTGTAAAAGTGTTACAATAAGGATGTGTATTGATAGGTTCATGCTAACGGTTTAATGTAGCCTACCACTATGGAGGCTAATTTGTGACAGCAACTGAAAAGTTAATTGTGTTTGATTTCAATTGTAACTGAGTAACAAGTTTACTGAGTTTTTGGTTCAGTTAATTCGGAAAGGTATTCACGGAATACATCTTTTGTGTTTATATTGAAAACATCAATCATTCATACTTTATTTTCTATAATTTAAAAACTTACAATTCTTTATGAAGTAAACTATTTTTACTTAACATTTAAGATATGGACTCCTGAGTTTCATTTAGCCACTTTAAGAATAAAAGGATTCATGTTTAAAAGATAAATGATAAGAGAGCATTTCTTATGGTTAAAAGACTGAAGGACACCAAGTTTAAGATAGATTTAAGATAGATTCGGGGAGAGCCTAAATTATAAAGGGGAACAGCAAACATTTTATATTCAGGGTTGGGTGAGTAAAGGAACCCAGGAATGCCCCTTCAGTCCCTGGGAAGGCCTAGGGGGCGCTACAGCTGTATTTCGGAAATGTTGTTAATACTTCTCGATGTTCTGACACTACACATTGAAGAAAATGTATTATTTCGACTGTGTGTTTTGTTGCCACAGCTAATTCTACAATGTCCTTCAGAAGCATAACAATGTGCCAAGTACTGTCACCCTCTGGTACTTTGTCACCAATGAGGAGCGGGAAGAGTCAGATGAAGGCCCATTTCCACTTACTGTGCCTTTGGCAGAATAATCTTGTGCAATGGGTTTAGGCTGGTTGGTTTTATCACTCAAATCATAGGGGAGGTTTTCTGATCGCATTGTTCAAATCTTCTAACTTGGAATATCGCTTTGGAATATCGCTTTGGAATATCGCTTTGAAATCAAGTCTGCAATGCAGAGTGACAACTCTGACACGCCTTCTAGAAGGTCATGAAGAATGTCTGGAGGGTAACCCTGAACAACATGGAAATACTATAATACTAATACTACTACTAATATAGATTCTCAGAGAATACACGACCTCTTTTCACACCATATTGTCTGGACAGAGTAGAATCCTGTTGCACCTCCTCTACCTGCTGGTTGTGAATATGTTTTGTGGTTCAAAGGTACCAGAGCATACCTCGTTCTTTTGCATCCCGCTCCTTGTCACCATGCAGAATCGGCAGAACCAGTCCACTGAGAAACTCGCAAAATCCTGCAAGAGAATGTGCAGCCAGGTTATCAGCTGCCACATATTACAATGTTCCTCTAACACTTTCCCCCAACCTATCCACATACACACCATGTGTCTCTAAATACACCAGATCACGGATGAGGGGATGGAGAATCTTGGCAAAACCATATTGTCTCACATGAGATGCTTTGCACAGAAGGGCCAGCTGAATGCTGTGGAGTGTGGACCTGTATTTGGATAAGATATTGGCTAGCACCCAATATACCGCAGTCATTTTGTAAGCCTTTTTTGAGCTCCCAAGGGGATTAGCCACCTCAAAGTCATCTGTATATAGTCCAATTGCAATTTTGAACCCCTCGCCACTAAGGAGGTCATTTTATTTATTCTGTATGATCCATCTCTGTATGTGCTATATTCACAAGACGCACTCTGTTGGACTGGATGGGCCTTTTCTAAAATGTTTGCCCTGCTCAACATTTTTTGCAGCATTGCAATCAAAGGTACACACAACACTTGCCTTTCTTTCTCTATCGATGGTGTATTCTACTGGTCTAACCACATAAAAGTTTTTATTCACATGCAGTTCTCCTTTTTAATGTTGCTAATGAGCAACACTTGCTGTAAAATTATTACTCTCTGTGGCAGCCTCAACTACCTCTTTCACAATTTGATCATCTATATCAGTGTGCCATTTCAGAAAATCTTTCACTGAATTATGCAACAGTGGCTGAGACATTTCATATATTTGCAAAAGCCCTTCAATGACCTCCTGAACATTCTTTTCAGGAATGTGCAGGATAGTCTGCATCTTTAAAAAAAGATCAGCCAAGGTGTGCTCTAACTGGCTGCCTAAATCATTAACTTCTTCATCACTGGACACATCATTTTCTATATCAAGAGTGTCATCCAAAGGTTCTTCATGAGGTATGTCATGGTTTAGACTGGCTACACTTGCTATTATTTCTGGTTTAAAGTTTCTCCAATTTTCTGTTTTGTGCTGTTTTCATAATTACATTAAATATGGAGTAAACATTGGTGTTGAAGTCATAGCCTTGATAGGGACACTGGACTCTATGATTAACTTTTAAATGTGTTCTGCGCAGGTGCCTCCGAAGAGGGAGCAGAAAAGTCACATAACAGGCAGTTAAGTTTAATGATTCCACAGAGTTGTGGCTCTTGGGCTTGCATGTGAATTTTGGACAGATGACCCTACATTAATGTGTCGATAAAGTCCTACTGCTGACTAGCCAAATGCAGACCACACCGTGGCTCTTAGCTTAATCTGTGTGTTGGATTTAGCGTTAATGTCGTGAATGTGTGATTTTGTTATTTTTGTTTAGGGTTATTAACCTTGCTGTGCCAACTAATCATTCACTAGCTTGCTAATTTGGGATCTTAAGAGGATAAAACACTCGTGCCAAAACAAGACACTGTGAAAACTAAAATCAAAACTAGAATCTAAAACTGACTATGTCTTATATTAGACGTCATGAAAAGTTCGCTCACCTCTCTACAGCAGGAAGCTTCCACCAATCCACTCCCAACTGCAATTAGTTACTGTTCACCACAGCAGAGACATCTCTGGGCAGAATTCTGTAGCCTCTCCTATATGTTTGTAAAAACACATACTTCTCTGTTGTCTTTGCTCATTATCATCAGTTCACTGAATTAGTGTTTGAGATAAGTGCAATCAACTAATTGTTTTTCAGAAATGGGATGGCTATCCACTAAAACAAATAAATCTTTTAATTCAGAAAAAATGTGGGTTTACAGTGTAACCTGAGAAAATTCAGACCATTAAAAGGTAGAGTGTCCTAAGCAGTCTGAGCTGTTCAGTTGTTCAGGAGAAGGCAAAAGATGGATGAAGATGTTTTTTTTTTTTTTATTTTCCCAATTAAGGTTTCAAAATTAAATAAAGCAAATAATTAAACAAAAATAAAAAGAAAATAAACACTTTTTCAAACACAAAGAAAACTGACAACAGTCAAAATGATAATTAAACGATAACTTAATAATAATGACAAGTGCACTGGTACTTCCACTGAACTGGGTTAAACAGAGTATATGAGCTCCCGATAGACTGAATGAGACAACTTAAATAGGAACTAACACCCACCCCATTAGTTGGCACAAACTATTACGACATGGATGACAGGGGTGTCCCAGGTGAAAATCAGTAACCAGTAAACCCATACCGCTCACACATTACAAAGCCAACAGTCCAACTACTACATTAAAAATAACAGAAACCAGGGACTACTTCTGGTTGCCCTGAAAGCCGTCACGGCGAACGCTCTTTTACAAACAAAGAACAAAGACAAGACAACAAACGCAGTAAGACAAAACTAAGAATTTAATAATGCTTTACACGTTAAATAAACCCAACATTTGAAGAGACAAGACATTGTGTTGTGCATTTTTTCAACTAGTGAAAATGTATGGGAATGGTGTTGTAGAACTGTAGCAGAGTGAAATGTTTGTTGCTTGTGGTACCGATCACTGTAGTGCTGGATGTTAAATGTGTAGGCCTACTTAGCAGCAACTATGGTAGCTATTGCGATATATGAGAAAGTGATAAAGCTATAGAGACTGTACCAAAAACGGAAAACGCGCATAGACACAAAGTAGTAACTGGACAGAGACTTAAATGTTGGCAGTGTCTAGCTGCTGTGACGGTAGCAGAGCGCCCCATCACACCATTCATTCAATGCAGTGTGGTTTTATGACACATTTCCTAGGTTACGGTACGTCAAAGCATTGCGAAGATATGATGTTTGACCAGTGGGGGCGCAAGAGAGTTTGAGGTCATTGGTTCTGAGTAGTCAGGACAGGGTCCTGAGTCTGTATATTCCGCTTTGTCGAGATGTGGTTCACATCCTGTTTGGTGGTTTGACCGTCGAACATCGTGCAACAACACCGTGCTATCATGTATACAACATTTTACATGAATATGACAAACCATTTCCGAGGAGTACATTAAAGTTGACCATGTGTCCAAACATCAATTATCAGAGGCAATATATTTTGTTTCATTCCGATAAATAGCACAGAATATTTTTGTCTCTCTTTAAATGTAAAAGATCATTCATAATCAATTGTTGTTTATTAGGTTTAAGACCTGCAGCTATTAATTCACTTCCATTAATTTGTTGTTGCATTAAAATGTTGTCCCTACCAATGTGGTGGACATGTTGACGTATTCCACCTAATAGAACAATGGGGTATCTAGGTTACTATAAACTATCTATAGATTTCCCCTCCTCCCCTTGCGAAAATAGATCCCGTAACTAAACGAACATTGGCGTCTTTTGCTCTGCTTCAACCCTCTTTAATTAAAGGTAGGGTATGGAATTGTCAAAGCGGCGGCAGATTTTGAAAAAACACAAATGAAATATTCCTACCCATGCTCCTGCCCAGAGCCATAGAGAGAGAGTTTTCTCTACCTCTCTGGTCTTGCTGCATTTCCATTTCCATTTCGAAGAACATGGATAAATAAATAAATATAAGAATAAATCATTACTGTTATTAGAAATTAGATGTACAAGTTAGATATTTTTAAATCCTCAAGTCCTAGTCTTCTCCCGAGTCTCTGGCTAAATATCAATAGCTTGTCAAACTTTACCTTAGCCTGGTCATCATAGCAGTGCCTTGGCTAACAGTAAGTGTGCAGACTTTACTGTGCTCCACAGATATTTTGCAAACTACTATTGCAATTTGTGCAAGACTACATTTTTTCACACTACTTGCACACTAGGCAGGTTCCTTAACCACTACGCTACCACTGCCCTACTATCTGTACTCTATCTGTACTCTATCTGTATTCAATCTGTACTCTATCTGTATTCGCCTGTATTCAATCTGTATTCTATCTGTACTCTATCTGTATTCTATCTGTATTCTATCTGTATTCTATCTGTACTCTATCTGTACTCTATCTGTACTCTATCTGTACTCTATCTGTATTCTATCTGTATTCGCCTGTATTCTATCTGTACTCTATCTGTATCCGCCTGTATTCTATCTGTATTCTATCTGTATTCGCCTGTATTCTATCTGTATTCTATCTGTATTCGCCTGTATTCTATCTGTATTCGCCTGTATTCTATCTGTAGTCTATCTGTATTCGCCTGTATTCTATCTGTACTCTATCTGTACTCTATCTGTACTCTATCTGTATCCGCCTGTACTCTATCTGTATTCTATCTGTATTCGCCTGTATTCTATCTGTATTCTATCTGTATTCGCCTGTATTCTATCTGTATTCGCCTGTATTCTATCTGTATTCTATCTGTACTCTATCTGTATTCGCCTGTATTCTATCTGTACTCTATCTGTATTCGCCTGTATTCTATCTGTATTCTATCTGTACTCTATCTGTATTCGCCTGTATTCTATCTGTACTCTATCTGTATTCTATCTGTATTCGCCTGTACTCTATCTGTACTCTATCTGTATTCTATCTGTACTCTATCTGTACTCTATCTGTATTCGCCTGTATTCTATCTGTACTCTATCTGTATTCTATCTGTATTCTACCGTCGCCTGTGTGCCGTTCATCCTGATTCAACCTCACTAACTGCACAGGCAGCTGAGATAAAACATAACAGGCAGGCAGAGCCATCTGTCTAGAAAGACCAGGTGATGAAGAAAATGTAACTAGGCATATGATTACACAAATATAACCAGGCGTATGATTACACAAATATAACCAGGCGATGATTACACAAATGTAGGCATAGGCGAGGTTGGGTTTGCCCTGGTTGGGCTCCTCAAAGCCCCCAATGTCTCAAAATCCTAATGTCTATGCTTAGCTCCAAAAAGCAAGAAATTTGTTTGTCTTTTTCTACTTGCTTTAACATTTAATGTAGATGAAATACAAGGTCATTTTTTATTCAGCAAGTGGCAACAGTCCACTTTTTCATTCTCCATTTCATTTCCAACAGCGAATAATGAACGAACGAACACAATGTTCCATAGAAGATTATTTACCATCCAAGTAAGCTATTGTTGCTGAACAAAATTTGATTTATCTTTAAAAAACAAATAACAACAGAGTTTCAAAAGATGTTTATTACAATTACACAGAAGTGTGTGAGGTTTTGAACTCTGGTCAGGTGTGTTGTGTCTTCCTTCAGTTTTTATGCTGTACAAAGAATTGCATAATTCTGATCTGGCAAGGACATAGCACCATGACACCAGAATTCCAATAATTACGCCAGGAGTGTTTTCTTAGAAACTTTTATACGGTTCATCTCTTGTTACTTTCCCATATCAGCAGAAATTTGCAGGAAGTAATAAAGTTAATTGTTATTGGCATTGAAAAAGGTGAATGCCCAGATAGGTAAAAAGGTCCAAGGTTAAATGCACATCTACTAGCACAACCTTCAATGCCATGATTGCTTCTCCAAGAGTTCCACAACACTGGGGGCAGGGGACCAGATAGGACTCCCAGCCTGCGTGTATCTTCTGGTCTTGAGGGCCTGGTCTGTGCCAGTCCCCCTGGAGCAGTCAGCCTCTGCTGCAGGATGGTTCTCTGTAGATCAGGAAAGTAGCTGAAGTCCTTGTTCACTAACTGTGCACAGAAGCCACGTCCTCGACCTCTTATTGTAGGTCTTGCTGTACCTAATAACAAAGGGATAAGGCTCATCATTGAAAGGATTTCAGGAACTGTAACAAGTAATAAAATTGGTTTAAAACAGAATGGTCCTCAGGTGTGTAAGAAAATGATGATACATGATGGACGCAAATACAAATGAAGGAAGCAGCAATTAATAAATAAAAGCTTTATGCCCTTGTGGTGAGAAGCCGAAGCTCTTGCGAGTGTCCATCAGTATGTGGCTATGGAATGAATCCAACTCTGCTGTTGACCTGAGGGTGAAAAATCTATCAGATGTAGGGTTTAGATGTAAAACTAATCTATCAGATGTAGGGTTTAGATGTAAAACTAATCAAAAGATTTCCAAATGGGGAGATTGCCAAGAAATGGATGTAGAAGGCTGAGATTGGCTCTATACAAGTCTACAAATCACTCGCATTATTATAAGAGCTCCAGACGTAAAGTCTATGAGTCAGATCTGGTGTCCATTCAGACTTTGCTCATGGTGGTGGTCAGGAGATTCTTGAAGAAAAGAAATTTAGAGAACTGAACAGATCTGCAACGAGCATGAGTTGTGGTTTTATCCAAAGTTTGAGTGAGGGTCATCCCAAAGTTTATATTTAATCTTTTGCTTTATTGTAGATACTTCATCTTCATTTACAGCACATATTTAAAAAGGACATTACACACTCAGCATTGTCTATGTACTTACAAAGAACTCTTCAGAAGTGCCTGCAATCTTGCAGCAATACCAAAAGTGATTGTAAATGTCTCAATACCAAAAGTGATTGTAAATATCTCAGTCCCACTGGAACCCTGTCCTTCCTGGACATAGAAGATTATTTTTATTACTCCATTTAATGGTAGTTCGATCCAGATGTTTGATTGGTCAATGACATGCCGCTACAATTGTTTTGGGCTTTGAGAACCATGCCAGATGTCCAGACTGTGCACCACCCCAATGTCTTTGTGTATCCCTTTGACTACAGTAGAGAACTGCGCGCAACAGTTTTTTTCATCCTGCTCCTGCTGAATTTCTGACCATTACCGCCGGCATCCGCAGGGTGTGCAACGTGTCCGCCCTATATCCCACGATGTGTATGTCCACTCCCACCCGCAATCCTCTGAACTCTGAACTGAATTTATACCCGCACAATAGAGATGCATTGATTTTGTGTCTTTTTCCGTCCCACAAGAGAAACACGCCATTTATGCTATTAATTGGGATCAGTGTTATTTGTTTCGTTTCTATCCGTGCACGTCTTTTGATGCACTGTGAATAGCGCTTCTATTTCATTGTTTGCATTTGTTTTGAAAATTCATGTTTCCAAATGTTGGACTTGCCCAGTTTGGTTTTAGTGGTGTCGCCACACACTCTACACACACTGCACACTCTGCACACTCTGCACACACTACACACTACACACACTACACACACTCTACACACACTACACACTCTACACACTCTGCTGCCCTCGCCTACACACTCTGCACACACTGCACACTCTACACACACTGCACACTCTGCACGCTCTGCACACTCTACACACACTACACTACACACACTACACTCTGCTGCCCTCGCCTACACACACTACACACTCTACACACTCTACACACTCTACACACTCTGCACACTCTGCACGCACTACACGCACTGCACACTCTGCACACTACACACACTCTACACACACTACACTCTACACACTCTGCTGCCCTCGCCTACACACTCTACACACTACACACACTCTACACACACTGCACACACTACACACACTACACACACTGCACACACTACACACTCTGCACACTCTACACACTCTACACACACTGCACACTGCACAATCTGCACACTCTACACACACTACACACTCTGCAGACTCTGCACGCACTGCACACACTGCACACTCTGCACACTCTACACACTCTGCTGCCCTCGCCTACACACTCTGCACACTCTGCTGCCCTCGCCTACAGACTCTACACACTCTGCACACTCTACACACTCTGCACACTCTACACACTCTGCACACTCTACACACTCTGCACACTCTACACACTCTGCTGCCCTCGCCTACACACTCTGCACACTCTGCTGCCCTCGCCTACACAATCTACACACTCTGCACACTCTACACACTCTGCTGCCCTCGCCTACACAATCTACACACTCTGCACACTCTACACACTCTGCTGCCCTCGCCTACACACTCTGCACACTCTACACACTCTGCTGCCCTCGCCTACACACTCTGCACACTCTGCTGCCCTCGCCTACACACTCTACACACTCTGCTGCCCTCGCCTACACAATCTACACACTCTGCACACTCTACACACTCTGCTGCCCTCGCCTACACAATCTACACACTCTGCACACTCTACACACTCTGCTGCCCTCGCCTACACACACTGCACACTCTGCTGCCCTCGCCTACACACTCTACACACTCTACACACTCTACACACTCTGCACACTCTGCACACTCTACACACTCCACACTCTGCACACTCTACACACTCTACACACTCTGCACACTCTACACACTCTGCTGCCCTCGCCTACACACTCTACACACTCTGCACACTCTACACACTCTACACACTCTGCACACTCTGCACACTCTGCACACTCTGCACACTCTACACACTCTACACACTCTGCACACTCTACACACTACACACACTCTGCACACTCTACACACTCTGCACACTCTACACACTCTGCACACTCTACACACACTACACACTCTGCACACTCTGCACACTCTACACACTCTGCACACTCTGCACACTCTACACACTCTGCTGCCCTCGCCTACACACTCTGCACACTCTGCTGCCCTCGCCTACACACTCTACACACTCTGCACACTCTGCTGCCCTCGCCTACACACTCTACACACTCTACACACTCTGCTGCCCTCGCCTACACACTCTACACACTCTACACACTCTGCTGCCCTCGCCTACACACTCTACACACTCTACACACTCTGCTGCCCTCGCCTACACACTCTACACACTCTACACACTCTGCTGCCCTCGCCTACACACTCTACACACTCTGCACACTCTGCTGCCCTCGCCTACACACTCTACACACTCTACACACTCTGCTGCCCTCGCCTACACACTCTACACACTCTGCTGCCCTCGCCTACACACTCTACACACTCTGCTGCCCTCGCCTACACACTCTACACACTCTGCACACTCTACACACTCTGCTGCCCTCGCCTACACAATCTACACACTCTGCACACTCTACACACTCTGCTGCCCTCGCCTACACAATCTACACACTCTGCACACTCTACACACTCTACACACTCTACACACTCTGCTGCCCTCGCCTACACACTCTACACACTCTGCACACTCTACACACTCTGCTGCCCTCGCCTACACACTCTACACACTCTGCACACTCTGCACACTCTACACACTCTACACACTCTGCACACTCTGCACACTCTGCTGCCCTCGCCTACACACTCTACACACTCTGCTGCCCTCGCTTACACACTCTGCACACTCTACACACTCTGCTGCCCTCGCCTACACACCCTCGCACTGCGCTCCAGTCTGCCATTCATTCAGAAATCCACGTTTGCGTGTGTGTTTGTATTTATTTTTTTGTAAAACTTCAAGTAAAGAAATAAAGATACATAAATTTCACATAATGAATGTGTTACAGTCAACATAGTTGCTAACCACAATCACAGTCCCGAGTGGAAATCTATTTTTAGCCTACACGGTCGTGACGAGACCTAGCATGACTACATTTACATTTGCATTTATGCATTTAGCAGACACTTTTATCCAAAGAGACTTAGAAAAGAGGATAACATTCAAGCTACAACACAATGAAAGAGACTAACAAAGAGTGCATATTGCTAACATAAAAACTGCACTATTTTAAGTTGAAAGTGCAATAGTGTAATAAACGTGCAGTATAAAAGAGAGATTAAGTATAAGAAGTTAAGTTCATTCTCAAAATTCAAGCCAGGAGATATTCTTGGATGAGTTGGGTCTTCAAGAGTTTCTTGAAGGTGGAGAGGGCATCTGTTGATCTGGACTAGCTGCTAAACATAAGAAACAAACATTACATGTAGAGCCAATTAAACCAAATGAAACTAGCCAAATTCAGTTTAGTTTTACCTCATATCATATGCTAACAAAAATATCTACTTACAGACAAATTGTGTCCAAGGCTCCAGTGTGTATGTCAAACGTAAATACAGTGTTGGAAATCGTGGTTAGCAGATAGAGCAGTTTCTTATATGTCCACAAGGTGGCAGTATTACCTAAGCCAATTAACTAAGTCAAAATCAACCTTATGCATGACTTCTTATGGAGAGGCAGAAAACACACCTTGGTTAATGTTCTTCTCTACTTCGTTGGTTGACTGAGGAGCTGTAGTAGCTAGGTTAGCCTGCATTGCTTTCCCGCACAAACCCACAGTGTTTTTTTAGCTGCTCGTTCCCACCCGCAGCCAAGCTCAAACTGCCCACGAGATCTGCATTGGAATCCAATCCCAAAAATGGCCATTCCAATTCCATTCCCTACCTTGTGCTTAAAATGAAATGCAATTCAAGGCTCTCGAGTCTATTCATCTCCTATGCCTGCCCTGGACCTCACCTTTTTCTTTCACTTACCCTATCCAAGCCAGACTGAACTCTCACTGGACTCTTACTGTGCTATATAGGCCATTGCACAGACCCACCCACCCCTTTCTATTACAACACCTTTTCAAAGATATTGCACACATCTACATTCAAAGAACATTCACTGAACAGGAGAGAAAAGGTAATGACAATAAGAAAACCATGAGGTAGATAAGTGTCGTGATAAGGTGCCTTGCGGTAATCGTGGTAGATAGATTACAATGACCCAGTAAGATTGATTGATGCTCAGCACCTTCTGTGTGCTGTTATACATGTATGGCCCTGTGGACAAAGGACCTCCGCAGCCTGTCTGTCCTGCAGGAGAGGGACCGGAGTCTGTTGCTGATCAAACTCCTCTGATTGATGAAGATGGTGTGAAGGGGGTGGCGGTCATTGTCCAGTATAGAGTGTAGCCTGCTCAGGGTCCTCCTCTGGGCTATTGTAGTTAGAGACTCCAGCTCCATGCCCACCACAGACCATGCTTTCCTCACCAGTCTGTCAAGACGTCCAATGTCTCTCTTCCTAGTGCTACCACCCCAACATACCACATCATAGATAAGCACAATGGCCATAACAGACTGGTAGAACATCAGCAGGAGTCTGTTGCAGACACTGAAAGACCTCATCCTCCTGAGGAAGTAGAGCCTGCTTTGACCTTTCCTGTAGAGTGCGTCTGAATTAGTAGACCAGTCCAGTTTATTGTCAAGGTGGACCCCCAAGTACTTGTAAGTGCAGACTGTTTCGACATTCTCCCCATCAATCGTGACAGGCACCAGCGGCGGGGCGGTTCTCCTGAAGTCCACCACCATTTCCTTTGTTTTGGTGGTGTTCAGCTGCAGCCTTTTAGCCTGGCACCACCCACAAGGCACCTGTCCATCCCTGATACACCCCACGATTGCAGTGTCGTCAGACTGAGTTGTAGCTGAAATCGGTGGTGTACAGGGTAAACAGTACAGGGGAGAGCACAGTTCCCTGCTGCTGACCACAACCTCTGATGTAAGGTCCCCATGTCTGACAAACTGGGGCCGTTCTGTGAGGTTGTCCGTGATGGTGTGTGTGTGTGGGTTCCATAAGCAGAGGTGAGGGGGTGGGGGTGAGGGGTGGTGGTGTGCGTGGGGGGTCCATAAGCAGAGGTGGGGGGTGGGGAGGTGTGCTGACACAGGTTGTGCAGTCAATGTCAGAGTCGTTGTCAGAGGCAGGTGGGGGAGGTGCTCTGGAGGTGACAATGGGGGTATCGATGGCTGCCACATTACCAGAGTTGCGGAACCGGTTGTAGAAGTGATTCAGCTCGTTGGCCTTGGAAACGTCACCATCAGCCTTGCCACCCTTTCCTCCAAGCCCTGTGATGCCCTGTGATGGTCCTTACTCCCCTCCATACCTCTTTCATGTTGTTATCCTGCATTTTCTTCTCAACCTTCCTCCCGTATTCCTCCTTGGCCTCCCTCAGCCTTCTTTTCAGTTCTCCCTGCACACTCCTCAGCTCTGTCAGATTGCCCTCCTTAAAAGCTTTCTTCTTCTTCTTGAGGAGACTTTTGACATCACTGGTCACCCATGGCTTGTTATTAGGGTAGCATTAGGGTAGTATGTTTTTTTTGTTTTAAATAATGCTAATAGCCTACTTATACATACTCTGCCTGGAACAGAATCTGTACTGGAAATGTACTGACAGCTATGCACTAGGTTACCATAGCATCCTCCTGAACCATAAAGGCACACATTACAGGATTTATTCTCAATATTTTTATAATGTATATATGTAATGTGTTTTCCATGTTGTGGAAGCTTAAGGAGAAAGCTTAAAGTATCTATCTCTCTATCTGTCTATCCATCCATCCATCCATCCATCCTGCCACACACACAATTGTTATTTAAAAACAATTTTCAGAATCAACATTTTTTTAAAGATAAATATGCAACACAGCCTGTAGTCAACTGGTTCATGTAGCAGGCGCCTTGGTTTAGACCTAGGATCAGTCAAGCATTCTGATCCAACCAGGTGATCTTTATAAGAAACTTTGAAGCTCTGATCCAACCAGGTAATCTTTATAAGAAACTTTGAAGTTCTGATCCAACCAGGTGATCTTTATAAGAAACTTTGAAGCTCTGATCCAACCAGGTAATCTTTATAAGAAACTTTGAAGTTCTGATCCAACCAGGTGATCTTTATAAGAAACTTTGAAGTTCTGAGAACAACCATTTGGTGTGATGTGGGTCTTCATTTCCCTGGCCTGCCTCTGGATCTTCACTTCCCATGTACTGGGTTCAAGCATATTGTGTGCAAATCTTTATTCTTAACATCAGTAGTCCAATACAAACACTCAGTTGATTTGTAACCTCCCCATCTGAAGTCACTCTCACAAGCTCCTTTTAAAAGGCTTTTTTTAGTTGGCGCACCGCAAATCAATGCACATTTTTCAAAGAACCTTTGCTGCAAATTATACCAATGAACACATGCTGTTTGGCTTACAATTATTACTATCTGTGCCTTAATACAATTGTTACTATCTGGGCCTTAATACAATTATTACTATCTGTGCCTTAATACAATTGTTACTATCTGGGCCTTAATACAATTATTACTATCTGGGCCTTAATACAATTATTACTATCTGGGCCTTAATACAATTATTACTATCTGGGCCTTAATACAACTGTTACTATCTGTGCCTTAATACAACTGTTACTATCTGTGCCTTAATACAACTGTTACTATCTGTGCCTTAATACAATTATTACTATCTGGGCCTTAATACAATTGTTACTATCTGGGCCTTAATACAATTGTTACTATCTGGGCCTTAATACAATTGTTACTATCTGGGCCTTAATACAATTATTACTATCTGTGCCTTAATACAATTATTACTATCTAGGCCTTAATACAACTGTTACTATCTGGGCCTTAATACAATTATTACTATCTGGGCCTTAATACAATTATTACTATATGGGCCTTAATACAAGAATGTTGCAGCAAGAAAGGGCTCAAGCAGCTACAGTATCGAATCTGATGAAAAAAAAAATGCTGCTTTCCCAAATTTAGCTATAAAACCTTATCCTTGAGTTAGAAACTATACTAAGACCTGAAAATACTTACTAACCAATGGGGTTATTGTAGAAATAAAAAAGAATATTCATATGAGCAAATTGTAAATTAAATGATCAGAACACAGTCGAAAATGTACATAAGCTGATTTTACACAACTTATCAATAAATCACAATTTTACTTAGCTATGGAAGATTCTGATGAACAGAAGGAGTGAGCCCAGGTAGATGGAGTCAATCTTGCGTGCGTATTATTCTAGAATCACCTCAATGGATAGGTGATGTTGATGTTCTATTCAAAGCAGAGTAGACCCTTTGTTCCTCAACCTCTCAAATTTGGGCTGTGGAGGTTCTGAAAGGATCACAAGCCATTTTTCAAACGTAAACATTTCAGTGGCAGCCAGTTTTTCTGTTGGTCCAAGTAGGAAAGGGAATTGCTCTCTGAACAACAGCTTTTTCTTGAAATCTGAATTGAATTGAATTGAATTGGATGTTTTATAGACCAGCATCAAGAGAGCCCCCTCAGCTCACATATGAAGCCAGTCCTTGCTTGTAGTGTGTGCAGGGTTTAAAATTAGCACTCACAACTGGCCAAATGCAGGTAAAAATCAGATCACCAACCTCACTATAAACGTTCAGAACTTCAGCATTCGTCTACTTCACACAGTTACTGTGCACTGTTGTGCAATTCCTTTAAAAACCCTCACAGTCTGTGCCAGTGACACTAAACATTGCACATTGCTCACTGCCACCCTTATATTGGATTCTCATTGATTCAATTCAGTTCAATAACAATAAGGGTCCTTTTTGACAGTGCCATTGTGAAGAGGGGGGAGGCGTCTCAGGGAAGGAGAATCAGTCCTGGCATGGGCCTGACGTAATGTTGGTTGCAGTCCACTCAGGAGGGAAAGGTGACAGGAGTTCACCAGAGGGAGGCAGGGATGACACTCAGCAGAGATGATTGTGGTGTAATGAATGAATGACCCAAAGCACCCAAATAGCACCAAAGTGGAGGCCACATGGGTTTCTCAAGATCTATTCATGAGTAACCCAGGAGGTAATCTTAAAAGGGACCCATATGGACAGTTCATTCAAAGTCGATAACATGTGTTGATCTCCCATTAATTACCCATTTAGGATCCAATAGAGAGACCACATGGGTTTACCTGGGTTTGCCAAATCAAACCTAAGCAGCAAATTTAAATGGGCCCCACATGTGTTGTCCATTCAAAACCCATATAATAGTTTGACATTAATTACCTACTTAGGACCCATGTGGATTGCCCATTAATGACCCCAATGGCACCAACATGAGGATCCCAAATAGATTTATCCCCGGTTTGCCCATGTGGGTTTGTCTGTGTCTAACCCCAGTGGTTAACCCTAATGGGCCCCACACGTGTATATATGGGATTCCCATTGGAGACCACAGTAGGTCTCATATTGGGAATTCACTGGGTTAGACCAGGTTTGACTCTGGGCCCCAGTTGAGTTGCCCATGCTGAGCTTTCATACTAACGCAACCTTGGCCTATATGGGGAGCCCACACGGGTTAGCCCACATGGGTCTTTCTTGGCTAACCCATATGGATCCCTTGAAAAATGCTCACCTCTAGCCCATGCCCATCTGGTACCAATGTAGTCAGCGTAGAACCCATGTGGGCTCCATAAATACATGTTAGCTGGGCTCTGGTTTAGGTTATACACAATGGGTCATACTCACTGGTTTGAGTCACACTCACTGGTTTGAGTCACACTCACTGGTTTGAGTCACACTCACTGGTTTGAGTCATACTCACTGGTTTGAGTCACACTCACTGGTTTGAGTCACACTCACTGGTTTGAGTCACACTCACTGGTTTGAGTCACACTCACTGGTTTGAGTCATACTCATTGTACCCTATGCTACACCAATGACTCGCAGCACTGTTCACTTTAAATATGGTTAGACAAATCTGTTCAAGATGGATGATTGTCTAAATGTTGTAAATGTGTGTGTGTGGCCGGTCCTTATGTGTTCAGGCAATGGCCTTGATGAGTGCAGTAAACGAGTCAAAGGAAGCTTTCTAAAGGTCCCTGCTCTCAAACCACTGGTTCGACTACATGGGCAGAATTTGTGCAGAATTTACTCAGTTGTGCTCTTGTGCAGTGTTCACTGAACAGAAATGGTTGCTTGATGGGTTCAGTGTTTCATTTTTGGGGGGGAGGGCAAAAATGTATCTGATCTGACCTGGGGCAACAAACGCCAAGCCTGTTTTAGAGCAAAAAGCTGCCATCAGATTACAGGCACATGCTGCAGAGAATTCTTGGTCAGTGAGGTTGTGGTTTGCCCCGGTTGAGCTCCTCAAAGCCCCTCCCTCAACATCCTAATGTCTCTGCTTGGGTCCAAAAAGCAGGACATGACATTTTCTTTTTATTAATTTGTCTTTACTGCTTGTGTTAATAATTTCTATTTCATTCATAAAAAGGTGAAATGCAAGGTCATTTTCGTTCGGCAAGTGACGACAGCATTTGGTAAAGTCTAAAAAACACTTTTTCATTTCCCAAATCGAATAATGAATGAACGAAAAAGTACACAAACCTCTTATATTCATGGTCGTCTTACATTCGGGCCAAAGCGGTAATACTAGGCTTCAATATCAATATCCAATCAGATTAACACATCCTGTCTTATATGTTGCTTCACAGTGTACACTACACTATAACACTACATAGCAGCCACTAAATCGAAAGGATAAGAACATGTTGCTCATTATTTGATTATTTGTAATGCAGTAAATGTCAAGTTTGACGAAGAAATATTCAAAACAAAAACCTTGATGCAAACCCTTCTTCCAAACACTACCTCACAAAAGAAATTCATGAAATACATATTGAATGCCAGTTCATGACAACTTGGTCACAATCACAATTGGATTTCATTGTGTCATCACCTCACACACACACACACACACACTCACACACACTCCTCCATTACTCTACTCACACACACACACTCCTCTTGTTCTGTCTTCTACTGTATTTCTTTTCATCTGTTGTTGGGATCAACCCTCACCTCACTGTTGCCTCTAATCGTGCTGATGTAGGCGTGTATAAGTGTGAAGAGTTTTGACTCAAAGGGTTTAAATCATGATAACTGTGCTGTAATTGTGTTCAGCTTCTGCTGCCTGTGATTACCATGATGCATCGAAGTGCAGAACTGTGTGAAAATGGGTTTAAAGTTTTGCAGAAACAGGTCAAAATGGTCATGGTTTTGAGAAAAACAGTGATTGATTCAGTGAAAATACGTTTAAGCCACTAAACTCAAACCGTCTCAACAGAACAACACACCACACTAAGCACTTGCTACACAAACACACATACCATCAGCACACAGCATGCAGAGAGAGAGAGAGCTTTATTAGTAAACTAGAAGACAGGCAGAAAGATTCATCAATGATGCATAAAGATTCTTTAAAAGCTGAAGGACCAAACACAAATCAGACACGAGTCATGTGACGCCCACAGACAATCGTTACAAATCAAACACGAGTCATGTGACGCCCACAGACAATCGTTACAAATCAAACATGAGTCATGTGATACCCGCAGTCAATCGTTTGTTCAGACCACATACAGTATGCAGAGATAGAGAGAGGAGTACAAGTCTGGTCTCAAGAACAGCTTACTGTGTACACTGTGCGTTTCTGTATGTGTGAGAGAAAGAGCTTTAGTTTGTGTGAGTGTGTACGCGCTCGGTGTGTGCAAGAGTGAGAGATTTAGTTTGTGTGTGTGTGTGTGCGTATGTGTGTGTGAAGAGAGAAACAGATTTAGTTTGTGTTTGCATCTGGAGATGTCGTGACGACACACTCAATACCAGCATTCGGGAGTGTACTGATTAACGCCGGTGTACTGATAACTCTAACTCAGGAGTCAGGAGTATTGATTAATAGCCAAAGTTTCAGAGCTGCTGGTGGGTAGATATGTTCAGCAGAACAAACACAGACACACATACAGCCTGTCTTCAGAAACACAAACTAAAGACACTATGTTAGCCCACCCCACTTCTGAGCAGTATAGACTCATGGCCCCTATCTCGCCCCAACCCAACCCCTCCCCCTCCAGAGTGCAACCCATGTCCCCCCCAGTGCCAGTGTATCTTTCCTATCTGGCCTGACCTCTACTGGTCAACACCTGCAAATGCAAATACTGGACATGTTGGTGGACACAAAAGTACATTACACTCAGGTGTCTTTTTAAAAGTTATCCATCACATGGCAGATTATACTTCATGGCAACACACACACACACACACACACTACTAAGATGTGGAATGCTTGTCTTCTCTGTGTGTAGGTATTAGCCTGAGATCAGGTCAGGAGTCAAGTGTCAGTCTAGGGATATAGGTCAGGGGTCAAGGTCTGGCGAGGGATACAAGTCAGACCCTCCAGGATTTCACAAATTCAGCCAATCTCTCCAAATTCACCACAGCCTTGAAATTTTGACCAATCACCACTTTTCTTGTAATACATCACCAACCACAGCAGTCCCTTGCATGTAAGAGGCCATGCAGCTGGAGAGCACTGCCCTGCTCCTTGCATGCAAGAGGCCATGCAGCTGGAGAGCACTGCCCTGCTCCTTGCTTTGTGCCGTGAACAAACTGTGCATCTCGAACACACCGCTTACAGCCTACATGCAAAAACAGCTGCTAATGACCAAATATTTTTGTAATCTGCACACCTGTCTTATTACACTGACTTGTGTTTAACTGTTTAGGTTATCAGCCATTTAGAGTTGAAAATGTTATGACGCAAGTTTTGACCTTACTCTTGGTTAAGGAGTGACAGAGTTCACTGACTTCCACTGTGCACATCTCTCTCTGTGTGTGTGTGTGTGTGTGTGTGTGTCTGTGTCTCTGTGTGTGTGTGTGTGTGTGTGTGTGTGTGTGTGTGTGTGTGTGTGTGTGTGTGTGTGTGTGTGTGTCTGTGTGGGTGGGTGTGTCTGTGTGTCTGTGTTTGTGTGTGTGTTTGTGTGTGTGTGTGTGTGTGTGTGTCTGTGTCTGTGTGTGTGTGTGTGTGTGTCTGTGTCTGTGTTTGTGTGTCTGTGTCTGTGTGTTTGTGTGTGTGGGGGTGGGTGTGTGTGTGTGTGTCTGTGTGGGTGGGTGTGTCTGTGTGTCTGTGTCTGTCTGTGTGTTTGTGTGTGTGGGTGTGTGTGTTTGTGTGTGTGTGTGTGTGTGTGTGTGTCTGTGTGGGTGTGTGTCTGTGTCTGTGTGTCTGTGTGGGTGGGTGTGTGTGTGTGTCTGTGTGTGAGTGTGTGTGTGTGTCTTTGTGTCTGTGTGAGTGTGTGTGTGTGGGTGGGTGTCTGTGTGTGGGTGGTATTTCCCAGATTTCCCACTTAAATACATAGATAGGAGGATATGTAGCGGCACTGCAAACTCTTCTTAAAGCTCCATGAAGAATTCAACAATGTCTTCTTGACCGAGCCCCTTCCTCATAGTAAACTCCCCTTTCCTCCTCTTCCTCCTCCTCAGACCAACCAGCAGGATCATCACATTTTTCAGTTTGTGTAGGCTACATCTTTTCCCTATTTTCAAATGTTAAATCCTTTTACATCATTTTGACAGTTTTGCCCTTTTCAATGTGAACCTAATTGTAAATTTAGTCTATAATGCTTATTTAGCAGGGCTCTCATTTAATTCATGAGAAGGACTTTTAAATCAGATTTGTTAATGTTCAAATCCATAGCCTTCTCAATACAATCAATCAAGTCCAATATAAAGATGATGATGATGATGATGACCATCCCCAACCATCTCCATCTTAAAAAAAAAAACTTTCTTGAGATTTTTTACCTGGTCGCGCAATTTTCTTGCAACCACATGCCTAAAAACATTGTGACAAACCTGCTGCAAAATCAGGCATTTATGATTGCAACAATCAAAAAGGCCTGTGAAATCCTGGAGGGACTGACAAGTCAGGGTAGGGATTCAAGGTCAGGTGAGGGTTTCAAGTATCTGAGTTTGTCTTGGGCTCTGGTTCATTTTTTGAGATGAGTTTGAGTTTCTGTTTTAATGTTTGTTTAGATATCTTGATCAGATGGATAAGCTTAGGGATCTAGTTCAGGATGTGTGTATTTTGAGTTTCTGTTTTGTGTGATTTAGGGTTAGGGGAATGAGCAGAAGTGACCCCTGTCTTATTAGATAGCCTATAGTGACCCCTGTCTTATTAAATACATTATTTTGAAATCGAAACTGCAGTTTGCCATATTGAATATGGGACCAATCTCTCTCTTTGCCAGAGATCCATATGGCTAACCCCATGAGTTCTATAGTAACCCCTTGTGTTCTATCTTAACTCATCCTAATTTTTCAGGTTAATGGGATTATTCAGGTTAATGGGATTATTCAGAGTGAATGAACCCGTAGCCCTTTGTTTCACGTTGCTGAGTGCTGTTAGTAAGTATAAGAACAGCACATAATATGGACCAAATACAGCAGCCAGCGTTAACTAACCCTAAGCGCTAACTAACCCTAATCCTAACTGATGAGACCAAAGAAGTTTTTTCCCCCCTTTGCTCTCGTCAGTTAGCGTTAGCTAGATTTTTCCATCAGTTAGCGTTAGCTAGTTAGCTATTTTTTTCCCATCAGTTAGCGTTAGCTGCCAGTTGGCAAATTCGGTCTCTGTTACCAAATGGTGTCTTATACCTACCGAAAGCACAGAACAGGGATATGGGCTGATTGACTCCTGATGTTTCGTTTAAGATTAGGCTCAGGAGCAAATTGGTTAAATGGGGGTGAAATGTCAGGGTCATGGTCAAGGGTTAAAGTTAAATTTAAGTCACTGTAAATGATTCATTGTATGTAAGGAGACAGTGAGAGGCAGTTTGACACTGCAGTGTTAGGATTAGCGTCAGTAACCCCAGGAGCCTGCAGAATAACAGAGACATTGGTGGTCGTGATTATCTAGGTGGTTGATCTCAGATCCCAGGCCACCTGGGTTGGTCTCCAGACACTTCAGTGGCTGATCCTTGATGGTCACCTGAGTGGTTCTTCAGCTCCCAGATGGTCACCTGAGTGGTATTTCAAGCCCCAGATGGTCACCTGGGTGGAAGTTGATCCCTCATGGTCACCAGGGTGGAGGTTGTCCTGCCCACTCGATTGACTTAAGCTGGCATGGTCGTTCTTATTGGCTGGCTGATGGATGGATCATTCTGATGGGTTGTTCTAATTGTCTGGCTGATGGATGGATCGTTCTGATTGGTTGTCTGAGGGATGGGTTGTTGTGATTAGCTGTCTGACGGATGGGTTGCTGTAGCGTGTGTAACCCAATGCAACACAATGTGATGTGAGATCAGGGCAGTCTTGGTTCTGCATGACGTGTTGGCAGCTGGGTTGTTTGGGCTGAGGCTGTGGGTGATATTATGGGATGTGGTGTCGCAGAAACCCTCTCAGAAACCAAAGTCGAAGGTCAGGTCACTCTTGCCCATTTTTTGTCGGTACACAGCATCAAACTTGTCATTCATGGACACGGTGAAGACATCCTTCCACAAACCTACACGCCCTACAGACACAAACATGAAACACAAACATTTGGTTCTCTGGGAATTAAGCTGAATTTCATCAGAGTGCCCCAGAACAGGATGTGGACTGGTATCAGATTACAGTCTACATGTCACTATGGATCTCTATGTCTAATACTCTAAGTATTTCTGTATAAGAAACTTTGTCAGTTACAATCTCTGTATTAGTAAATCTCTTAGTAAAGCTCTATCTGCAAGTGTCTCTGTGTCAGTCTGTCTGTGACTATTCCTGTATCAATAAAATCTCTGTGAGTATCTATGTGAAGGTCTTTGCACATTTGGCCATCTGTCAATACCAATGGAATGTGGAGCTGAAAAATGACTGAATGGTTACATGAAACATTACAAACACACACGTGTGAAACATGACAGAACACACACACACACACACACACATACAGTATACCCAGTCCAAATGCACACGCACGCACACACACACACACCTGCTAACCTTACTTTTTTTTTGAGTAGCACCTCTTGCGCAGAAAAAACAGCGGCCTAAAACCGCAATGAAATTGTCTTAGATCGGAATTACATCAGAATTACATCGGAATGAAATAGGCTTAGATCGGAATTACATCGGAATGTGACAGATTTTTGATAGTATACTCAGAGTAATCAACATTTTACCTGCAAAGAATCCCTCAGAGACTCAGTAGACTATTACCTAGAATTTCACATGGAAGGCCTATAGCTTTGGTCAGATCAACTAGGTCAGTGTGGCCTCTAGGGTCAGGGATTTTATAAGGTCACTAAAGTAATCATCCGTTATCAGCAAACTAATATCTAAGACATATTTGTTAACTACACTCTTTTTACAAATTTTACAATTTGGCAAACTACATTAATTATCAGGAGTCATAGACCTCTCTTTTTAAACATCTCTTCATTTTTTGATGCCTTTGCTCTGCTTCTCATTCTTGCTTGATATTTCTTTTTGTACTGGAGGGCAGAGGAGAAAAAATACTGCACTATTATTGGTCTAAACCTTTTTAGTGGGCAATCTTGCAGTCTGCAGAAACACTGGGACCCGTCTAAAAATTATGAAATTATGGTTCATTTCAAATTAGGCAAACTCACTTCTGTGCACTCACACACACACACACACACACACATACACACACACACACACACTCACACATACACTCACCTGCTGCCTAAACCCCTATTCTCTTAGAGAGGTTGTCCCATCTGCTACTACGAGACGGAACAAGAAACAAAAGAAAAGAAAAGAAAAAAAGTAAAAACAGAAACATGGGAAAAGGAAGAGATTTACAAACAGAACGTAACTTAAGAAGCTCCTGTCTACTTCATTTAATAACCCTAACCCATCTTTAACCCATCTTTAACCCATCTTTAACCCTAACCCATCTTTAACCCATCTTTAACCCTAACCCATCTTTAACCCATCTTTAACCCATCTTTAACCCTAACCCATCTTTAACCCATCTTTAACCCTCTTCTACACAAATGAAAGGAAAAAGAAAATGCCAACAGACAAACAGAATTAAAAAATATACTCTACGCCCATTATGTGTGAAACACTCACACACACACACACCTCTGCATACAGACAGGGCCTCAGTGTTAGAGCACTGCTCACACACACACACACACACACACCTCTGCATATAGACAGGGCCTCAGTGTTAGAGCACTGCTCACACACACACACACACACACACACCTCTGCATATAGACAGGGCCTCAGTGTTGGAGTACTGCTCACACACACACACACACACACCTCTGCATATAGACAGAGCCTCAGTGTTGGAGCACTGCTCACACACACACACACACCTCTGCATATAGACAGGGCCTCAGTGTTAGAGCACTGCTCACACACACACACACACACACACACACACACACACACCTCTGCATATAGACAGAGCCTCAGTGTTGGAGCACTGCTCACACACACACACACACACACACACACCTCTGCATATAGACAGGGCCTCAGTGTTAGAGCACTGCTCTATGAGTTGGCTGCAGTTCTCCACCATTCCCTCCAGCTGTGCTTTGTCACATGACACACCCAGGAAACGTGCCAGCTGTCCCACCAGCGTCCCCAGGTCCTAAAGACACACAATTTAGCAACTTAAACAGATATATATATATACAGACATTCACACACACAGACAGTGTCTCAAACACAACTATACACACACGGGTCCTAAAAACAGACAACACACACTTTAGCATCCCAGATACAAATACACACACAGTCAGACAACACACACTTTAGCATCTAAAACACAAACACACACACACTCAGACAATACTGTCTTAATGACGCACAAAACTAATAATTCAGCCGATCTAACACATTTCCAGGCACTGCTATCATCCTTCTCATCCAGTGTCACTTTTGCAAAAAAGACAAGATTCACAATGCTACTGACACACTTCTCTAAACCAACTGTTTCCTTTTCTTCATTCACTCCTCTCTCCGAGGCCAAGGTGTCTAAGCTTCTCATAGACAGCCATCCTAGTTCTTCTCCTCTGGACCCTATTCAACCACCCTTCTTCAGGCAAAAGCTCCTACCATTGTGACCACTCCTCCAATGAATCCTATCTATCACACCTCGCACAGGTCAATCCAGACTCTTCTCATGTGTTGTTCCATGCTGGTGGAGTGAACTTCCAAGTGCTACCAGATCAACAGATACCTTCTCCACTTTCAAGAAACTCTTGAAGACCCAACTTTTCCAAGAATATCTCCTGGCTGGAAATTCTGAATACCAGGGATGCACTTAACCTCTTATTCTTTCTCTCTCTATACTGCTCTTTTATTACACTATTGCACTTTCAACGTAAAATACTGCAAATTTCATGTTAGCAATATGCACTCTTAGTTAGTTTTTCATTGTGTAGCTTGAATGTTTATCATCTTTTGTAAGTCACTTTGGATAAAAGCGTCTGCTAAATGCAGAAATGTAAATGTAAATGTAGCACACATTAGCGTCTCAAACACAAATACACACACATTCAGACAACACACACTTTAGCATCAAAAACACAAATACACACACTTTCAGACAACACACACTTTAGCGTCTCAAACACAAATACACACACATTCAGACAACACACACTTTAGCATCAAAAACACAAATACACACACATTCAGACAACACACACTTTCAGACAACACACACTTTAGCGTCTCAAACACAAATACACACACATTCAGACAACACACACTTTAGCATCAAAAACACAAATACACACACTTTCAGACAACACACACTTTAGTGTCTCAAACACAAATACACACACTCAGATAACACACACTTTAGTGTCTCAAACACACATACACACACTCAGATAACACACACTTTAGTGTCTCAAACACAAATACACACACTCAGATAACACACACTTTAGCATCAAAAACAGAAATACACAATCACTCACACACCTTAGCATCTGAAATACACAATCACAGGTCCTAAAGACAGACAACATAAACCTTAGCACAAACACACACCTTAAGAGTGTTACAAACAGAAATACACATATACATTAACTTTTTTTATTGGACATGTCCTCCTACCTAATGACCTACATTACACAAACCCTCAATAACCAAATTCATGTCCTCATAGCCTTGTGTCCTATTTTGTACATGTCGTCATAACCTACTGTCCTAATGTCCTACATGTCCTCATAGTGTCCTATATATGTCCTTATAGCCTAGTGTCCTACTTTCTAAAACATTTCCGCATAGCCTTGTGTCCTAGATGTCCTCATAGCCTAATGTCCTACCTTACACAACATATCCTTATAGCCTAGTGTTCTACATGCCCTCATAGCTTAGTGTCTTTGTGTCCTCATAGTCTAGAGTCCTAGTGTCCTACCTTGTACATGTCCTCATAGCCTAGTGTCCTACCTTGTGCATGTCCTCATAGCCTAGTGTCCTACCTTGTACATGTCCTCATAGGCTAGTGTCCTACCTTGTACATGTCCTCATATTTCAGGAAGAGGACGTTGGAGTCCATGCGGTGCTCCCAGAATTCCTGCACGTGCTCAAACCAGGAACCATATCCTACTGCAGTTATGAGAGAAAGACATCAGAGTGTGTGTGTGTGTGTATGTGTGGTGCATATGTGTGTGTGAATGTGTGTGTATACGTGTGTGTGTGTGTGTGTGTGTATGTGTGTGTATACGTGCGTGTGAATGTGTGTGTGTATACGTGCGTGTGTGTGTATGTATGTGTGTGTGTGCGTGTGAATGTGTGTATATGTGTGTGTATGTGTGTGTGAATGTGTGTGTGTGTGGGTGTATGTGTGTGTGAATGTGTGTGTGTGTGTGTGTGTGTGTGGGGGTGTGTGTGTGTGAATGTGTCTGTGTGTATATGTTTGTGTGAATGTGTGTGTGTGCTGTCTGTGACGGAAGCACTGAAAGAGGCCAGAGCGGCAGGTCGATCCTCAGTGCTCATCCTGCTGGACCTATCAGCAGCATTTGACACGGTCAACCTCCGCATCCTACTGGACAAGCTGACCAACATGGGTATTGATGGCACAGCGCACTCCTGGTTCAAGTCCTGTTTTTCATTGTGATTGAATGTTCTCCTCTCTTGTAAGTTGCTTTGGATAAATGCGTCTGCTAAATGCATACATGTAATGTAAATGTAAATGTGTGTGTGTATATGTGCGTGTCTGTGTGCTATAAGCAGCTACATAGGGTCTATAGCAGCTGTTAGGGTCTATAGGTAGCCACATAGAGTCTATAGGTGTGTGTGTGTGTGTGTGTGTGTGTGTGTGTGTGCAGAGCTCACGTTTGTCATTCATGAAGCGTCGGCAGAACTCGGCAAAGGTTCCACGGTAGCTCATGGTGCGTAAGGAGCGATGGAACTGATAGTAGGACACCACCAGATCTTTTGGGTTACGGGCCATGTAGATCACCTGGACACACACACACAAACACACACACGCACGCACACACACACTCACTCAAACACACACACACACACTCACTCAAACACACACACACACACTCACTCAAACACACACGCACACACACACTCACTCAAACACACACACACACTTTAGCAGAAAGGTCATGTAGATCACCTGGACATACACACACACACACTCACTCAAACACACACACACACACACTCATTCAAACACACACACACACAATGGCAGGTACCCACCTTGCCCTCTCCATTGTGCATACACACACACACACACACACACACACACACACACACACACACACACACACTGGCAGGTACCCACCTTGCCCTCTCCATTGTGCATACACACACACACACACACACACTCATTCAAACACACACACACACACACTGGCAGGTACCCACCTTGCCCTCTCCATTGTGCATGGCTGTAGGCAGAAACCGGTAGGGAAGGTGACTCTTAATCAGCCGAGGGGATGTCAGTTCCTGAAGACACACACACACACAAACACACACACACACACACACACAAGTTTTAGATTATACTTTATATAGGGAAACAGATGTATAATTATTTCTTTATCTATACTTCTGTAGTTTGTGTGTGTGTGTATGTTGTCTAACCTGTATAATGTCTACGCCTGCTTAAGGCCTGGTTGAGGATACTCGAGGACTAGCTGTGTGTGCGTGCGTGTGTGTGTGTGTGTGTGTGTGTGTGCTCTAACCTGTATAATGTCTAGGCCTGGTTGAGGATACTCGAGGACTAGCTGTGTGTGTGTGTGTGTGTGTGTGTGTGTGTGCTCTAACCTGTATAATGTCTAGGCCTGGTTGAGGATACTCGAGGACTAGCTGTGTGTGTGTGTGTGTGTGTCTGTGTGTGTGTGTGTGTGTGTGTGTGCTCTAACCTGTATAATGTCTAGGCCTGGTTGAGGATACTCGAGGACTAGCTGTGTGTGTGTGTGTGTGTGTGTGTGTGTGTGTGTGTGTGTGTGCTCTAACCTGTATAATGTCTAGGCCTGGTTGAGGATACTCGAGGACTAGCTGTGTGTGTGTGTGTGTGTGTGTGTGTGTGTGTGTGTGTGTGTGTGTGTGTGCTCTAACCTGTATAATGTCTAGGCCTGGTTGAGGATACTCGAGGACTGGCAGCTGCTCATCGATGTTCATGAGGCCAATTTCATCTGGATCAGCGCCCTGACTCACTAGATACACAACCTCCTGCAGGAGACTGGTACCTGCAACACACACACACACACACACACACACACACACTCACACACTCAGGGCAGCAGCACATGACCTCAGAGGAGAAGAAGGCTTTCAGAGAAATTAGAACATTTCAGAGTAATTGAGTAACAGAAAAATGTCTCCAAGGGACAGTCAGGTGTCCCCATCGCAGCACAAGGGATTTTTGGCTAGAGGGAGGAGTGCCACCTACTGGCCACCCACCAACACCACGTCCAGCAGCAACAAAGTTTACATTCATTAGGAATTAAGTACATTAAGGTCTCAACCAGGATTCAGATTAAAGTCACTTTACTTGGCAGCCATCTTGATGACACCTTTCAGGCAGTTATTCCCATATTTAAATGAATGGGAGTATCTAACCAGAACTTCAGACTGGCAGGTCCAACTGACTTAAAGATGTATTGTGTGAATCCTTGTTTAAATCTGAATTAAACAATGTCAAATCTTAGGTTGTGTAAATAATGCTAGAAAGACATTACTTTAAATGCCACTTTGCTCACTGCATGGCTGTTCCATGGTAATCCTATCAGTAAACAAGAGGCTAACTGTCAATCATCCTGCATCCTACATGTAATTGGCTACTTTCACTGCAGGACTAACCTGTTTCTCATCTCTGCCTTTTTTCCCTGTTAGGTGCCGCAATACATTTCAATGGAAGATTTTTAAGGTGATGCATCTCCTGGTAAATCATCTCTGTTCCAGCCCACCACTGGTCAGGCTACAAGCAGGCTAAGCCAACTCCTTAGCCACTGTGCTGCCTCCAGCTTCAGAAGACTGAACAGGTGAACTCCATGGGGTTTAGGCAGGACAAAATTCTTAAAGATATGAAACATAAAATAGAACTGTGTAGACACTTTCATAGCCTTATAACTAATGCCATTATACACTGCCATGTACTTATAAAACATGCTTATCTTATAAGCCTTTACAACTTCAAGTGTCGCAGCACGAAAATGCTTCAGATTGTTGGCTGTCCTTTTATATGCCCAGTTGCTCATGTCAAATAATGAAGAGTAACAAAAGCTCAGTGCATACTGTAAGTACAGTGAAATGAACACATATGCAAATCAATAACATAATGCCTTATGAGTAGTCATAAAGTATAATGTATAAACTGTTATGAACACTAATGTCATTAGCAGACATCTATTATATCCCAGTAAAGCACCAAACTAACCATTCCGTAACCAGGACCATTTCAGAAGTGGTCAACAGAGTGCACCACGTGGCAGCAGAGGCAACAGCATTGCGGCAACTCGAGCTAATGGCCATGCAGGAGTCTACCGAGCACAGCACCGCCTGTCTTAACGGAGTTAAATGCCTCGCGGCCGAACCGAACACCTGACTGAATGCGCGCTCTGTCACCTCTGTTCAATGTGCACAGCCCCGTGGCTTTTGCTTTGATGGATCAAAAGAATAGCATTCAATGCATTACTGCCTGACATTAAGAAGCGGCAGTTTTCCCTTGTCATTGTCAATTTTAATATCTGTGTTTGTGGTGACATCATCCACCATAGACCGATTAATGAATCACAGATCGTAGTCCAGTGGCATTCCTACCGTTATCTGACCGCTGCGAAAGGGCAATAATATGCGATAATACGCGCAGTGTTTGCATCTCCGCTCCAAGTTGCTATTGAGGAATAATGATTGTGTTAGACTACCGGCATGTGCAGAAACAGGCATCTTAAAGGCAATTTGTTTTGTTGTAGGCCTAGGCCAACTAGTTCTATAGTCTACACTTCACCGGACATAGAATTGGATGCAAATATAGAAAGCACGGTGCAAGTCATTGAGTATTGTGTTACGTAATCCCTTGAAGGTTAGATCTGATGGCTAATTTTCTTATTAGTGAATCACTGTAGACCAGTGGTCCAAAACAGGAAATTGCAAATGTCTGGCCAGAGTCGAATGTTGTTGACACTGAGCAGGATGCCCAAGGGCCTGGGCAAGCGCAAATCAATACATCGGATTGATCAGCTTCTTCAGGTGAACTTTAAGAGACGCAGGCCTGGCGTTTAGCGTTCAACCGTCAATGACACATAGCCTAGTTCAACACGGTCTACCACTGCAGTTCGTCCTGCAAGCGACCAGCACCGCGGCCTACCTGACTTTGGGTAAGTGACGATCCATATGTCGCTACTTCTAAGGGAGAAGTTGGCAATCTCCTCCATCTTCCCCCTGCAGAAGGGAGGAAGACGAACTCCATGGTGCTCGAAGTACTTGCTCTCGTATTCGATAGGGGTGCTAGGCGTATCCACCTCACTCTCTGCCATGCTCGAAGTCAATTAGAGATAAAAATGTATGCTATTGTGTTTATTTTCGGCGAGAAACGCACGCGCTATTTTCTCACAGCCCACAGTGTTTTGGCAAGGATGCAATGAGACACGCACGCGCCTTGAGCTTCAGCCAATCATCGTGGGAAGAAATGATGTCATGAAGCTGTAGGTGATGCGCGCTTTTGAGGCAGCATCAGCACCAGTGCGCACGCACGCACGGGCGGCACCCGGGAAGGCTCGCTCATTACCGACGGTCTCACTGCCTTCTCAGACAGGCTCGGTGAAGGCGTTACAAAGAATTGTAGATTTATTGACCGTTGATATTAGTCTAATCTTAGCAATGATATCAAGGCTAATAGCGTTGTTTTTCACAGGTTATGAAAACAGTTATCCGCGGCGCTTATATCACTGTCATCTCCAATTCAGCATCTCATGCATAAGGCACCAACGCAAACAATAACGGTCCCCGGACACCAAAACACTCCTAAATACCAAATACTACCAATAATAATATCAAATACCAAATATTAAATACTACTGTCTCTGCATACCATAATACTTCCACACATTTTGTGCTTTGTATTTTCTTATTAATTCATTATCTGTAATTATCTGTCTATCTAAAATAGCTATTCAAGATCTTGATCGGTATAGACTACGAGTAGTACATACAGTATGTGGTTCTAGTAAACATGTACGAGTCTAAACATCTACGAGTAAACATCTACGGGTAGTGGCCTATGTAGTTTGGTATTTCGAAAACTGTCAAAGTCCGAGGCCATGTGACACGACACGGTTTTGCTCTCAAATGTGTTGAAACTTATCGCGGTCGGAATGAAATACTTGGAAATTTCGGCCGTGAAGGGCGGGGATCGCGCTGACCCGAGAGGCGACAAATCCATTTCATTGGCCACGCGGCATGAGGGCAGGGTGGGACGGTGGTATGTCACGGAGCATGTCAACTGTACTCTGTTACGTTGGTATTCGTGTTATTTGAAACCGGCGTGTTAGAGACGTCTTCAGGAGCCGGGTCGGAGGACAGCGGCATGTGTCGGACACTTCCACAGAGAGATTTGGTCAAGGGTTAGGGTCAGTTAAGGGGGCATAGATTCTTTTCTATCTTTCTTGTCTGTTCCTAAGTCTGTACGCTAAAATGTCCGTTAGTAAAGACGACTGGAATTTGTCGTTCGCCGGTTGTGGGTTTTTGGGGGTCTATCACATAGGGGTGGCGAGCTGCTTCCTGGAACAAGCCCCGGAGTTTGTCACCGGAGCTGCGAGACTCTATGGAGCTTCGGCAGGAGCGCTGACCGCGACTGTGCTCGCGTGCGGCGCCTCCATAGGTAAGCCCGAGACCCGGCTCGTATGTTACACAACACTCATGTTTACTAGAAGCACATATATGTATGTACTGGAGTACTGGAGAACTTTGAGACGCGTCTGATTAGATCATCTGTTTCGATATCCAAAACAATGTAACAAATCGCTGTACTTGATAAGGTGCTGATAGGCGTGAGAGGAGAGTCTGAATCAACGAATCGTCAATAAAAGTTTTTCTTGATTGCTAAGAAGCACTTAATTATACTGGAAACCATTTTTATCTTCTTCCTCACTTTCTTAGCATAGCAGAACTCAGAACATCCAGTTGTGTTAACCTGTTTTCATTGGTTTCGCGCATTTTTACAACATTTAATAAAGCTTTCTTAGAAAGTTTCTAAGTGTTGAATTACTAGCTTCAACAACTGGAAAGAATCTATTCATAGCTAAAAAGCGATTGTCTGTAGATATATGAATTACTAATGTCACTGTATAATCCACAATCATTCTTCATGCATGTCAGATACCTCCTTTGGTGTCAGCTGTCAGTTGCAAGGGTCAGAGAAGCCAGCAGCATATAGAGTAACTGTGAAAGTATCTGAGTATCTAAAATGCATAAATGTAAATGCATCTGTGTTTTGATGAAAAGGTGAAAAAATACTTTAGTGTATGAAGTACGCCGCATTGTACAGTATATTTGCCCAGGTGCATATTATGGGTCTTGCATGTCAATGACAGTTACTGTAAGTTTAGGAGAAAATAATAAAATATATTGTAACATTCTGTTCTTTTTCACACATTCAATAACCAGGCAAACGGCACAGACACAGCAAAGCCTTAGGCAAAACTGCCTATTCTCAAAGCAAAGTTTTGTATTTTGTCCTCCTTTGTGTTCTGATTGACTGAGACTCACTGATCTGACCACTGATTGTGTTTTTTGAAGGAAAGATTTGCTTTAGCTGCATGTTTTAAATATTTTGTCTCTGTTGCAAACAAAATGCATGTTTTTGGATGCCTCTGTTTAGGCCTTTGAGTTAACTAAATTGAAATGTGGATTCTGAAGTGATGGCTTTGTCAAAGCAATCAAGTAAAACTGTAATGTTTTTCTGATGTCTGGAGTGTCAGTGGAGGTCTTTGACCTCCTGATTGGCGTCTCTGTAACTCCACTCATCCATGCTGTTGTCCTTGTTCCAGATGTTTAATCTTCTCTCCTGTTAACCTTCTCTTGTCATCTCTGCCTCTTTGTTTATTTCAGTTGAGTTGTGTGTTTGCAGTGGAATGTCAGTTGGATCACTGGCCATGTCTGTAACTTAATGTTAAAGTTGTGTGTAGTGAACTGTTGTGTGTCTGTTGTGTTGTGTTGTAGTGTGTTGTGTTGTAGTGTGGTGTGTTGTGTTGTAGTGTGTTGTGTTGTGTTGTAGTGTGTTGTGTTGTGTTGTATGTGTGTTGTGTTGTAGTGTGTTGTGTTGTGTTGTAGTGTGTTGTGTTGTGTTGTATGTGTGTTGTGTTGTAGTGTGTTGTGTTGTGTTGTAGTGTGTTGTGCTGTAGTGTGGTATGCTGTGCCTGTTTGATGTTTCTGTGTTGTGTATGTCTGCCCCTCTATGTGTCCGTGTTTGTTATTATAAGTGCAGTGGATGTTTACATTTGCATTACATTTATGCATTTCCCAGATGCTAACCCTGGGTTCTATAGGTTTCATAAGGTAGACAAAGGGTTCTATAGGTTTCATAAGGTAGACAAAGGGTTCTATAGGTTTCATAAGGTAGACAAAGGGTTCTATAGGTTTCATAAGGTAGACAAAGGGTTCTATAGGTTTCATAAGGTAGACAAAGGGTTCTATAGGTTTCATAAGGTAGACAAAGGGTTCTATAGGTTTCATAAGGTAGACAAAGGGTTCTATAGGTTTCATAAGGTAGACAAAGGGTTCTATAGGTTTCATAAGAGGGTTCTAATGACCCATAGCGCCAAACTGTTTGTATTTGTTTGATGCACTCTAGAGCCCCTCTTCTGTTTTGTCTGTGTGTGTGTGTGTGTGTGTGTGTGTGTGTGTGTGTGTGTGTGTGTGTGTGTGTTGTGCTCATAGCTAAATGTTGGTGTTTGTGTGTGTGTGTGTGTGTCTGTGTGTTGCGCCCATATTTAAATTCTGTTTCTGTGTTCTGTGTGTGTGTGCATGTGTGTGTGTGTGCGTGTTGTGCCCACAGCTAAATGCTGTTGTTTGTGTGTGTGTGTGTGTGTGTTGTGCCCACAGCTAAATGCTGTTGTGTGTGTGTGTGTGTGTGTTGTGCCCATAGCTAAATGTTGGTGTTTGTGTGTGTGTGTGTGCGCGCGTGTTGTGCCTATAGCTAAATGCTGTTGTTTGTGTGTGTGTGTGTGTGTGCATGTGTGTGTGTGTGCGTGTTGTGACCACAGCTAAATGCTGTTGTTTGTGTGTGTGTGTGTGTGTTGTGCCCACAGCTAAATGCTGTTGTGTGTGTGTGTGTGTGTTGTGCCCATAGCTAAATGTTGGTGTTTGTGTGTGTGTGTGTGCGCGTGTTGTGCCTATAGTTAAATGCTGTTGTGTGTGTGTGTGTGTGTGTGTGTGTGTGCATGTGTGTGTGCGTGTTGTGCCTATAGCTAAATGCTGTTGTGTGTGTGTGTGTGTGTGTGTGTGTTGTGCCCATAGCTAAATGCTGTTGTGTGTGTGTGTGTTGTGCTCATAGCTAAATGCTGTTCTGTGTGTGTGTGTGTGTTGTGCCCATAGCTAAATGCTGTTGTGTGTGTGTGTGTGTGTGTTGTGCCCATAGCTAAATGCTGTTGTGTGTGTGTGTGTGTGTGTTGTGCCCATAGCTAAATGCTGTTGTGTGTGTTGCGCCCATATTTAAATTCTGTTTCTGTGTTCTGTGTGTGTGTGCATGTGTGTGTGTGTGCGTGTTGTGCCCACAGCTAAGTGCTGTTGTGTGTGTGTGTTGTGCTCACAGCTAAGTGCTGTTCTGTGTGTGTGTGTGTGTTGTGCCCATAGCTAAATGCTGTTGTGTGTGTGTGTGTGTGTGTGTGTGTTGTGCTCATAGCTAAATGCTGTTGTGTGTGTGTGTGTGTGTTGTGCCCATAGCTAAATGCTGTTGTGTGTGTGTGTGTTGTGCCCATAGCTAAATGCTGTTGTGTGTGTGTGTGTGTGTGTGTGTGTTCTTAGATAAGTGTTGTGAAGAGGTGCTTGGTTTGGCTCAAGAGGCGAGGAGTCATAACTTGGGGCCCCTGCATCCAACCTTTAACCTGGTCAAGGTCATCCGCTCTGGGCTGGAGCGGAATCTCCCTCCCAACGCTCACACTCTCGTCTCAGGTCGTCTGTGTGTGTCTCTCACCCGCGTGTCTGACGGGAAGAACGTCCTTGTGTCTCAGTTTCACTCCAGAGAGGAACTTATCCAGGTGTGGCCTGCAGACATACACACGCACACACACACACAGACAGACACATTCCCATACAAACACACCAGACACTCTCTCATTCCTTTACTGTCTCTCTAACCCTGACTCAGGCTCTGATCTGTAACTGTCTGTCTCTCTAACCCTGACTCAGGCTCTGATCTGTAACTGTCTGTCTCTCTAACCCTGACTCAGGCTCTGATCTGTAGCTGTCTGTCTCTCTAACCCTGACTCAGGCTCTGATCTTTAACTTTCTGTCTCTCTAACCCTGACTCAGGCTCTGATCTGTAGCTGTCTGTCTCTCTAACCCTGACTCAGGCTCTGATCTGTAACTGTCTGTCTCTCTAACCCTGACTCAGGCTCTGATCTGTAGCTGTTTTATCCCCGTCTACTGTGGACTGTTTCCCCCCAGTTTCCGTGGAGTGGTGAGTATAAGTTCTATTGCAACACAGACACACACACACACACACACACACACAGAGCTCAGAGTTAGACCAGTCAGTGTCCAGGAAACATTCTGAGGCATGTACATTCTGAGCATGTGACAGAACAGCAGCCTGTGATGGGATAACTGGAATGAGGGTCAGGGTTAGCCCCAGGGTGTAGACCCGGCAACAGCATGATCTTTACGCTAATAATGACAGTGTGACGTGCAGCTTTTAGAAGCACTTGGGCTGAACATTCTGTTCTTATACTCTTACATGAACACACACTGAGTCACACACATTCCCTCGGGTCATATAGAGGTAGATAAGGACACCTATACACAAATACACACACACACACACAGACACAAATACACACACACACACACACACACAAATACACAAATACACACACACACACACAGTGAAGTTAAGTATGCAGTAAACAGAGTGGGGTGTAGGTCACATAAATGCATACTGATGTAGATAAGACAAAAAAAGATATCAAGATAAAAAGATAAAACAAAAGTAATTCTGTTTGGGTAAAAGATAAAATACTTAAATAATAATTTTCACTGTTCTTGACACAAATAGGATTAAAACAAAATATACTGTGAAAAATCTTGTGTTTTCATTGAGATTGAGCATTTTGACACTACATCAGCATTTTGGCACCTGAAAAACCCATTGCCAAACTAAGAGGCTTTGGAAAAACTAATCCATCCCTTTATTTCCAGTGGGATTGACTACTGCAGTGACCTTTTCACAGGTCTGCCAAAAAACAGCTTCAGCTGATCCAAAATGCAGCGGTTAGGGTTCTCACAAGAACACAAAGAACAGAGCACATTACTCCAGTTCTAAGGTCCCTTCACTGGCTCCCAGTGAGCTATAGAATTGACTATATACAAAGTCTCTAAATGGGACAGGGCCTAATTACCTCTCTGATATGTTTCAGCAACATAACCCAATCAGATCTCTCAGATCACAGCAGAAAAAAATTCTGGTAAAACCTGTTGTTAGAACAAAGTATAGTGAAGCAGCTTTTAGCTACTATGCAGTTCAGCTATGGAACCCTATGGAACTCCCAGAGGATCAAAAAGCTCCTACTGTTGGCAGTTTCAAATCTAGACTCAAAACTAAGCTGTTATCAAATGAATTTCGCTGACTGCTGTATCTTTTTTTTACTTTAATAATTTATTTCTTAACTTTTAATTCATTTCTTACTGTATTTTAACTATTTTATATTTTATTACTTTGCTTTTTACTGTTATCATTTTATTTTCTATTATTCATTGTTCTTTGTCTTCGTAAAGCACACTGAACTGTCTCTGTGTATGAAATGTGCTATAGAAATAAACTTGCCTTGCCTTCTACAGCGCTATGTGGATGGGGGCATTAGTGATAATTTGCCCCTGGCAGGGCAGAAGAGTACCATCAGCATCTCCCCTTTCTCTGGTGAGAGTGACATCTGCCCCCGAGACGATTCCACCAGCTTTCACGAGCTCCGTCTAACCAACATGAGCATCCAGATGAACCTCGACAACATGTACCGACTCAGCCGGGCCTTCTTCCCCCCGGAACCCAAGGTAAACATGTTCCGCCTCAGCCAAGCACTCTTCCCCCCGAAACCCATGATAACTTAGAGCAAGAACATGTTCCGCCTCAGCCTAGAACCGAGAATTAAATGCCTCAATCCATTGGAATCATAGACATTTTTTTCATACCATAGTCAGTGGGTCTCTCTGAAAGTGAAACTGAAATACACAGTGCAGTTTTACATGGTTTATGGCATTCCAATATTATTTCATGGTTTATGGCTACAGCTACATGTTAAAACTTCTGCAAGGTGGTTAATATCGTGGAACAGTCATTCAAGAGGCTTCCACTTATTCCACAATAATGACCACCTCGCAGAACATCATCACTCCTAGTATTTGTGGTATCATTTTTTACCCATTAGAAGTCTTAAAAGAACATTTTTAGTTCAAAATGTGCCGATATTCTTTGGTACATGTGTGTGTATGTCTGTGTGCGTGTTGAAGTGGATGCATGTGTGACAGTGTGTTGTGCTGCAGGTGTTGGCAGAGATATGCCAGCGTGGGTATGAGGATGCCATGCGCTTTCTTAAGGATAACAGTAAGTACCCATCAGCCTGCTGGATGTTTGAACTGCAGCTTTTGAACCTTCACACACAGTTTGAGCTTCACAATCCAGCCTAGAATGCGTCTGCTTGGTTTACACAAAGATCATTGATACTGGGCAAAATAGAGCAACATAATATGTTACTGTAGGAGCAAACATTAATAGTTCCATTCTGCAAAAGTGGGAGTGTGACACTGTGTCACAACATAGCATTTTCATCATAATAAATAAGATGATTTATTTATGTGTACTGTAATATCGTCTATAATGATGTATGATGCCGACAAATCGGTCTTCTAGACTCTGATAAAATAATTTAGTGTGTCTGTGAACTGAGCTAACAAACTTGGCCATTCAACATAATGACAGCAGCTATGGCAACATACCAAAGTGCTAACTACAAACTAACAGTTTGGAACTTTGGTTAAACTTAACATATGATAACTTTTACTATTTTGCTCTGTCCATTTAAACTAATATCAGTTATGTCATCCAAGTGGTTGTCATTTAGTGAAAGAACACTACTAAATTTGAAATGTTTCATGAGCTAGTTCACTAGCGTTAGCTCACTAACAACTAGTGGTGAGTGGTAGCTGCCTGACCTAAAACAGTTCATTTTCTCCAAATCCGAACAGCAACATCTTACACTATTAGGCTTGAAAGGCATCAGCCTTGTCTTAAATATTAGCCTACTATCCTAACTGGGCATTATTTTCCAAACCAAGACAATCTAACAAAATAATATGTAGACATACTGTAAATATATTTTAGTATATCATTAAAAAATAAACAAGTGAGCTCCAGCAATGTCATTACATTTTATTTGATGTTAGCAGGCCTAGGTCTAATTAGGCGCCTGTCATTTTAACAGATCTCTGTGTGAACTTATAATGTGACAGGACAGTTTTCTATGGTTTTGTACTGGATTAAACAAGTGGCGTGTCTTGTTGTACTGGATTAAACAAGTGGCGTGTCTTGTTGTACTGGATTAAACAAGTGGCGTGTCTTGTTGTACTGGATTAAACAAGTGGCGTGTCTTGTTGTACTGGATTAAACAAGTGGCGTGTCTTGTTGTACTGGATTAAACAAGTGGCGTGTCTTGTTGTACTGGATTATACAAGTGGCGTGTCTTTTGTTTTGTTTTGTTATGATTTTGGTGAGAGTCCCAACATTGGGCTGCTAAAGACAAACAGACAAAACTCCAGCTAGTTGGTTGATTTGGAGCAGGAGTCATCCAGGTATAAATAGGGTTAGGGTTAGGGTATAAATATTGCTGGTTCTCATTACATGAACTCTTTCCAGACCATCCATAGAGAAATCAGTACGTACATATGTACTGGTGGCATAACTGAATAGTTCTGCCCTTGCTCTCTAAAGAAAACACACAAAAATGTCTCTCAGTGTCAAGGGCGTCTAAGTCAATCACACAGATTTTTATATACTGGATTCTGTGACATATATTTCCACTGGTTGGGTATAATCTTTGTGTGTTAGTACATGAACCGCAATGTCCTCAATTTCAAGGTTGCAACCAATGTAAAGCAACTTAGATTCAGTGGAAGCAAAGTTGTGTACATAGTTTTCTTGAGTTATTTGTGCCAGATAATAATGTTTAGGGATATATACAGCCAAATAATTAAGGGAGGGCCAACAAGAGCACATAGACTATCAAGTTTTGACTACCAGCCATATTCAATAATATTTCAATGCATTATAATGGTTATTTGTGGCAGGTAAATTATTTCAAAATGCTTTAGAGAGTTACTTTCATCCAATTGCTACCAAATCTGTTACGTATTTAGTTAATTTGGTAATTACTTTCATTTGGTACTTATTTAATTAGCATTGCTAACTGCATTGCTAAAAGTGCTATTTCACTTTTGCAACATTGAAGCTGTAAAGGACTTTACACTCAAAATGAGTGTCCAGATATGTAAACTCCATGACAAAAATATATTTGTGTAGGCTCCTGAAAGAGTTCAAACCTACACTAATTGACTAATTGACTAACTCACTAACTATCAACAGCACTTATAAAAGGGTGTCATTTATGTACACCTTTGCTGTAGGCTGCCTGTCTCTATACTTTGCAAGCTAGGGTACATTTGGTTAGTGGTTAGAATGTGCAGTTGGCCTTATGGCACATAACAGACCTCTCATTTGCATAACTAAAAAATGACATGGGAGAATTCCACCCTTATAATGCAATGCAAACATTCCTCTACAGTGTGATCTACATTTGTAGGAAAAAAACATATTTTCTGACCTGGGAGAGAATCTACCAGACAGAGCAGGATTTCTGAATTTGATTCAGAGATAGTTTTACAGGCTTAATACCTTTTGTGTCTATGTTTTGAGATTTATTTAGCTGGTAGCTTCTAAGCTACCTGTTGGAGACCCCTGTTGGATTCTATAGAATCCAACTGTAAAATGTTACAGTTAATCACATAGTGGGGCATAGGCTAGTTATTGCTGTTATGCTAATTCATTCTAATTTCAAGAAGAAAGTTTGATATACAGGAAACCATATTCTGAAATTCAAATTTTCTTAACAAGTTTTAGTTTAGCGCAGGGTAGATACCCCAATTCATTCACTTTAAGAGAAGTCAACTTCATCAATATTGCTTATTCTACATTTAAAAAACCTATTAACACATTGGCTGTCAACCCTTTTCAGAGCCGAGAGCCCCATAGTACATACATAGTTTTTGAGCATTTTGACAGATTTTTCCCACAGAAAATTGTGTTCCTATGTAAGCATCGGAAAAAGTTTGTTTTTACCCTTTCACGTTCTTTAGTAATCGGCACCAAAAACACCTTTTTTTGACAAAAAATGTTTGATGCTAATATTTTTTGCTTTAGTGACACTTCTGAAACATCTGAAACATGGTTTCCTTCTATAAAACAGCAAAGACAACATAACAGGCTTTTATAGTGATTCTATGCTGCCTCCTGTTCCTTCCAGAACCACAAATCCGGGTCAGGTCACTAAATTCATGATGCAGAACCACAAATCCTGGTCAGGTCACTAAATTCGTGATGCAGAAATGTCTGCTGAGCTGGGCTGTGGTGAGCTGGTCTTGCTGCTTGGTCTGGGTTGATTGATACTTTTACATGATTGTGATACTACCCGAACTACTGCGACTGACACACATACTTAACCCTAGGGTTAACCCTAACCCTAACTTCTCTTGCTGGCTTCATGTTCTTCTCTCATCTCTAAACTCTCTTCTCCTACAGTCTATGCACATCTCCCATCTTCTCTCATCTCTAAAATCTCTCTTCTCCTATAGTCTATGCACATCTCCCATCTTCTCTCATCTCTAAACTCTCTTCTCCTACAGTCTATGCACATCTCCCATCTTCTCTCATCTCTAAAATCTCTCTTCTCCTATAGTCTATGCACATCTCCCATCTTCTCTCATCTCTAAACTCTCTCTTCTCCTATAGTCTATGCACATCTCCCATCTTCTCTCATCTCTAAAATCTCTCTTTTATAGTCTATGCACATCTCCCATCTTCTCTCATCTCTGAACTCTCTCTTCTCCTATAGTCTATGCACATCTCCCATCTTCTCTCATCTCTAAAATCTCTCTTCTCCTACAGTCTATGCACATCTCTCATCTTCTCTCATCTCTAAAATCTCTCTTCTCCTACAGTCTATGCATATCTCCCATCCAAAGTGGCACTGCTGCCACCTACACGGTCAATTCATCAGTACATTCCCTCTTTACAAGCCTGATATTTACAGACAAGCTTCCCCAGGTTGTTTTTTTGTTCAAAGGTTCAAATGTTCAAAGGTTTCAAAGGTTTTCCCAACAATGAAATGTAAAGCTAAATGCAAATGCGAAACTCAACGCAATGCCCAGAGTTGAATTCTCTATCAGTCTCACAGTCACAAGATAGGCTACAGGCCTAATCAAACAATTCAACTTCACATCAACTCCTATCTTCTATTTTCTCCAGTGCCACTAAAGGAAAGGGAGTAGGCTATATAGTCTAATGACCTAAAACAGGCTATGGGAGCAGGTGTGTGCAGACACCAAAAAAGACCAGTTGAAGGGCCACTTTTGCATAGATGTTTTTAGTTAGATGAAATACTTAAAAATGTCAAGGTGTAGCAGACTGCCTTGAAGTGTCTGAAAGGCCCTGGACCCTAAATGATTAAACTGTAGCCAATAAGTAGCTTATATCCTGGAAATAGGCTGTTGACCACAGAAAGCCAGCTGTTGTTGTTGCAATGTCTCCTCATTCACAGAACTGCAGCCAATGGGCAGAACCATGAACCTAAAAAAAAGTTGTCACCTTGGGTATTTTTCCATTTTAGGACTGATATCCGATCCAAATATCGGATTTAGGAGTGTGTGTGTGAGTGTGTGTAAGAATGAATGTGTGTAGGATTGTGTGTGTGTGTGTGTGTGTAAAGGTGTGTATAAGAGTTTGTGTATGTATAAGAGTGCAAGAGTCACTGTGAATAAAAATGTGCCTGTGTGTGTGTAAGCGTGTGTGTAAACGAGTAAATCATTGTTCGTCCCTAGATCTGCTGCAACGGGATTGGCCATCTGCTGGCCCCACACCCACTAATGACCTGCCCTCCGGGTGCTGCTCTTGCCAAAAGAGCTCTGTTGTCACGGAAACAACCAAAGAATGGTTGCTGCGACGGCTCTTAATGAAGAATAATCGGCCGTGTCTTCAGGAGGAGAGAGTCGGACACCTGCCTACCCCTATCAAGAAGGGTGAGTCTCATATATACCAGCCCAGCAGCATTAACAAAGGTGCTTGAGACCTTTACACACTCTGATGCTCACACACACACACACCTGGTTACCCGTCTTTCTCACACACACACCTAGTCACCTGCCTTACCTGGTTATGTGCCCTGTGTTTTCAGCAGTGGCTGCCAGTGGTGTTCAGTTATGGTGTAGGCTACACCTGGTTACCTGCCCTTCTCTCTCTCTCGCACACACACACCTGGTCAGAATGGACACAACACAAACAACTTCAACCAGAAGTCTGATTGGTTAACAGCATATAGATTGGCCACCTTGAGGATCGAAACACAGGTGAAGTCCACCTAAACACAGGTGAAGTCCACCTAAACACAGGCGAGGTCCACCTAAACAAAACAAATGTCATATTACAAGTGTGTTGCACCTCAACATGATTTTCAAGATTCCTTTTGTCTATTTATTTATGTCTGCAAAAGAGAAACTAATTTGCAGCATCAAAAAGGCTTTTCCACAGTATTATCATGTTTTCATGCCTGAAGCCCTAAGATGTATAAACTGAATTGCTGTCATTTTTGTTTGTTTGGATGATCAGCTGTTTGTCAGCTGACAAGATACCTCTCAAGCCCGCCAGTCAGTCACTATCAGCTGACTGATTGGTCAGAATGGCTTCTCATTTGAATGGGATAAAAAGTGTGGAAGTGCGCTGGTAAAAGGAACCTTAAAATCACCGGGAGTCTACGTCGGGACCTGTTGAAAGAGCTTCATATAGGCTACCTTTGCTAAGCAAGTGTAAGGGCTAAGCAAATGGAACCACAGGACTTGGTCACTCCAAACGCTATGGGTGATTTGATCACTCCAAACGCTATGGGTGATTTGATCACTCCAAACGCTATGGGTGATTTGATCACTCCAAACGCTATGGGTGATTTGATCACTCCAAACGCTATGGGTGATTTTTTTCTGTTTCATTTGCTGGCACTTTTTCACTTAATTAGGGAAATATTAATAATATATGATTTATGACTTATGACTTATTTATGACTTTTAATGACTTTTATCTTAGACTCACCATATCCCAACCTACCTGCCGTAGTGAAATTCTCTTCCTGCTGCAAAAATCCCACAATGCAAAACTGCAAATTTAGTCTCAGTGGCTACAGTGTGTTCTGTGAAACTGAAACATTGCTACAGTGTTACTGTGAGCTGTTTGGTGATGAGGACTTTGACATTTGACCAGCTTGGGATCAATAAAGTTTATCTATCTATCTATCTATCTTTCTTTCGTTCGATCGATTGATCTATCTATCTGTCTATCTATCCATTTGATGGTAATCTTTGTATCGGGGCACTTTGACTCATAACTCCAGAGTCACAGACACACACACACACACAGACACACACACACACACAGACACACACACACACACAGACACACACACTCTGACCTTGGCTCTTTGCCTACATGTGAGAGTGTCATAAACACTGATTATTATGATTTTTCTGGTGTGGGCTTGTTTGTGTGTATGTGTGATGGAAGCCAATCCTGTTGGACAGTCCAGAATAGGGATGGGTATAGAGGACTGGTACTATATAAATACAGGCTCATGCCTTGTCAGTAACAACTTATTGTTAAGCTCCCCTCCAAATGGTGCCGTCATTGGTACTTGATGTCATTGTGTCATTCTACTGCGTCTGCAATATCAAGCATTTCACTTGTGTGTGTGGAGGAGGAGTGATCTGCTACACGATAAAACTGATGACGTGCCTCTGATTGTCTAAATCTGATTTTAAAAGCCACAGAGCTGCGGACACGGCAGACAGCACACTAAAACAAGGGAGGGAGCACCTTTGAGGTCACTTTAGTAAAATATCCTAAAACTAAATATGTTGCAAGACTGTGGCCTGTGAAGGGAGAAACACAAGCAACCTAATGAAACATCTCCAAATTCTTACTGTGCTTCTTTCTTCCTTGCTGCTGCATGCATCACTGCCTTAACTATTAACTTTGTGATTTCATTGACTTGCTGCCACATAATAACTTAGCTAACATTAACACATAATAACTTAGCTAACATTAACACATAATAACTTAGCTAACATTAACGTTCCTAAAAATTCCTATTTTGTTGATAGATGAAACAAAAACACCCCATTTGATTACTGAGACTAGAACCTGGCGTATGGGTGCATTCACATAACCTCTCTCTCTCTCTCTCTCTCTCTCTCTCTCCCTCTCAGTGGATCCACACTCATTCACATGACCTCTCTCTCTCTCTCTCTCTCTCTCTCTCCCTCTCAGTGGATCCACACTCATTCAAATGACCTCTCTCTCTCTCTCTCTCTCTCTCTCTCTCTATCTCACTCTCAGTGGATCCACACTCAATCACATGACCTCTCTCTCTCTCTCTCTCTCTCTCTCTCTCTCTCTCTCTCTCTCTCTCTCACTCTCAGTGGAAAAACACTCAAACACATGACCTCTCTCTCTCTCTCTCTCTCTCTCTCTCTCTCTCTCTCTCACACTCTCACTGCCACCACACTCATTCACATGACCTCTCTCTCTCTCTCTCTCTCTCTCTCTCTCCCTCTCAGTGGATCCACACTCATTCACATGACCTCTCTCTCTCTCTCTCTCTCTCTCTCTCTCTCCCTCTCAGTGGATCCACACTCATTCAAATGACCTCTCTCTCTCTCTCTCTCTCTCTCTCTCTTTCTCCCTCTCAGTGGATCCACACTCATTCACATGACCCCTCTCTCTCTCTCTCTCTCTCTCTCTCTCTCTCTCTCTCCCCCTCTCAGTGGATCCACACTCGTTCACATGACCTCTCTCTCTCTCTCTCTCTCTCTCTCTCTCTCTTTCTCCCTCTCAGTGGATCCACACTCATTCACATGACCCCTCTCTCTCTCTCTCTCTCTCTCTTTCTCCCTCTCAGTGGATCCACACTCATTCACATGACCTCTCTCTCTCTCTCTCTCTCTCTCTCTCTCTCTCTTTCTCCCTCTCAGTGGATCCACACTCATTCACATGACCTCTCTCTCTCTCTCTCTTTCTCTCTCTCTCTCTCTTTCTCCCTCTCAGTGGATTCACACTAATCTGCATGCACATAAAAAAATGCAAAGGCTAATAATCTTGCAAGGATTATTGTCATAAACAGTATGACTGCCTATAGCTATTTCATTTGGTTAGCATCAGATCAAACTACTTAAATTTAGCTCTACACCCCTGTTACGTCAACCAGCGACCAGCGACGTATCCAATTAGTTCAGGCAACATGCGTTGCCATTGTCTTGTGTTTGGCAGATACTAAAGTGAAGTCATGTGCAGATACTAAAGTGAAGTCATGTGCAGATTTCTTTACCTATATTTTGTTGATTACTGAGGTAAGTTGAGGTAACTTATTGGTTTCCAGATATTCCAATGTTAACTACACTTGATTGAACTGAGGAAGACTCTCTGCACTCCTAATGCAAGTGAAGTCTGTGATGTTTTTTGTTTGTTTGTTTGTTTTATTAGTTTATTTGTTAAGGACAATGCAACACACATTATTACATCCATATTATCACAGTCAGTGCCGTAACAATGTGTAGATGAGTTGCATAAAGGTTTCTAGCCAATTGTCTAATTTGAAACCCCAGTTTCTTGGCAGGCCTTTGTAAAGAGACAGAGATGTAAAGATGTTCAAATGTCATTTTTAAAAGTGCAGCATAGGATGAGTTACAGTCATGCAGTCTGTTGTATACTAACACAACAAATCAAAATAGTCTCTTAGGCTATTTCTCCTAATCTTTTGCTCATATGCCTAATAGCTGACTGAAGTGTATTCATTATTTTATAAAGCATATAAGCCTAATATAATATAGAATCCAAATCTGAAATATAAATCTGTCAGTCAATAAAGAACCCAAAAGCAGACTCTGACACAGACTGCGAGTTAATCGTTTACTCTTCTTCAAAAACACACACAGGAGTTTAAGGGGCAACTGGTCACCCAGGCAGAAACATAAAAAGCACAACAATTGAAAGCAGAAGAAAAAAGTTCACAGTGGAGGTACAGGCAGAATCCAGGGTCCAAAAACACTGAAAAGACTGATACTCCAGCCATGGCTTTTAAGGTGGTGTCTGATGAGGAGAGTGGGTGCAGGTGTGACCTAATCAGCCAGGGGGCGGGGAACCACAGGGGGGCGGGGAACCACAGCTAGGAGGTGGAGCTGCTGGCTGCCTTTGCACTGTTCATTCAGCATCATATTTTGTTAACCTGTCTGAAAGATGTGATTCTAATGTTATTGACATGACATGAATGGTAATAGTGATTTCATGATTATCCTAGGATCTTTACTACAGAGTAAAGTATTGATAAGAGTATCGATAAAATCCAAAAATACCCATCCCTAGTCCAGAATGTACAGCATATACTACAGGTTTGAAGGGGAAAGACCTCTATAGATTATTCATCATTGTCATTACAATGTAAACATTCATCACAATTTCGCATGTGGTTTCTCTATCTGTGCTGTGTGTGTGTGTGTGTGTGTGTGGGGGGGGGGGTTCTCTATCTGTGCTGTGTGTGTGTGTGTGTGGGGTTCTCTCTCTGTGCTGTGTGTGTGTGTGTGTGGGGGTTTCTCTATCTGTGCTGTGTGTGTGTGTGGGGGGGGGGGTTCTCTATCTGTGCTGTGTGTGTGTGTGTGGGGCCTTCTCTATCTGTGCTGTGTGTGTGTGTGGGGGGGGGGGTTCTCTATCTGTGCTGTGTGTGTGTGGGGGGTCTTCTATCTGTGCTGTGTGTGTGTGTGGGGGTTTCTCTATCTGTGCTGTGTGTGTGTGTGTGTGTGGGGGTTTCTCTATCTGTGCTGTGTGTGTGTGTGTGTGGGGGGTTCTCTGTGCTGTGTGTGGGGGGGGGGGGGTTTCTCTATCTGTGCTGTGTGTGTGGGGGGGGGGGGTTCTCTAGATGTGCTGGGTGTGTGTGTGTGGGGGGGGGGTTATCTATCTGTGCTGCGTGGGGTGTGGGGGTTTCTCTATCTGTGCTGTGTGTGTGTGTGTGTGGGGGGGGGGGTTCTCTATATGTGCGTGTGTGTGTGTGGGTTTCTCTATCTGTGCTGTGTGTGTGGGTTTCTCTGTATGGGTGTGTGTGTGGATTTCTCTATCTGTGCTGTGTGTGTGTGTGTGTGTGTGGGGGTTCTCTGTGCTGTGTGTGGGGGGGGGGTTCTCTATCTGTGCTGTGTGTGTGTGTGTGTGGGGGGGGGTTATCTATCTGTGCTGCGTGTGGTGTGGGGGTTTCTCTATCTGTGTGTGTGTGGGGGGCGGGGGGTTCTCTATCTGTGCGTGTGTGTGTGTGGGTTTCTCTATCTGTGCTGTGTGTGTGGGGGGGTTTCTTTATCTGTGCTGTGTGTGTGTGTGGGTTTCTCTATCTGTGCTGTGTGTGTGTGTGGGTTTCTCTATCTGTGCTGTGTGTGTGGGGGGGTTTCTCTATCTGTGCTGTGTGTGTGTGGGGGGGTTTCTCTATCTGTGCTGCGTGTGTGTGTGTGTGTGGGGGGGGGGGTTCAGTGTTCTGTGAAGCCTGCAGGGGAAAGGAGGGCTTCTATGCTCAGGTGTCGGACCTCCTGCCTCTGAGGGTGGCCTCTTACATGCTGATGCCCTGCACACTACCTATCCAGTCGGCCTACTCAGCTGCTCAAAGGTTAGTACACACTCAGAGAGATTAGTACACACTCAGATGTTAGTACACACTACCTATTCAGTCTGCCTACTCAGCTGCTCAGAGGTTAGTGCATACTCATATGTTAGTACACCCTCAGAGAGATTAGTACTTATTCAGAGGTTAGTACACCCTCAGAGAGATTAGTACTTATTCAGAGGTTAGTACACCCTCAGAGAGATTAGTACTTATTCATACGTTAGTACACCCTCAGAGAGATTAGTACTTATTCAGAGGTTAGTACACCCTCAGAGAGATTAGTACACCCTCAGAGAGATTAGTACTTATTCAGAGGTTAGTACACCCTCAGAGAGATTAGTACACCCTCAGAGAGATTAGTACTTATTCATACGTTAGTACACCCTCAGAGAGATTAGTACTTATTCAGAGGTTAGTACACCCTCAGAGAGATTAGTACTTATTCAGAGGTTAGTACACCCTCAGAGAGATTAGTACACCCTCAGAGAGATTAGTACTTATTCATACGTTAGTACACCCTCAGAGAGATTAGTACTTATTCATACGTTAGTACACCCTCAGAGAGATTAGTACTTATTCAGAGGTTAGTACACCCTCAGAGAAATTAGTACTTATTCAGAGGTTAGTACACACTGCCTATCCACGTACGTGTAGCATTCACTGCCAACTACACACTGGTAGGAGTGGCGCTTGTATATTTGGCCAAAAGCTGCTAGTACCCTACACTGTGCTGCTAGTACCCTACGCTGTGCTGCTAGTACCCTACGCTGTGCTGCTGAAGTACACAGTGAGTGGACCAATCCACTTTGGCGATCTGTGTCACAAAGTTAGAGTTTTTGGAGGTGTGTGTCAGGCTCCCAGTGACGCAGACGTTCTGTGTAGTGACAGTATGGAGTCTCACACAGCACCTTAAATTTGGCTTTTCTCTTACATACATTCTCTTTTATTCTTATGTAAGAACACTGCCCTCTGGTGGACACACTCAACTGTGCATGTGTGTGGAATGGTGTGTTGTCTGTGATATCTCATTTATAGCGTGTGTGTGTGTGTATACGTGTGTGTGTGTGTGTGTGTGTGTGTGTGTGCCAGGTTTGTGGAGTGGATTCCTGAGGTCCCTGCAGATGTGCGCTGGCTGGTTGATGTAGCAGGAGCTGCATATCGACAGACATGGAGAGGCACAGACAGAGAGAGGTGGGAAACACACACACTATGCACACACACACACACACACACACACACACACACACACAGGCATGGAGAGGCACAGACACAGAGAGGTGGGAAACACACACACTATGCACACACACACACACACACACACACACACACACAGGCATGGAGAGGCACAGACACAGAAAGGTGGGAAACACACACACTATGCACACACACACACACACACACACTATGCACACATACATACACACACACACACACACACTATGCACACATACACACACACACATATACACACATGCTACATACACACACACATACACACGCTATACACACACACACACACACACACATTCTTGTCTTTCCCAGTTTGTGACACCCTTTCCAGTTGTCCTACAACTCGAAAAATCGTTTAATATAAAGAAAAAATTTTAACCACAAATATGATCAAAAGGTTTTTCAAAAAAGGATTTTGCCCACTTGGCTCATTTCCAGCCTTTAGCCCTTGTGAAGCCCACTGTTACACACACATAGTTTTTATAGCTTAGCTTAATGCTTAATGCCTTATTCTGCATAACCTTATTCTACCCATAAAAGACCATTAAGTAGGAATGTCTCCAGTATTCCCTCATGATTACTGCTAATTCATAGTTAGTTGTTGTATATGAATTACAACAGTCCTACCTTACTGGACGGTCGTCCAACGTATCATGGCTAGGACAGACATCAGCACTTCACCAACTCACTGCAAGGATCTGTGCTGGGGCCCCTTCTCTTCGCCCTGTACATCACCTCGCTGGGCTCAGTTATCCACTCCCATGGCTTCTCATACCACTGCTATGCTGATGATACCCAGCTCTACCTGTCCTTTCCGCCTGACGACTCCACGGTATCAACACGGATCTCGGACTGTCTCTCTGAGATATATGCATGGATGAAAGGACATCACCTCCAACTAAATCTCTCCAAAACTGAACTGCTGGTCCTCCCAGACAAACAAGCCATACATCACGACATCAGTATCAAGATCGACTCCCTGTCTGTTTCTCACACCAAAGTGGCAAGAAACCTAGGTGTCATGATCGAAGACCAACTGACCTTTGCAGATCACGTTGCCTCTGTGGCTCGGTCGTGCCGTTTTTCCCTATTCAACATAAGGAAGATCAGGCCGTACCTAACCAAACATGCAACCCAGCTCCTGCTACAGACCCTGGTTATCTCTCGTCTTGACTACTGCAATGTCCTCCTATCAGGCCTACCAGCCTGTGCAGTGAGACCGCTACAGATGATCCAGAATGCAGCTGCACGTCTGGTCTTTAACCAGCCAAAAAGGGCAGTCACACCTCTGTTCATTTTACTGGGTTATTGAGCCAAGGTTACCCTTGGCTACTTGCATCAATTCAAGGCACTTATGGTGGCCTACAGGGTGAATGATGTCTCTGCTCCCATCTACCTGAATACTCTCCTGAAGCCCTATGTCACCTGACGACCGCTTCGCTCGTCTAAGGAACGTTTTCTAGCACAGCCAACACCTTGTGCAGGTCAATCCAGACTCTTCTCATATCTGGTTTCGTGCTGGTGGAATGACCTTCCAAGTGCTACCAGATCAACTGATACCCTCTCCACCTTCAAGAAACTCGTGAAGACCCAGCTCTTCCAAGAATATCTCCTGCCGTAAATTTCAAGAATGCACTTAACAATTAAATTTCTATGCACTGTATTACACTATTGCACTTTCAACTTAAAATAGTGCAGTTTCTATGTTAGCAATATGCACTCCTTGTTCGTTCTTTCATTGTGTTGTAGCTTGAATGTTATCCTCTTTTGTAAGTCGCTTTGGATAAAAGTGTCTGCTAAATGCCTAAATGTAAACGTAAATGAATTATGATCTATTCTACAATCAATTGTTATGCTGATACATTCATTAAGCAATCAATAAGCAAACAAATGGCACAGTGCAGTCTGGCCAGAGATGACACTGGACAACAAGCAAGTGGCACATCCCAGCAACACCAGTTAGTACAACAGTCAGTACAATTACCTGCCAACTCTCTGCCACTTCAGCCAGTTCCTACCCAGGACCAACTTCCCACTGCCACTTCTGGTGAAAGCTGTGGTCAAAGTCACTGGTGGTGATATGAGGAAACCCTAGACATTAGGAAAAACATACCAAACAAATTCAATTCAATTCAGTTTTATTTATATAGCGCCTTTTACAATAGTATTGTCTCATGGCGCTTCACATAATAGCATTAAGTAACAAACATATAATATAGCAAATTTACAGTCCTGCAAAACTTTTAACCAATCACACACTGCCTGATCCAAGACATTAATAATGTCTTAATCAAATATGCTTCTCATTTGGGACATAGATTACCTAGTTATTACTGCACTGCTATACAATACTGTCTGGGGAAGATTTATGTGACATAGTAAAATGCAACTTTTGTCAGAGACACTGAAACAGGCAACTACGTTTGTAAATCTCAGAGAGGGCAAATCTTAAGTGAGTGAGGGATGATGGTTTAATTTAGGGGTCTCCAACAGGTAGCTCGGGAGTAACCAGTAGCTCCTCACATGCTCAAGAGTAACACTCTGAAGGGTCCAATGAAATGTAAAATCTCATAACAAACACAAAAAATAAATCTGTTAAAACATTCTGTGAAATGAAATTCAAAACCATCCTGCCCTGTCTGGTACAAAATGATTCTCTCACAGACTTACTGTTCTTTGATATTAATGTTTAGTATATGCCAGATTTGGCTGTAGCTATGGAAAATAAAGAGGCCAATAAAGGGGCCAACTCTTGGCCTTTGTCAAAACTATTTATCACTTTTACATCATCAACCCCCTCATCTTAATGCACTTTATACACTTTATACACTTAACCCCCCAGCACTTTATACACTTAATACACTTAACCCCACACCCCCCACTTTATACACCCTTAACCCCCACCCCCCCATATTCACTTTATACACTTTATACACTTAACCCCCATATGCACTTTATACACTTAATACACTTAACCCCACACCCCCCCATATACACTTTATACACTTAATACACTTAACCCCACACCCCCCCATATGCACTTAATACACTTAATACACTTAACCCCCCCCCCATATGCACATTATACACTTAATACACTTAACCCCCCCCCCATATGCACTTTATACACTTAATACACTTAACCCCCCCCATATGCACTTAATACACTTAACCCCCCACCCCCCCCCAATATGCACTTTATAAAATAATTACACTTAACCCCCCCCCCCCATATGCACTTTATACACTTAATACACTTAACCCCCCATACACTTTATACACTTAATACACTTAACCCCCCACCCCCCCCATATGCAATTTATACACTTAATAAAATTAACCCCACCCACATATACAATTAATACAATTAACCCACCACCCCCCCATATGCACTTTATACACTTAATACACTTAACCCCCCACCCCCCCCATATGCACTTTATACACTTAATACACTTAACCCCCCCCCCCCATATACACTTAACCCCCCATATGCACTTTTTACACTTAATACTCTTAACCCCCCACCCCCCCCATATGCACTTTATACACTTAATACACTTAACCCCCCACCCCCCCCTATATACACTTAATACACTTTATACACTTAATACACTTAACCCCCCCCATATGCACTTTATACACTTAATACGCTTAACCCCCCACCCCCCCCATATGCACTTTATACACTTAATACACTTAACCCCCACCCCCATATGCACTTTATACACTTTATACACTTAATACACTTAATACACTTAATACACTTAACCCCCACCCCCCATATGCACTTTATACACTTAATACACTTAACCCCACCCATATGCACTTTATACACTTAATACACTTAACCCCCCACCCCCATATGCACTTTATACACTTAATACACTTAACCCACCACCCCCCCCATATGCACTTTATAAACTTAATACACTTAACCCCCCCCCCCCATATACACTTTATACACTTAATACACTTAATACACTTAACCCCCCCCCCCCATATGCACTTTATACACTTAATACACTTAACCCCCCACCCCCCCCATATGCACTTTATACACTTAATACACTTAACCCCCACCCCCATATGCACTTTATACACTTAATACACTTAACCCCCACCCCCATATGCACTTTATACACTTAATACACTTAACCCCCCCCCATATGCACTTAATACACTTAACCCCCCACCCCCCCCCATATGCACTTTATACACTTAATACACTTAATACACTTAACCCCCCATATGCACTTTATACACTTAACCCCCACCCCCATATGCACTTTATACACTTAATACACTTAACCCCCCACCCCCATATGCACTTTATACACTTAATAAACTTAACCCCCCCCCCCCATATGCACTTTATACACTTAATACGCTTAACCCCCCACCCCCCCCATATGCACTTTATACACTTAATACACTTAACCCCCCACCCCCATATGCACTTAATACACTTAATACACTTAACCCCCCCCCCCCATATGCACTTTATACACTTAATACACTTAACCCCCCCCCCCCCCATATACACTTAATACACTTAACCCCCCACCCCCATATGCACTTTATACACTTAATACACTTAATACACTTAACCCCCCCCCCATATGCACTTTATACACTTAATACACTTAACCCCCCCCCCCATATGCACTTTATACACTTAATACACTTAACCCCCCACCCCCCCATATGCACTTTATACACTTAATACACTTAACCCCCCACCCCCCCCATATACACTTTATACACTTTATGGTGCCCCCTCCATGCACAAACAGGCTGACAAAACAGACACAATTGCACTGCATTTTTTACACACAGTAGCAATATGCACTTTCACCTTGTACCTAGACTGTGTAATTCTAGAAGTAACTCCTACCACATACAATTACAGTTGCAAGGGTGTGTGTGAGAGAGTGACTAGCTTCTTCTTTGGCACCTAAACACAGATCAAAACAAAGAATGAATTAAGTAATATTTAATGATAATAGTAATAATGATAATAATGATAAAAATTTAGAAGGAGGAGAGAGTCACAACACACTTCTAAGCTAAGCTCAGGTAAAAGCATTTCTAAAACAGCCAATAGCAAATCAAAGTGCTTGTCATTGACCTTTCAAGAGGTTCCAACCACTTTTTTGTTAACATACATTCAAGCCCTGTCACTTAAGGCACCCTTCCTAAGTAGACTGTGACTAGACTGTGTAACTCTAAAAGTAACTCCCACCACATACAAATAAAGTTGCTACGGTAACCATGACAGCTGCTATACAAAGCAAAGTAGTTGCTATGATCATTTATAGGTAAATCATGTTGGTTACAAGAAAGCTATCTTTCAGTGTCTTCAGTGACTTTTTTCATGACGCAGTTTGGGAATTTGTGGTTGTCATAATTTTTGGATGCATCAATACTGAATTAAATAAAAAAACACTTTCAAATATAACCACCATTCCGTGTACAATTTCATGAAGTGTATGCATCTCCAGTTTTAAAGTCATTGACAGTTATGGTAAAACTGTATGTGATTATATTACTTTCAGTCATTCAATAACTTTTCATGGTGTCCTTAATCTGATTTTTTTTCTGATCTCTGGTGAACACCTAAGCCCCTGAAGGTTAGACTGTTGCTTACCACCATTTACATATCTGTCACTCAAATTCGCATTCTTCCAATAACATCAGTTCACCTCTGTACTCAGCGACAAAAGCACCTTGTTCTATTGGCTAACAAGCAAAAACTCCCCTTCCTATGAGAACACATAAATCAGTGAACATATGATTAGAAGAATCATTACGCAGACTGATTTCTCATACAACAGAACCAACAGCTTGAAAATTAAATGTCACATTACCATATCAAAAGGATGTTTTTAGGGCCTCTAAAAACATATATTGGAACTAGACATTTGTTTTATAGCCTTGCAGGACCACCCATAACCCCTGGAAATGGCAATACCTACATATAAGCCAAACTTACACAGACACACAAAGCAGCAGCTTCAGTCACCAGATATCTCTCAATATTTAGTTGTTTAATGCCAGATGTAAACAAAAATTGCATTGGTGTAACCTGCTACCCTGAAAACACTTGACTGACGCCTCAACTTTGTAGCTGTCAATGAATCTTTCAACAAGCCCCTCTGTCTCTCTTGGGCAGAATATATGATGTTGCATCATCAATGGGCTTTATTCTCATTATCCCATCATCAATGGGCTTTATTCTCATTATCCTTTTAGACATTCTAGTTCTGTGAAAATAATTTCAAAATCCTTTCACAAGTGACCTTCTCAAAAGCTTGAAAATCATCCTGAAATTTGCTATATATTGCTATATATATTATTGCTAATATATCTATATTATCCATTTTTGCAATAAGCCTCTTATGCCTGTAAATAAATTCATATGTAAAGAACGCATTGCCACATTCAAACCAGCTGATCAAATATGCAATACTAAGCGCTAACATAGACATAGGGAGAATGTAGGCGAACAGATTTAACTGCTTTCACACACTGCCTTGCTATCTTGTCTAAGCATTAAACACAACAACGTTGCTACTAACTACAGTGCGAACACGTCATAACGAATACATATGGCAATTTAACACATCATAATAAATACATATGGCAATTTAACTACAGTGCCATATGGTAATTTAACGTGAAACCAGCAAACTGCCAGCTAGAATCTCATTTGCTGGTCGTCCAACAACCAGGTGACAGAAAAGCATTGACAATTATCTCTCTTCTCATTACAATATCAACATCTATATTTGGCGTCCATTTCCCATCTATGTAGAACAAATAAACACAACTTACATTTCAAATTCCACCTGCTGTGTTTTAAAGTCCTACGATTCGTTTACACGATTGCAACGTGGTCCTTAACATGGTGGTGGTAGCTTGTGTCAGCCATGCGTAAAGCGTAATACAGTCACGTCCACATAAAAAAGAATCTAACTAAATGAGTGTGCAAATGTGTTTAATATTTCAGTGTCGGAACGAGGAAAAAATAACAGGCGTGTATGACTTCTCACAACACCATCTAAGAGTGATGAGAGCAGTAAGCAATGCATACATCAAGATGTAATGAGATTAAACTACGTCTCCCACAATTCACTTACAAAACAGCATGGGCTTGCAAAATATATATCCCCAAAGTTATCCAACTAATATGTTACATGAAGCCTATCAGTTGCTTTGTTAAACTATTGCCTGTCAGCCCAGAGTAGCTTAAATGGGCATCTCATGCATGTCACTGGTTTAGCCTTTATGACTAAAGAATTAAAAAATTATAAGGAGCATCTCATTGGCTAAAATTCCTTAGCATTTGTAGAAGTGTGTATGGTCGGTTACACACTTCCTGGAGTGTGTATCAGCTGGGGCCTGGCGTTTCAGCCACACCATTGGTCTTTTCCCAGTCATGTGACCCAACAAAGTAGGAAAGAGGAGACCACACACACTACTCACAAGCTATACACACACACTACTCACACACAGGCATGGACAGGAGTAGAGACAAAGTTGGGGCACACACACACACTCACACTATACACATTACACACACACACACACTACACATACTATATACACACTCACGCACAATATACACACTACACACACACTATACACACATACACACTGCACACACTATACAAATTATACACACACACACTATACAAACTATACACACATGCAGGCATGAAGAGGAGCAGAGACAGAGTTGGGACACACACACACACTATAAACACTACAAACACACACCATCCACGCTACACACGCACATACACACACATACACTATATAAACTATACACACACACAGGCCTGGAGAGGAGCAGAAACAGAGGGATGTAACACACTATATACACTATACACACTACACACAAATACATACTACACACACTATACAAATTATACACACACACACTATACAAACTATTCACACACACATACACACACAGGCATGGAGAGGAGCAGACACACACAGGTGGGACACACACACACACACACATACTATACACGCTACACACACACACTATACACACACACACTATACACACACACACTATACACGCTACACACACACACTATACACACACACACACACACACACTATACACACACACACATGGATAGGAGCAGAGACAGAGGAATGGGACATACACACACACAGGCGCATGCATAGTTCAGTAGTGTGTGTTGTGAGTGTCAGTGATCATGAGTGCTGATGTTATTTCAGTAGTGTGTATTGTGTGTGTCAGTAGTGTGTACTGTGTGTTTCAGTAGTGTGTATTGTGTGTTTCAGTAGTGTGTATTGTGTGTTTCAGTAGTGTGTATTGTGTGTGTCAGTAGTGTGTACTGTGTGTGTCAGTAGTGTGTACTGTGTGTGTCAGTAGTGTGTACTGTGTGTGTCAGTAGTGTGTATTGTGTGTGTCAGTAGTGTGTACTGTGTGTGTCTGTGATCATGAATGCTGATGTTGTTTCAGGGGCCTCTCAGTGTTGGAAACTCCTCCCCTCATGCAGCAAGACAGACTCCTGTCCCTCCCTACTACTGATCACCATGGTTACGACTGGAACTTCACTGACAGGCCTTCACCTCCCATTAGTCCCCGTACTCCTAGCCCCGCCCCCCGACAGATCTGCTCCTTTATAGGTCCACAAGACTAAATGGAATTCAACAGGACTGGACAGAAGAGTAGATGGGATTCTTCACAGTGAGCAGTTAGAATACAAGACTGAAGCACAACCCAGGACTATGAATAAGAATGTTTAGGGCAGGGGTACCTGACCAGTCAATTGTTAAGTTAGTTAATTGGAGTGAGAAACACTCAGTCTGCTGTTCCTGCAAACTAGCGTCAAATGTGATCAATGCAGTCTGCTGTTGCTGCCAAATTGTGCTTCACTTTATGGTCTCTCTTCTCTTCTAAAGTAATGTTAAGCTAATGCAAGTCACCACAGAAAATGTGTTCTAGCCCCAACCCTACACAAAATATTCACTATAGTATTATATCTGAGCTTCTATGAAGTGTGGTTTTTAATTCTGTTCAAATTAATTAAAAATTTGTTGAATTGGAGTTCTGAAAAATATGGCCATGACTCTTCTAATCCTTCTAATATTTATTAAAGGTTTGAGTGGATATTCAGGTCAGACAGTATGAAATTATTTATGGTCAGACAGTATAGGACCAGACAGTATGAAATGATTTAGGATCAGACAGTATGAAATGATTTAGGATCAGGCAGTATAAAATGATTTAGGATCAGACAGTATGAAATGATTTAGGATCAGGCAGTATGAAATGATTTAGGGTCAGACAGTATGAAATGATTTAGGATCAGACAGTATGAAATGATTTAGGATCAGGCAGTATGAAATGATCTAGGATCAGGCAGTATGAAATGATCTAGGATCAGGTTGTATGAAATTAATGCTTTTTTGTTCTTTCATTATTCTATTTTGGAAATGAAATCAATGTTTAGGGGTCTGTGTGCTTTTTTCATTTTATCATTGTATTTTGGAAATGATAATGAATAGAAATTTTTGAATTTATTTTGGAAGGAATTAAACAAAGTGGTATATGAACTTCTGTTGTCACTTGCAGACTGAAAATGACCTTGACCTTGGACCCTATTTTATGGATCAAAAAGAAAATACTGACAAAATTAATAAAAAAAAATGAATGAAAAGAAAATGTCATTCCTGCTGCATATTGGACTAAAAATGGTCGATTTTGTTAACCAAGAAGTCAAAGTGACCTCCTTCTGACTGGTGTGAATACTTGGGTTATCTAATTCTGGTTGTGGACGTGTGCTTCGTTTGAGGTATGAAAGTGACCTGACCTCGATCTGACCACAAAACCTGACAATCTCCCTTTGTCACACATTATGCATGGAGAAAATAAATTTAAAAATCTGTGGTTCTGGTAGCATCTATGCATAAATGCATAAATGTAAATGTAATGTAATGTAAGAAAATCCCTGTCATCTCCAGTAACCGCAAGCCTCCCTTCCTTGTCAAACAGCACAGAAATCACAGAAATCTGTCTAACTTATGGTCGCTGCGCCGGACCACACCCATGAATTCCTCCATTTCACTTGGGTTGTGGAACCGCCAGTCTGATGTGAACAAAGCTGGCTTTATCACTGCCTCGGCTAACAGTCTATCTCTCAGCCTGTTGGCACTCACTGAAACCTGGCAACACTGCTACCCCGGCTGCACTATCCTCAACTCACTCCTTCTCGGAGCCCCCGATTGTCAAAGCGAAGATGAGGAACTGGTATTCTAATTACCAATAGATGGAGCTATGCTCCTCTATTGTTCTCTATTGTTCTCTATTGTTCCTTCGAATACCACGCTATCAGGGTGACGGTCCCGGTCAAAATCTCTGTGGTTGTTATCTACCGTCCACCAGGACCTGACTCTGTGGATGAGCTAGACAGACTGCTGTCTTCCATTCCAGAGTTCGACTCTCCCCTAATTGTCCTTGGTGATTTCTCATCTACTTAGATAAAAAGTGTGCCATGGACTTCAAGTCCTTCATAAACTCATTCGACCTATAACTGGTTAGCTGCTTTCCAACTCATAAAAACGGGAACAATCTTGACCTGATTCTAACAAAAAACTGCAAAGCAGATGCAGTAATGGTCACTTCTTTGTCTGCTTCTGTCTCCCGGAACTATCAGCCTACCCACCTGTGGTCACGTTCTGTTGCAATCTTTGCAAACTGTCCGCTACCCACAATGTGTCATGGCAAGGACAACTGTCCGCAACTCACAACCTCACCAGGGTTGGTTTTGGTTGTTTTGGTTGTTTGCCATATACACCACCATGTCATCCGCATCCCAGCCCAGGACTCAATCTGTCACAGTATCACACTCAACTCAATATGGGCTCTACCATTGTTGCCCCAAGCAAGGTTGCTAGAAACCTGGGTGTCATAATTGATGACTCTATCGTTTTCTGACCACACTGCCTCGGTTGGCCGGTAGTGCCGCTTTGCACTGTTCAACATACAAAAGATTAGACCGTATCTGACTAAAGCTGCTGGTCCAGGCCATGGTCCTCTCCTGCCTCCATTACTGCAACTCCCTCCTAACTGGCTTACTGGTTTGTGCAATAAAACCAGTCCAACGGTGCAATAAAACCAGTCCAACGGTGCAATAAAACCAGTCCAACGGGTCCAGAACGTGGCGGCGTGTCTCGATTTCACTCAACCAAAAAGGCTGCATGTCACTCCTCTGTTTATCAACCTCCTTTGGCTTCCATGTATCCGCTCGAATCAAGCACAAGGCCTTGACCCTCGCCTACAAAACAACATCAGGGTCTGCTCCAGCTTACCTGAAGGCTATACTTAAGCCTTATACTCCTTCCAGAATGCTGCGTTCCTCCAACCGTTTAGCCTTGCCCTCTGCTCACACAAGGCGATCCCAGTCCAAATGGTTCTCCGTCATTGTTCCTCAATGGTGGAATAAGCTACCAGCCGCTACAAGAGTAGGGCCATCCCTCTCGACCTTCAAGAGGCTTGCGAAGACTTGCGAAGGTAATCCCAAATCCTGTTGGAGAGCACCTCTTGCAGCTCGTAGGGTTAGGGTTAGGTTTTTGTAAAGTTAGAACAAACTCGCCCCTACTCAGAAATTCAACTGCATGGTTTAAAGTAAAGAGACTGAGGAGTGGCGCTGGCCGGCACCTGTTAGATATTATTGCAAATGCTATGGGATTGCCTCTGTCGTGGAAAACCACCTTAATCTTTGCAAACCCCAAAAATCAATGTCCTAACCCACCCAACACACTTGGTTAAAACCAAGAACTCACTGTTCAAAAGTTGGAGTAGAGTTGTTGACAAAGACTTTATTCACAATACCAGCAAAGTATACAAGAGACAATTGCCTCAAAGTATAAGTGCTTAGTAGTGGAGGAAGGAGATCCGCTGCAGAGAGGAGACCGTTTACCTTGAGAGTTGATCATTTGTGCTGTGTCCTGTTATTTGTTAATGCTATACAGTTGCACAGCTTCAGTTGCACAGGGTCCATGGGTTAGGGTCCGGTCGTTCAGCACATGCTCGTTGGGTTGCCCTTCTAACTCAATGGCGCAGAGCAAGATGGCGGCCCGCAGCAAACGTTGGTCTCGAGCAGAAACAATTTTTTTGATATGTGCGCTGGAGGAACTGCAAATAATAAAAAGATTAGTTTGTCGTCTTTCTCCCTTCTCTGACACTCTTCCCTTCTCCTCTTCAGCTGACAGATGTAAAAAGTGATAATATTATAGAGCTACCGCTTACTTATTATTGTGACCACTGCGATAAAAGTTTGTACCACATTTGCATCCATGGCGTGACGACAAGCCGATGGGGTCAGAAAATCTGGTATGGGGTCAGAAAGCTGGTAGCCAGCTGAAGTGAGTGTTTTCTCCCGGTAGACGTAAATATGTATGTGTGCCCCCTGCCCAATAAGAACCCTTCCCAACCCCCAGACATTGAGCGGAATTAAATAAAGCCGATTAAGTATTCCATGTAAACCTTTATTCGGAATTATTATATCCATGTAAACTCGAAGGAGAACATTTTAATTCCTAACTATTTAATTCTGAATAATTAATTCGGAATTTAAAAACATCATGTAAATGTGGCCATTGTTGCACTGGCTCACCCCCTTCTGGCCATGACTTTGTACAACAGCAGCACCACATTTGGAAACCAAGCTGGCAGGGAGATGGTGGACACATGTGTTCACTCACTGGGCCTCACTGTTCAGTCACCGTCAGGCCGTTGTGCCATGTGCTTTCACATGAAGTCTGTAGAACATGACACTCTTAATCTCCACCCAGCCACAGGGGTACCAGCAGTTAATTTACATTGATCATTGGGGGAGGATGATTCCTATTGTTCATTTACATTGATCACCAGGGGAGGATGATTGCTATTGTTTATGTGCCAAATGGTGGCGGCTCCTGGCTGTCTGAGGCAGAATATACTTCTACAATTATTGCTATCAAAGTTCAAGTTTTAGTCCTCCATGAACACACAAATGAAGATAAGCAGCAAACTTCTTGATAGCAAAGCTCAATGGATTACACATCTCTGTATATATGCATGTGTGTGTGTGTGTAAATAATTATTTATTTCTGTGTTTATTCAAGGGAGGGCCCTGATAGGCAAATTGTGTACTGCGTACTGGGAAGCCTTATGATAATCATCTTAAGAAGGCCTGTATGAATGACAAGAGTAATGTGGAATGCAAGTAGGAGTTGATAAAAGCTAAGGAATCCCAGAAGGAGTGGACAAAAGTTGGCAGACGTTGGGATTACAATGAGCTTGCTCTGATGGTAAAGGACCAAGGTCCCTGCCACGCTTTGATCAACTGTTGGAAAAGGAGAGGCTTTTTTGTAGTCAGTGACCCAGAGGAAAGGTTGGATTCTCCTCTGAAATTACTACTAATGGTTTCAATCATTATCAAATGTTCTTAAGATGTCTAACGTGTGTCTCTTTTATCTGATGTTGGTTATAATTAGCTCTTCTGTGAAGAAACGGGAGCTTCTACACCACACCACTCCATGGATGTACAATGTGGCGGTTAAACTGAAGACGGGGAGTATAGTGGCAACAAACTCCATGACACAGTTCTGCTGTTTCTGTATGGCCATCTTGTCTGAGCTGTAGCACAAATCTTTGAGGAGCTTGGTGAGGAGCTTGGAGCTTGGTTTCAATCCACATTATATTGTCTTGTGATTGCAATTATGGATGTGTTATTGAGTGAAGAGTTGAAGATTGTGTGCCTGAAAGTAGTACTGAAAATATCCTATTCTGATAGCTCTTCTTCCTCAGCTTTGAAGCGACCAGCTCCAGACTTGCTTGAACAATTTGTTTTTAATAAATTTTTAATAAAGTTTTTTCCGTCACTCTTGATGGCCTACCGGCCACAAAACAGATAAGGATAAGTGCTGGATATGAAGACTGCAACATTTACAAGTGGAGGAGAGCAGCGCACAGCGCACAAAACAGCGCACAAAATGTATCCTCTGTAAGCATCTTGTCTTGTCCTTGAAAAGAAAACAGTATGTTGCAAACACTCTGGAAGACGAGGAGCACAGTGTTATATGTAATTCTTTGAACTGCTTTTCATTGTTTATAATTTGTTTACTGACGCCAACTGAAAATTTACTTCAGTTCACTTTGGCAGGCATGAACTGACATGGGTTCATCGTCTGTAAAGAGAAATGGAACACAAACCTTCCAGAATTTAAAGACATTCTCCAACATTGGATATCAATGGAGAAGATGGACATTGAAAATTATAAAGGCAGTCACTGATCAGAAATGGAAGGGGCTTGACATTAAGGACTTTGGAGAAAGCAAGGGGAGGAACTGGAGGATGGAGTCATGTGTTATCTAAGGGCAAAGATGGTGGCAGTTTTTGTACTGATGCGCAGACTTTCCCCCGCAAGTGTCACATTTGGGAGGCGAATGCAAGTGACGCATTTGGGAGGCGAATGCAAGTGACGCATTTGGGAGGCGAATGAACCACTCAATGTCAAAGAAACACAATATCAAGCCTGTACATTTCCAGCTGAAATTCCCTGATGGTCCCAGAGACACTGTACCTTTTCTGGCATCACAGGACATCAAGTGCATTAAGAACTGTTATGGGACTACGGAGTAAGGAAGACATCCTTCAGAGGTGAAGGGATAAACTTGGACTGGTTAGATGAATGAGTAATGTTTATGGGCTGAAATATGTCACCAGAAACTGAATTTGAGGAATTTATACTTGAATTTGAATAGCTAAACTAGAATAACTGTACATAGTGTTATTTTTTTTCAGTTGAATCCTTGCATTGAAAAACTGAATCTGAATACTATGATTTGAATTTTAATTCACGTTCAGTTCTCAAAATTCAAATTCAAATTTACTGTGACCCACATCCGGGTAGTTTAAGGATAGAGGAAGAGCAATCGAGCACAGATACACAGGACTCCTCTTCGGCCAATCAGCACCTTCCTTTCTGAGCACAGTGCCCACTAAACGGAGGAGGAACAAGTGTGAAGACTGGAGTGACCATGACTGCAGATATGACAAATACGGTAATGGCAGTTTTACATTTATTTTAACGTTCTTTTAAGTGCTGTTAATGTTATAGCTATTTTGTAGAAACGTTTCGCTTAGTCGGCGAACTTAAACAAATCATGTTCACAGTGATATCAGACGACTAGTATGTTTCAGTTATGATTTTAGCAACGAGCGCTAGAACTGGTCTACAAACTGCAGTGCAAAGAATAACAACACATTTTTACTCAGTGAATAGCCCTGAGTGAAAGTGAACGTAGGCTTCAGCGTCATTAATTTGAATAACTACCCGTTATTAAATGTCTGACACCGCCGAGTTCTGCTAAGAGTCTGTCGCTGTGTATGGCAGTTGTCGTTAGTCCGCCTACGTTTAGTGCTTCCCGTTGATATCAACATAAAATATCGACTTGTTTGGAATTAGCTCTGCGTTTTAAGATTAGACAGTCACAGACAATGTATACGGTGGAAGGACCCATGACATCACCGTTTAATATTAATTTCCTCTGTGTACAACTATGAGCTAGGCTAACAAGCCAGTTTCTATTAATCTCAACGACTCGTTGACGACAAGTGTTCGGGTTGTGGGTTGCGCTGAGAATTGTAAGGGCTTATTGTATTAATATTCTGATTTGATCATGTCTAAGTTATTTATATAAGGGATAATTGACGACATGGTGTTCTATATCAAAATCAATGCACATTCGAGGTTCTGAGGTTGGTATGGCCAAGACCCAGTCGACCCAGTTCTATAGCTTTGGTTGTCAAGCTAGTGTAACAGGATTGTACCTGCACTTTAACGACGGTCCTTGCATCTTCGCCCCCACCTGCGTTGTAATTGGCTAATTGTTAGCCGTGCTAGAAGCTAGAAGGCTAACCATGCTTCCCGATTCTCGTCGTGTAGCTCTGGACGTTAATTCCTTTTCCACTGGCTAGCAGTGCTGTTCTATCATTACCCTCCGACGCACTTGTTGATCGTAACTCAGGTGTCATATATAGGGTGTCATATACATTGCTCCAGAACAGGAGGAAGTAGACACTCTGCCACAACCTTCTGACTCCAGGTCCGTCTCCACTATGTCAAAGCCAGTGTGCCACTCCTGTCAGACCAGCTATCCACTACAAATCCTTTCGCTGCATGTTCAAGCCTGTAAGCCTTCAGATACATATCCACATATGTATCCACAGGAGGTATGTACAGACCCATTGTATTTTGGGAGATCACATTATACTACTAATACCTGTACCCTGTAAAACACAGAAACAACTACTGCACACTTTTAAGCTTGCCACTAGATATCTGTAATAGACAATGTTTTGCTCCTCAAGATCTTCCTCGGTGCAACATTGTGAATATTGCTTGCATAATACTCACTTCATACACCATCTTCATATAATAAATGAGAACTTGCTACTCTCCTTTATCAGATTAGTGATTAATCTGATGATTCGGATTACAGTCACTGACAAAAAGGTGCAAATACTCACACAGAGTAAAGCATGTCACATATACATACATACAACATACATACACCGGACAACCACAGACTTAAAGGAATACAGACCATACAGTTTCTAGAATCAAACTGCCTAACACCCATTAATTTCTCCTTCAGCCTTAATGATGTTCTGCAGGCCATCTCTGCTGCTGTTAACAATGAGGAAGAATTTCTTCTCACTGCATCAAGATCCCATGTGGTGGAGCGGGGCCTTGCTCAATGGAAGCTCAGAAGGCGGCATTGCCAACCAGTCGGTTAAAAATCCGGTTCATGGGGGAGGCCTTGATACAGGAGCACTATGGAGGGAGTTCCTCACAGGTACACATATTGGAACTAGAACCTTTGCCAAACAGCTTGGATTTTGTACTATTTACTCCCCTTTGCTTCAACTGATCACCCAAATGTAATCACGTGTTCCTTTCTCATTATCAACATTTCCTGAAAGTTTAATTGAAATCCGTTCATAACTTTGAGTTATTTTCAGTTGCAATAGAAGTAACCATAGTGACATTCCATAGTGAATTGAATCATTCTTTGTTTTCAAAGAGATGGTTGCAGGGATTGAGCAGAAGCTGTTTGAGGGTGACCAGACTGAAAAATGTTCCAAATATTCCACGTTCAGGTATGCCTATGGGATTACATTACTAACATTTGCCCTACCTCACATGAATGAGAAGCAAAATGGTTATTTGTTAATGAGGCATGCCATTTCGCTCAAATTACTTAATTTTGCTCAAAATGTAATGCCACGCATAGAATTATTTCTTGTGTGTGTGTGTTTTTAAGGTTGAGTTGGCCACAGAGGCTACAATGACTGAACTGATGGAGGAAATTTTGAACTGTGGCTATAATGGACCTGTTAAATGTGTTAGATATGTTGAAGAGAAGGAAGGAAGAAATTGTTCGGTAAAAGTTTTTTTTACTCTGCTGATCCTTGTCGAGAATGTTAATGTAACCGTACTCATTGCAATTTTTATTTAAGTTTATTTACTCTTCATAAAGAAGATATGGAGAACCAGGGAATTATACCTCTGAACAATTTTTACACCCAGTTATTATATGTGAAACTTTCCATGTCAGATTATAGTTACCTGTGTCACTACAGGTAAACTGTGTCCAATGTTTCATATACATGATTGTTTGTTTCATCTGTCTCTGAAAAGATGAACATCCAGAGCTGGGTAACTATCCAGGTCACCTGTCCCCCAGTACATTTCTTCAGTGGCTGACAGGACAAGGCCACATTCCCATCTTACCAGAAGAGAAGAGAAAGAGTTGTGGAGTTAAATCACACCTGTGACATCCAGTATGGTATAAATATGTAGGAAAAAATTTAATATCCTATAAATGAATAGTAATGTGATACAAAGGTATGCCATGTGTAACCTGAGTCTAAAGGGTTAAGACAACCAACGAGGCAAATTATGGTTTGGAACGTGGGAAACAGAGGGTGCTGGAGAAAATCAAATGAACATCTACCTTCACCTGGACAGGGAACCTAAACACGTAAAATGCTGACGTTGCAAACATGTAGTGCTACTTTTTTTTTTTTCTCCATAGCTTCAGTGTTCAGTATGTTAGTGCTGTATGTATCCTGTATTTTGTGTCCCTGTGCTGTTTGTCCTTTTTCCTTTGCCGTACTCTACCTCTGCTCAGACGCCCTGCCTGCCTGTGATTGGCTTCATTAGGACCAGCTGCCCAAGTGATCAAGCCCCTGTTAAAAGCTCCTAGTTCTTGCTGCTGGGGGGGCTTTTGGTGTGGGGTTACGGCTGTAACAAGTAAAATATATAGACATTTAGGCTAAAGTAGTAAATGGGTTTCAGATATTTGTGCCATCTTTCTAAGTAAAATCTAGTTTGTATTGGCACCTAATTCTGTTCATGGGTGTTAATGACCATTACAATGAGTGCTGTGCTTTAAGCACCTGTTTGCATGTTTCCGATGCGATTTCATCACGTGTGATGGTGTCTGATTAAAAAAAAAAAAAAAAAGTATGAAAGCAAAATAGAATTTTGTGGCATTTTATACATTTAGTTTTAATTTGCTGTAATGGTGAAAGGTGGTCTACAAGGTGTCTGGATACATGAGGTCCTACACTGGAATTGTCCCATCACAAGTTATTAAAAGTCCTCTAGCACAGGCATGACTGTCAGTGATGGTGAAATAGGTAGAAAGCATGAGCCAGTGTGGTCAAATAAATGTCTCTTCCAAAACTATTTGAATGAGAAAGGGGATCAATGGCAAAGCGTAGTGTTTCAATGTCCTCTGTCTTCAGTGGACATTCCATTTCTGACATGGTAACACCTGGGTTGGTAGAGTTGCCGCGAGAGCCCCCTAAGCTCTCCCAATCAATATCCTCAATTTGGATTCCCTAAAACCAACAAAATACAGTATTATCAGATTGTAGATTGAGAAAATCATGGTTAGAGGCAGGACAACGATATAATTGCCATTATTACTCAACTGCCACATTTTCCTCAGACATCTCTGGCTCTCTGATGGGGTGCTGCAGCATCCCAAGTTCCCACAGCTGGCTGGAAAGGAAGCCCTCTGTCCTGATGGGATGATCATTCCATCCAGCAAAACTTGGCCAAATCAGCCTTGAGTCTGGGGAGAAAGGTGTACTAGGCACAGAAGAGATGAAGATGATCCAAGATGTCAAGGGAGCCATCTTCCTCCAGGCTATGTAATACATCAAAGTAAATGTGTGTAACTCCTGTCTAAACGTGCCTCCATAGACGTTCAATTCTACAATATGTACATAGAAGTTGTTACATAGAACTAAAAGAATAGCCAAACAGTAACTCAACTGAAGTAAATACCACACTGAAGGGCACACCGTGGATCAAAATAGCATATATACTTATAGACCAACAATAACAACCCATGTCATGTACCTACTTTGATCTTGATGAAATTTTATAATAATCAGTACTTCACCTCTGGTTGTGTACGCTTTTTCCACTTATAAAACTTCCCCATGTACGGTGCCTCTCACAGTGAACATCATCTGGGCAATGCTGACATTTTCAACACCCTGGTCACCTCTTACCCTGTAACACATCAGATGTTGAAATTAGTATCAATACAACTGAATCCACTTCCGCATTAAATAAGTCCTGATAACTTAATGTTTCATAAACGTCTGACAAATCATTTCTATTAAAGGACACTACAAGAACCAGAATTCAAAATACATTTCTGCGGCATTTCTCACTTGTAAAGCCATCCAAATCTCCTCACTCCATCCAGAAAAAACAAGTGCAGTACTCACTGAGTTATTGGATCCAGCACTGAGGTACAATGTCTACAGGGTGGAAAACAGACACGAGTTACACTAATAATAGTTAAGGGATTATGGTCATAAGATGGACAACATACCAAAAGACATGGATTATACCACCAATATTTTCATGATTATGTACCGGTAGTAGGAAGCATACCTTCCTAGAGTCATCGATGCCTCAAAATAACACCATGTTGTGTCTGGTGAAAAGGACATGGTAAAATTATAAAGAAGGGAACAGGATAATTACCTCTCGTGGTCTTGTAAGTACTGTACACAGACTGTAATTTTTTGGTTTCATTTACATGATATATTAAACACACTTCCTCACAGTCATGATAACGTAACGTGTAAAAGACTATTTAAAATTATTTTTATGTTCTTTTTTGAATCTCCGTGTATCAGTGCACATTAGAAATAGTTGCACATCCTAATCATGTTTTAAACAATGAAAATGTGTGACATTCTTGTAGGCTATTAGCCCGAATATCCCATATAGTAAATCCACTGTAACAAAACATTTGGCACCACCTACACTTCATTTGGTCTTCCAATCAATGTAATTTTGCTAAAATAGGCTTAACAGAACTTTGGAGTGGCTAGCTTGACAACCAAAGCCATGGAACTAACGACTGGGTCTTGGCCATAGCAACCTCAGAAAGTTAACTTGCATTACCACCTCCAACCTGCTTCGACTTTCTGGAAAGGAGTCCTGTGTATCTGTGCTCGATTGCTCTTCCTCCATCCTTAAACTACCCGGATGTGTGTCACCGTAAAATTGAATTTGAATTTTGAGAACTGAACGTGAATAAATTCAAATTCAACAGTACTGCTCCTGTTACATCCTGTTTCTGATTCTTTACGGTTTATTAAATATAAAATGTGTTTTGGTGGTGTGACTGTTCGGTCTGTTCTGTTTATGTGCATATGGCGATTGCATTCTTAATGTAGACAGTTTTAACCCATGTTATAATTTTAGCCACCTTTGTGTTGTAGACTATGTCTTTCTGTGTCTATCCGTCCATGTGCTAACATTGGATATAATTCTGTTAAACTGAAAACTAGTTGGCAAAGACAATAAACGTTTCTCAATGCTGACAATCAACTTTCCGCTTGTTTTTTTCAATGCAAGGATTCAAATTAATAAATACAATTTCAAACTGTGTGATTCAAATTAAGTTTTTCTAATGCAATTATTCAAGTTTAGCTATTCAAATTCAATTATAAATTCCTCAAATTCAGCTTCTGGTGGCACATATTTCTGCCCATAAATGTTGTTCATTGAAAAAAGCTTCTCGTATCTTCACTGTGCAAAGCCAAGCACCTTTGTTTTTGTGTGACTTCCCCTCTTGTTTGGTTTTGCCTTAAGTTACATTGCTGTGCTGGATCTGTGTCCTCTCAAATAAACACTGAGTTTCCAATATCCAGCTTTGAGCACTTGACACCAGCATATGTGTCCAGCTGTTGCTAGCAGGTAACAAGCAAGCAAGCAGGCAGAGAGACAGAGAGTTTCCTATTATCAAATAATTGCAGTGCAAAGCTTGGTATTAATAGCTGGTAAAATAAATTAATTAATTAACCTTTGGTCTACATCTTCCTTTATCTGACTGAGACTAGTCAGTATGTGGGAACAACATCTTTAAATAATCAGGTGGCCAAAGACAAATTGTCAAATTAAAGCAGTCTGTCTCAAATAGTGGGGCGATGTCATGGGGGGCCGCATATGACCATAGGAAACATGCTGTTTTTTTGAGGTACTAGAATAAAGTGTAACAAATAATACTATGTACAGGTTCCAGAGGGCCAGCAAATATAAACTAAACTTGGCTCCCACAGTGTGTCTCTGACTTAAGTGTAAATGTACATCACTAAATGTCTGTTTCAGCCAGTGATACATTACAGAATTGCTATATTACAACAGCACAATCTTTGGTTAAGTCTTATGGCCAGGTTGCCTAACAGGTTTGAATGCAAAATCTCTTAAAAGCAGCTGAAATGGTAAAATATGAATGAAACTGTTATGTCCTCATGTGCATTTTACATTTCAATAAAAGTATACATAATTTTTAAGAATATCACAATTTTCCATTTTTATCTAATTGTAATATATGGACAACCCATCTACCTAAAAACCTACCCCACTATGGGGTTGTGCGAGGTACATTTGACGGCCCATATCTTTTCAACAGAATGATTTCTAATAGAGCTAAATTCCTCCATTTGTATCTCACATATTAGGCATCAGTTGTGTGCTGAAATGAAATTTCTGTAGGACACTATTTTGAACTGAAGTAAAAAGTGTGACAACTCTCCCCGATTTCACTCGCAATTGTAAGAGCCGCGCCTACAGCATTTCTGATACAATTGGCCGCTCTGGCAGTCATTTCCAACGTTGCTCAAAGAGAATGGTCTATAGTCGCCATCTTGTGGTCATTTAGCGTACGGCACTTTTTCAGCTTTTTGCAACCGGACATATCTTTTATTGGCAAATGAAAGATTACTGCTAGCAGCGCAGGTTTGTTTAAAAAAGGGTTATAGAGTAAATTGCTTTAAACTTTCTCTATGCTATTGCCATCATTCCAGACGTTATCATATGTCTAGGAGAGTTATTTTAATGTAAACAATCAAACAATCAATCCAGACATATACATCACTAAATGTTTGTTTCAGCCAGTGACAGATGAAATATTGCAAAAATGCTACATTAAAGGACTTACACCCTTTGGTGCAGGTCTTAGTCATGGTAGGGAAGTGAGAGATCCTGCAGTAATTAAGATTTTTTAAGCCCCCACACCACATCAAGGCAGAGTACACGTGAGGGTCTTTTTTTATTTTGTTTTGTAGCCTTCTTAAAATGTTAAAGTTTATGTCTAGACCCATTATTTTCGTGCCTAGACTGGATACTGCCAATTGGTCCTCACCTACATGCTTGGGAATGTACAATGTGGACACACTAAGCCTATTTCACTCACAATTCTGCAAGTACCGCACTGTAGCACTGTTGCGCACTGTTGCTTTACTATTGGACGTGCTGGTTCCACTGTTCCTCATCCACCTTAGAGTGGTCTATAGTCGCCCTCTTGTGGTCATTTATCGTACGGCACTTTTTCAGCTTTTTTGCAACCAGACATACTGTATCTTTTATTGACAAATGAAAGATTATTGCTAGCAGCGCAAGTTTATTTAAAAAGAGCTTGAGGGTAAATTGTTTAAAACTTTCTGTATGCTCTTGATACATAATCAAACACATTCACACAGAGACTGTGCAGGTGTTATGAATTCACTAATCAAATATTATTCAATAGAGCATTTTTCAAATCGGTGTCCCGTGTTTTTACACTCCAAGTTGGGAACAATCAATCTTCAGGAATTTGAAGATGTTTTGGAGGTGTGAAATCCAGGCCGATCCATCTGATTAATATGTTGCCTTTTCACTCATATCTTCTGTCGGTATTGATTTTATTTGTCTTGTCCTGTTTGTTCTGCTGTCATGTAAATATTGACTGTAAATAATAAGCACACTGTTTCAAAAGAAAGTTCATATCATTTTATTATTAATAAACTATTATTTTGCACTTTACATCCCACTCCATGTGTCTTAAATATTATGTCACTCTACTTTGTCTAGAATATTGTCACTTACTTGTAGGCCTTCATTATGTAGATAGCTGCTATGTGGACATAGTTGCTGTTTGCAAAGCGTCTCGTGCTGAAAATTACAGTAACATTTTGCCACATTCAGCTTCAAACAGTGTTTAAAAAATGGGTGTCAAGTTTTTGCACATTTATTACAATATTTGTCATCTTAGAGTTATTTTAAATAGGTAAATCTAACTATTAAATGCTGAATCTAAATGTTCAATTTAAATCTAAATATAAATGTTACATTTAAATCTAAATCTAAATGTTAATTCTAAATGTTAAATCTAAATCTATATCTAAATGTTAAATGTAAATATGAATTATCAATCTAATTGTTTCAGATGAAACTAAATATTTAACTAATATGCAAATTCCACTATGTCCACGAGAGGGCGCACTTTGACTGACTTTGGCATCGCTTGCTCAGCAAGAGCCTTTCTCACCTTCCTTCATCTGGTAGAATCTACAACTGTTCTTACGGTTGGTTCGCAAGCATGTCTGAATCATTCTGACGGCAATCCAGAATTTCTCTACAGCGACGATGATAGCAGCAGCAACCCCCACTGGGCTAGCACCACAGGCCAGCTCGGTAAGTGTCTGTGTTTTCCACATCACGTAGCATTGGATTCTTGCCAAGGTTAACTTAACTAAAGTAGCTAACAGCAGCTGCTAGAGATTTGCCTTAGGGTTACAGCTAACGGAGGCTACTCATGGCTCAAAATGAATGGTGTAAGAGCGAATGTTAGAGTTAGGCTAGCTAGCCGCTAATGTTTTATTTAACACGAGAAGGCTATATGGGTAATGTTAGCATGACACCGTTGTGATTAAACAACATCCTTGTGAACTTTTATCTCCAATAAGAGAATTATTACACCCTTCATTTCGAGCCATGAGTAGCCTCCATTAACTGTAACGCAAATCTGTACTAGCTGCCGTTAGCTAGTTTAGTGAAGTTAGCCTTGACAAGAATCCAATGCTACGTGATTTGGAAAACAGATACTTTAATAAACTTTACATCCCACTCCTTATGTTTTGAATGTGATGTCACTCTAATTCCCCCTTGTGATTTGAATTTGGTGACATCATTTAATTTATGGGTCTTTGAATAACAGTCTTGCAAAATAATTCCACCAGGTACGTATAACAATATTTGTCTGTCCTTGTCCTTCAACGAATGAATTTTTGATCTTTTGACTAAGACAAACTCTTTGGGAGTGTCGTGCCTGGCACTCCCACAAGGGGACCCAGAGTGAAAACACGCTATGACAAGACCCATATATGAATCCCAGATTTAGAGAGGGCTGTATGTCAGCAATGCCACCTCAGAGAGACTCGTGGCCGGTGGCGTTGGAAAGCCTTACTTTTGAAAACCGAGATACAGCACTATGGATCAGTTAGTGCACTTGCTTTTGTGGCTAATTACAAAAACCCACATGGACCCATAATCCCAACATCCCTTTGTTGTTGTTGTTATTATTATTAATTAATGTGTATTGTGTATTATTAGGGAGTGTTGTGCCTGGGGCTCTCACAAGGGGGACCAGCTGAACTCCAAGCTATGGTGCAAAGCCTACAACTATCACATGTTTAGACCGCTACCACAACTATCAGATGTGGAATCCACTACCATGAGTATCACATGGAGGACCGCTGCCACATGTGTAACCCACCACTGTCCAAAGTAATGATTGGATCACAGTCCCCATGATGCATAATATAGAAGTTTCCTTGCCAAGCACACACATTTTATCCTCTTTTTTCAGACTTGTCTGTATTCGTTGGCTGCACAGTTTTGAACAAGCAAAAGTCCTGAAGTGGAGAGTTGGATGGGCAGTGGATCATCTGCCTGTTGCCATAGACCACAGAAAGGTGTTAGCCTGTCACAAAGAAGACCCTAAGTCGATGGAAATTTCAGTTGTGGATGATAAAGTTATGTCACTGTGCTGTACCACAAATCCTTGAGGAGTTTGGTGAATTTCAAGGTGTGTGAGAATCCACATTATGTACATCAAAACTAAATCATCCTGGTCATAAAAAGCTTTCCATACGTTTAAGAATGTAAGAAAACATACCCATATTTACAAACTGTGCTCAAGATCGCAAGAAAGGAACTCATGGTGTGACCATCCAATTCAGTGATAATTCTGAGGCCTGTACTCTCACAATGGTGGAGGAAGAGGTATTTTGCCACATTCAAATGTGCGCTCCAAATGTCTTTCTGGATAAGGTTTTCCAAAGACTGCTAAATTCAACCTGGTTATTGACATTTTTATGTCATTACCACAGTGGTTTGAGTTGTACTTCACGTGCATCCGCCCACTGGCCTTGCAGAGGCAACATGAAGAGACGGAAGACAAGGGCTGCTTCTTCCTAGGTCAGACGGGCGGTCCCATTGCAAATGTAAATTCAGATTTAGAACGTCTTTGGCGGCAGTGAGTATTTCAAAAGTACTTATTTCATTTTACTGGGACAGTGTACAGATAAAACAAAAAACTTAAATAACACAAGGGAAGAGGTGTTGTACTAGGTCATAGCCACACACACACACACACACACAGACCCACTTTATAAATACCCTTCCTCCCATGAATTTAAATTAAATTAGGTCACATACACCGACATAAACCAAACAAATTTTTTACTATTATCTCCGTTGCGAGCAGATCAGCAAGAGTGCTGCGCCCAGCAGTGACAATCCACTGGAGTCTGGTGAAACGTATGTCTTGTGATTGCAATTATGGATGTATTATTGAGTGAAGAGTTGAAGATTGTGTGCCTAAAATTAGTACTGAAAATATCCTATTCTGATAGCTCTTCTTCCTCAGCTTTGAAGCGACCAGCTCCAGACTTGTGTGAACAATTTGTTGAAGAGTTTCCTGTCAATCTTGATGGCCTACCGGCCACAAAACAGATGAGGATAAGTGCTGGATATGAAGACCGCAGCGTTTACGACAAGTGGTAGAGAGAGCAGTGCAAGCAGCGCACAAAATGTATCCTCTGTAAGCATCTGTCTTGTCTTTGAAAAGAAAACAGTATGTTGCAAACACTCTGGAAGACAAGGAGCACAGTGTTATATGTAATTCTTTGAACTGCTTTTCATTGTTTATGATTTGTTTACTGACTCAAACTGAAAATTTACTTCAGTTTACTTTGGGAAGAGAAATGGAACACAAAGCTTCCAGAATTTAAAGACATTCTTCAGCATTGGATCAACGGAGAAGATGGTCATTCAAGAAGATGAGAAAATTATAAAGCCGATCACTGACCAGAAATGGAAGGGGTTTGACATTAAGGACTTTGGAGAAAGCAAGGGAAAAGGTGAGCAAACAACAAACATTGGATGACATATAAAAAGCAGCGTCAAAGTTTTGTGAGGACATGAATCATATTTCCTTTTTCTGTTTTGTGTAGGTGTAATTGCCACTGTGCCTGTCTCCAAAGGAGATATTACGTGTGATTACCATGGGCGAGTCATCCCTGCTTCTGAAGGAAAAAAGTTAATGGATGAACTGGAGGGTGGAGTCATGGGCTATCTTTTTTTTCATGGGCAAAGATGGTGGCAGTCTTTGTATTGATGTACAGACTTTCCCCTGTGAGTGTCATCCTCTCAAGGACACATTTGGGAGGCAAATGAACTACTCTAGAAAGAAATACTTTGTCAAGCCTGTACATTTCCAGTTGAAATTCCCTGATGGTCCCAGAGACACTGTACCTTTTCTGGCATCACAGGACATCAAGTGCATTAAGAACTGTTATGGGACTACGGAGTGAGGAATACATCCTTCAGAGGTTAAGGGATAAACTGGGACTGGTTAGATTAATGAGTAATGTTTATGGGCAGAAATATGTGCCACCAGAAACTGAATTTGAGGAATTTATAATTGATTTTGAATAGCTAAACTAGAATAACTGCACAAAGTGTGAAATTTATTGAGTTGAATCCTTGCATTGAAAACTGAATCTGAATACTATGATTTGAACTTGAATTCACGTTCAGTTCTCAAAACTTCAAATTCAAATTTACTGTGACCCACATCCGGGTAGTTTAAGGATGGAGGAAGAGCAATCGAGCACAGATACACAGGACTCCTCTTCGGCCAATCAGTACCGTGAGATCTGAGCACAGTGCCCACTAAACGGAGGAGGAACAAGTGTGAAGACTGGAGCGACCATGAGTGCAGATATGACATATAAGGTAATGGCAGTTTTACATTTATTTTACCGTTCTTTTGATTAACTGTTGTTAATATCATGGCTATTTTGTTGAAACGTGTCGCTTAGTTGGTGAGCTTAAACAAATCATTCACTGTTCACTGTGGTGTCAGATGACTAGTATGTTTCAGTTATGATTTTAGCAACCAGCGCTGGAACTGGTCTGCAAACTGCAGTGCAAAGAATAAGACCTTTTTACTCAGTGAATAGCACCGAGTGAAAGTGAACGTAGGCTGGTCGTGTCTTCAACGTGATTAATTTGAATAACTACTCGTGATTGAATGTCTGACACCGCCGGGTTCCGCTGAGAGTCTGTCGCTGTGTATGGCAGGCGCTATTGAGAATGAGGAGTTGTCGTTAGCCCGCCTACGTTTAGTGCTTCCCTTTGATATTAACAGAAAATATCGACTTATTTGTTTAATCTTAAGACGCAGAGATAATTCCAGTCACAGAAAATGTATACGATGGAAGGACCCATGACATCACCGTTTAATAATTATTTGCTCCGAGTGCGAAGATGAGCTAGGCTAACAAGCCAGTTTCTATTAATCTCAACGTCTCGTTGACGACAAGGGTTCGGGTTGTGGCTTGCGCTGAGAATGGTAAGGGCTTATTGTATTAATATTCTGATTTGATAATGTCTAAGTTATTTATATAAGGGATAATTGACGACATGGCGCTCGTATATCAGAAAGTCAATGCACGTTGGAGGTTCTGAGGCTGCTATGACCAAGACCCAGTCGTTAGTTCCATGGCTTTGGTTGTCAAGCTAGTGTAACAGGATTGTACCTGCACTTTAACGACGGTCCCTGCATCTTCGCCCCCACATGCGTTGTAATTGGCTAACCGGACGTTAATTCCTTTTCCACTGGCTTGTTGGTATGTTGCCTTTTCAATGCGTTTGAATTTCCTGCATTCCTGAGTATTTACGGTTTGTGTACATTCTAGCCGTGGCTGCGTTGCTTATGCTTACTGGCTAGCAGTGCTGTTCTATCATTACCCTCCGACGCACTTGTTGGTCGTAGCTCAGGTATGTACTTAAAACTACTTTTAGAGGCACCGAATAGTATTAACTAGCATGGTAACGTGGTTGACTGTGTGGCTTACAGTAATAATCTCATAAAACGGTTCCACAGGCTGACCTCTCTGTGGCGTGTCAGCTACTGCCCAGTAGGTTCATGCCTCTTTTCCCCTCTATTTGCTGCAGCTAGGGTTAACAGTAGAGTAAATAATTACTCCTATATTTCCCCTAGGAGTCGTGTGACATCCAACGGTGAGGGTCAGTGTTGCTGTTTTGCCCTCTGCCTGTTTTGTTGCCATTTTCCCGTCTGTCGTCCTGCTTTGTGGTGGCTGGCTACCTGGCAGCTAGGCCGCCTGCGACTGGGTGCTGGCAGTTTATTTTTGTACGTGTGTGTGGTTGTTCGCTGTATGTGTATGTTGGTGTGCCGGTTGCATGGAGGTTGTTTGTGTTTGTTTTAATTGTTTATTTTTTTTGTCCATCGTCTGTATAGTGTCTGTCCATTTATGTATGCTTCTGGTGACTGTGCAGTCAATAACCCCACTAACGGTGGCATTACATTAGATTCAACTTTATTGTCATTACTCATGTATAAATACAGGTAACGAAATGCGGTTTGGCATCTAATCAGAAGTGCAAAGACCAGCAAGTGCAGTATATACAGTAAATGCAATATGTACAGTTAAAGAGCAAATTATATTCAGATAAGAGTAGTAATAATAATTAGGCAGAAGAGGAATATACATGTAAGGTGAAGAAATAATGAGGGTAATATACAGAAGTGCAATAGAGATAGTTATGTACAGATGTATTAAGTGTTAAGTATATACAGATGTACAGAAGTATATACAGATGTACAGTATACAGATATGCAATATACAGATGTGCTAGAGATAGTTATGTACAGATGTATTAAGTATATACAGATGTGCAGTCCAAGGGGTATGGCAGCAGAGTGCAGTGTGAGGTTCAGTGGGGGACAGAGTTCAGTAGTGTGACAGCTGTGGGGAAGAAGCTGTTCCTGAACCTGGTGGTTTTAGTCTGGAGGCTCCTGTAGCGCCTTCTGGAGGGGAGGAGTTGGAATAGTATGTTGGCAGATTGCGAGGTGTCCTTCAGAATGTTGCGTCTTTTCTTGTGGACATCCTCAATGGCAGGAAGTGGAGTCCCTGTGATTCTCTGAGCAGTTTTCACCTCTCGCTGCAGAGCCTTGTGACCAGCGACAGAGCAATTTCCATACCAAACTGTCACACAGTTAGTCAGGATGCTCTCGATCGCACAGCGGTAGAAATTGCTCAGGATGCCAGTGGATAGGTGGTTTTTCTTTAGTGTCCTTAGGAAGAAGAGGCGCTGGTGGGCCTTCTTGACCAGGCTTGAGGTGTTGGTCGACCAGGACAGGTCCTCGGAGATGTGGGTCCCCAGGAATTTGAAGCTGGTAACACGTTCCACAGCCATACCATTGATGTGGATGGGGTCATGGGTGTTTCCCTTCTCTTTCCTGAAGTCCACGATGAGTTCCTTGAGCAGGTTCAAGAGCAGGTTGGTGTCAGCACACCATGCAGCCAGGTGCTTCACCTCTTCCCTGTAGTCAGACTCATCGTTGTCACTGATGAGTCCAATCACCGTGGTGTCATCTGCAAACTTGATGATGGAGTTGGATCCATACACAGGCCTGCAGTCATGGGTGAAAAGGGAGTAGACATCAGCAAACATTAAATGTCAATCTGTCTATATAAGTGTCACTTTGTCCCTGGACATGTTGCACCATTAAGCTTGAATAAAGTGTCTTAAGAGAACAAAGAGGAGACTTGTCATTACTTGTATAGTAGCCAGTTCCACCTGGTGTAATGTGAAGTTTTAAGGTAGTTTGTAATGTAATGAACGGGTAATGCAAAAACATCTGTTGAAAGATGAATAACAGATATATGCAATCAAGAAAAAATAATATTGGCATCGTATCACAACGTCTCTCAATTTTGTCATTCCTCCTGACAGCCTACAGAGGAAGATGTGCTTTTTGTGTCCTCAAAGACAGAGGTACTGACACAAAGGTGCAAATACTCACACAGAGTAAAGCATGTCACATATACATACATACAACATAGATACACCGGACAACCACAGACTTTAAGGAATACAGACAATACACAGTTTCCAGAATCACACTGACACCCATTAATTTCTCCTTCAGCCTTAATGATGTTCTGCAGGCCATCTCTGCTGCTGTTAACAATGAGGAAGAATTTCTTCTCACTGCATCAAGATCCCATGTGGTGGAGCGGGGCTTTGCTCAATGGAAGCTCAGAAGGCGGCATTGCCAACCAGTCGGTTAAAAATCCGGTTCATAGGGGAGGCCTTGATACAGGAGCACTATGGAGGGAGTTCCTCACAGGTACACATATTGGAACTAGAACCTTTGCCAAACAGCTTGGATTTTGTACTATTTACTCCCCTTTGCTTCAACTGATCACCCAAATGTAATCACGTGTTCCTTTCTCATTATCAACATTTACTGAAAGTTTAATTGAAATCTGTTCATTTCAGTTGCAATAGAAGTAACCGTAGTGACATTTCATAGTGAATTGAATCATTCTTTGTTTTCAAAGAGATGGTTGCAAGGATTGAGCAGAAGGGTGACCAGACTGGAAAATGTCCCAAATATTCCATGTTGGATCTTGTTCAAGCAAACTTCAGGTATGCCTATGGGATTACATTACTAACATTTGCCCTGCCTCACTTGAATGAAAAGTAAAATGGTTATTTGTTAATATGTGGCATGCCGTTTCGCTCAAATTTTGCTCAAAATGAGCCAGAATTATTTCTTGCTCTTTGCCCTGAGTATGTTTTAGTCTAAGGACATGTATGTTTCTACTAATTTAGGCCTTGTCCACATGTAGCTGGGTATCTGCTAAAATGAATATATTTTTCTACGATTTGGCCTGTCATCCACACATAACCGCAGGATTATCTCCTTTAAAACGGAGCATTTGAAAAACTCCGACCAAAGTGAAGATTTGGAAAAACTCCTGTTTGGTGTTTCAGTGTGGATATCAATAACCGGAGTGTTTTTAAATGTCACTAACTGCGACAATTGATGTATAAACGTCACATATGCGCCCTTGTTTATGTCAGACAATTGACAGCATGGATCAACTGAGAAGCCAGTTACCACGGAATTCTGCGTTTTTTGTGCGGATGTGAATATATTTAAAACAGCCGTGTGTGGAGTTTTTAGTGTGGAGAAGTTTCTTGGAAAAACCCAAAGTAGCAGAGAAGTTTGTCTTGTTCAACCAAGTCTTTATTGCGTTCACCGAGAGAATGGTTACAACAGTGGTAATCCTCAACCATTCTGACCTTTTACCTTATCTGTCTACCTTAAATACTCCTAACAGTAGATGATGTAGCTGGCACAGAGCCAATCCTACACAAAATCTCAGTCTCTGTCCTTTTACGATGATGCTCCAAACATGGTTTCAAAATAGTTTTCAAAAGGAGTCTACTGTCATGCACATAAATCTCTTGTACATTCTTTTTACAGCACACACTCTACTGCATGCACTATTCTATTCTTGTATACACTCAAACACACCTATATTACTTGTTCTTACAGAATTTCCCACATACCTCCCTTTTTCGAGTATTTCTCGAAACCTAACAGAATTCCACAATAATACACGTAAACACAACATGCAACACCAAAATACCCATTCTAACTATCTATCTGCAATTCCTATCATTCTCTCGGTTCACATTTTCACATCATTCTGTGTTCACAGAAGGCACAAAACATAACTTACAAACTAATTCCAGAAACAAGCCTTAAGGGCAAAATGTTACTTTTAACCTTACTTCAATCATGCTTTAAATCTCAAACAAATTCACACAAAAACCTAAAATATATAATACATGCAAAATGCTATTCTAATCACATTTCCCTTGATGAAACCTGAAAGGAAATTTTCATGATTAAATATCCCAACATGTTCTCCTCCATGTATGCAAATATCAGTTTCTTTTATTATGTTGTGAAGTGTATGGCAATTTCATGAAGTATGACGCATATAAGTATGTGAATTTATTCCTGTTGTATGCAGTGTATGCACAGCAAAATATATAGGTAAATGTTTTCGGTTCTACTCTACCCAACTTATCTGCAGACTGATCCTTCCTGCCAGGGCTGGTGACAGTTCATATATTCCATAAGTATCTTCCAAAGTCAATGTCCTTAGTTGCAACCTCCTCCCTTTTGGGGTGACGTTCCTTTTTATTCTCAGAATGCCATTCTCAACACACCCTGGGCGCAATCAACAGAGACACACAGTTCAAGCCCAATTCCTGTGGACCCTGTGACCACGTCACAAGCGGAATGTCCCTCACTCTATGAAGAACAGCATCCGGAACAACATATGGAGGTGCATTTGGCAAGATTTCTTCTTTGCAGTCATCGCACTCCTCTTCGTCAACCAGCCCCGACAGGACCATTTGAGTCTTAACCTGTCCTTCACTATCCTTATGGTTAAGGTTCTCAGACAGGGAATAAGACAACAGAAAACAAGAGAAACAATGAGAAGAATGCATCCAATCATTCCAGCTATTTTAACAAACCATGCAGTTAAAGGTCCAAAGTAATTTTTATTCTTTGTCCAGTGAATCTACCTTTATGTCACAGGCCCACCATGCGTGATAATTTTTCTTGGACCAACTCACCACCATTAGTTCCATTCTCAAAACTTTTAAAAGGGGAAGAACAGTTAGATTCAACTGATCGTATCTCATGCATCGACGCCTGTTTAGGCACTCTCATATTCCCTAGCCTTAAGAGCTACCTTCTTGGCTACATCGTCGGCAAATGCATTTCCTTTTGTTACTAAATCCTCACCCTTCTTGTGTGCTCGACATTTACAAATAGCCAAACGCTTAGGTGACATCATAGATGTTAATAACAATTGAATTTGCTCTAAATGTTGAATGGGAGAGCCATCTGATTTTTTTAAACCCTCTCTGCTTCCACTGGGCCCCGTGAACATGGCATACATTATGCGCATAGGCACTGTCGGTATAAATAGTAGCTTCCTGCCCATCTGCTAACAAACAAGCTTCGGTTAAGGCTAATTCTGCTAACTGAGTTGAGCATGGTTGTTTACAAGGAATGCAAAGTACAGCTTCTAACTCTTGTGTTAATCGAATAACACTAAATCCTGCACATGTTCTGTTATCATAATTATGACTGGAACCATCCACAAAAAATACTAGGCCAGATTCAAGAGGTTCACTCTCCAAATCCGTGTGCTGAAGAACTAAAGAATCCGCCACACATTCATGAGGCGTTCCCTCATAATCGAACAGAATCCTATCTGCTGGATTTGTTGCCATATCACATGTTCTAATTGTGACATCTGGACAAAAAGACAAATCGTTATACTTTAATTGACGCTGAGGTGTCAAACAAAATCTTCCTTGCTCTGTTAACTGAGAGATAGCATGAGATGTAAAAATTACAATTGGCCATCCCATTGTTGTACCTGTTGCTTTAACATAGGCCATATGAACAGCTTCCACTCCCTGATAACATGGTGGATAACCCTGCGCTACCTCATCCAGCTTAGAACAATAGTAAGCTAAGGCTTGTTTTGCTTTACCTTTACACTGGGTCTGAGTTAACACTGCAGTCATATATGCATCGCGATCTTGCTCCTTCCTAACTGCAACATAAAGATGAAATGGCAAGTCATAATTAGGGAGTGCAAAGCAGGTGCTCTTTGTAATTCCATTTTAATCAGAGTAAATGCCTGATCACCATCAATTGTCCACATTAAATGTTTTTGTAACCCACCTGCTGTTGCAACAGCTATCATTGCAGGTAGGGGAGCGATCTTATATTCATGACACTCTATCCATTCACTACTAAACCCTACCAAACCTATAAAGGTCATCATTTGCTTAACTGTTTGTGGTTTAGGTATTTGTATTATTGTTTCTATTTGATCCAGAGCTATTCCACGTTGGCCCTGTGAAATAGTACGTCCTAAATAAGTTACCTGAAGTTCAACAGCAACTGCAACTTTTTCCGTGAGACTTTATGTCCACCCTCTGCCAGCGTCTGCAATAATAATAACGTATCCTTTTCGCACGTCTCTGCATCTGGAGAACATACAATTAAATCATCCACATACTGCAATATAGTGCTAGTACATGAAAGATGTTTTAAATCATCCTTTAATACCTGGTTAAACACTGTTGGGGAGATAATCCCATTGGGAGACGGGTGTACTGATAATAAGTACTCAAATATTTAAACCCACACAAACCCTTACTATTTTCTGCTAGCGGGACCGTATAGAAAGCTGAAACAAGATCACAGACTGAAAAATATTTGGCTGACGGGGGAACATTTGTTAAGAGTGATGTTGCCGATCCAATATAGTTAGGAACATCAACCAACACTTGGTTAAGTGAGTGAATATCAAAAGTCTCCAATTTACTTTATCTGCTTTTTGAATTGCAAAAATAGGTGAATTAGCAAGCGGCCTAATTACTGGTTCAATTACTCCAGCTTTCAAAAGATTCTCTATAATACCTCTTAATCCCTTCGCTGCCTCTGGTGCGACTGGATATTGACGATGGAAGGGAAGTACTGCTCCCGACTTTACTTGTAGTTCTACTGGATTTGCAGATTTTACAAGTCCTACATCACTATCATCTTTTAGCCAGACACAGTCTGGAACTTGTTTTAAAACTCTATCCTTATAGCTATCTTTAGCTTCAGATTGTATCATCATTCTCCAAGGCGAATATGGTTGATCATATTGAAGTCGTCTTAATTCTGTCGCTGTTAGCGGGTAATGCCAACTTTTCTTCCAACACCTATACCCTGCACCTGGAAATTTAGAATGCAGACAGTAAGAAAAGGACAATCTTGTTTGTAAAGATCTATATTTTGACGACTTGTTTCCTCTGATATAAACCCTTTGTCCGGTAATTCCACTATTCAAGGCGAAACATTAAGTTCCAAATCCTCTAATAGCTTAAGAAGTGTACCATCCTCTGAAATGATCATCCCCAGTACACTTCCATGGATTCAAAGACGCTCTCAGCATCATATCTCCCACATGTCTTAGTCGATATCCTGTACCAATAGCAAGAACAATATGTGGTATCATATGAGGCATATCAAAATATTGGTCTAATATTGTATCTAAAAATTAAACCGATAACCCCACTCCCTCAGTTCCAACCACAATATCTGTGACCCGTGAAAAGTAATTCCGCTGAGTTGACAGATTTCTTCGCCACTCAAGTTCTACTGAATCATCCAATGCAAGAACCTTTAAAGTACAATGCACTGGATAATGAGGAAAACGTAATCCAAAATTATGCTCATTAAGAATACACTGCCATACCTTTGCCATAGTTGTTCTAACTTAGTGATACCAAACTCTGAAATCCAATAAACTCGCATAACTGGTAAGACACAAGGAAATTCTGTATCAGCCTGTACCAAAAGAGACATCTGCACTTCTGGACCCCCCACTGGCACTCCCTGTTGAGTACATTTTATTTTTAGTCCTAATCTACACAAGGCATCATGTCCCAAAACATTGACTGGAGTTGAGGAAGAAAGTAAGATTGACATAACTGTTGTGTATTGTCCTACCTGCACCTTTACCGGTTCAGAAAAAGGAATAATTGCACTTGTCCTGCAAACCCTATTGTCCTTGCAACCTTTCCTGACTCCTGAAGATGTATTAATGCAAGTATAAGTGGCTCCTGTATCAACTAATAATGGTAATGTATGACCTTGTATCGTTGCATTGATATGTGGTTCTTCATCAGGCCCCTGAGTTACCTGTTTAACTGTTCCCAAATCGGAACCTAGTCAATATTGACCTACTGCAAAATTTACTGGACTGCCCTGTGGGGATTGGCTTGGGCCCGCAGCAGTTTGAAACACGCCCCCCCTCCCTGGATTTTGCTGGCGATTTTGCAACACACTTGGACAGGAAAAGGAAATATGTCCCACATTACCACAAGTCCAGCATTCCACATCCTGGAGGGTCGCTGGACTGTAAACTCGTCCGCGTCCTCGGCCTCTTCCTCTGAAAAAGCCTCCAGCCCTCCTCATGAAGGGCGATGTCACGGGATTATGACTCTGCTGGAACTGTGGCTGTGAAACTGGTGGAACAAACACAGGTGGAGCACTCACAGTAGAAGAAGATGGAGCAGCGGGAGGGGCCTGTTCAGCAGTTGTCAATACTGCCTGAGCTTTTTTCGGATGTTTCAATTCCTCCAGTTGTTTCATGAGAAGCTTTTGCAGAGCCTCAGTGTCCTGCTGTTCACACCTGTACTGGGTAACAAAATGCGTTACAGCTTGGCGAAACTCATCCTTTGTCATGGTGTGCAAGCGCCAGTCATTTTCAAGTTGTGACTTAACTGGGGTGGGAAGAGCATCAAGTACAGCCTGACGGAAAAGTCCTCTATTCAGTTCATTGTCATTTGGATCAGATTCCAGCTGGAAACGCCAACGCGCTGTTGCAGCCTCCACAAAGGCAGTTGGATTTTCGTCAGGTTTTATCTTATTCAACGTCAATGCACTAGCTGGACAGCGGTTTGGATAAGCCATTCTCAGTGCTTTCCATACGCGTGTACGATAGTTGTGAAAGGGCAAATGGTCAGCAGCGGGATCCCCCATTATAACATCCAAGTCCACTTTTGACAGAACATCTGCCAATGGTTCTTTGCCCATAATGATGCCCAACAAATATTTAATGTCCCCAATGGCAAGTGTATGGCCCTGTGTCTCTGACTCAAAGCGTTGTATCCATGCACCTGCGCCATCCTGAAGTGAGGGTAAACGCGAAATCAGACCATGCACGTCCGCAAATCCCCAAGGATCATAAAATGTCTCCTTTCACTATCATAGGCATCATCGGGGAACCCGATGAAGAAATATTCTTACTAGTGTCTACCTTTGATGAAGCTACTCCTGGCTTATGTGTATGCACGTCCTTTATGTTATTATCTACCAATGGAGCCATAAATGCTAAAATATTCTCTTCCTCATCCTCCTCATCATCTGTATGGGCAGTGACATAAGAATGCAATTTATCAACATTAATCTGATTCTGATCTTGTAAGATAACTGTCAGTGGAGTACCCCTAGAAGTTTGTCCCTCCAGATAACCATGCTGAACAGAAAGTGCACACAAGTCTCCATGATTAAATTCTTACCAGAGCGACGTTTATATATTTCTTCTGCAGTATACACTAATTGTGTTAAAGCTTCTAATTGCTTTACACGCTTTATTTTATCTCTCTGGTATTCTGCTGTAGCTGGACCTGCTTCTACTCTAGCCAATTCTGTTTTAATGGTTTCAATCAGAGTCCCAATTACGGGTACTGATATGCCTCCCTTATTTGCAATTTGAACATATTTTTCCAATTTTGTTTGAATATAACAACGCTTGTTCCAAAATTGTCCCAATACCTCAGGGTCACATATATCACTAAGAATCTCACCTGTAACCCTTTTTCCTGATGCCAATGCATTTTGTTCAAAATCCCACAATTCTTGTTTTATCTTTTCTTCTAATTCACATTGGGCCTGTAATTCACCCAAATCACTTTGAGCTAAAACACGACGCACATGTTCCAGTCTTTCCTGATCTTCTTTATCCACTCCTTTTCGTGTTCTTTTTGGAGTTAAAACAGACTGGCCTAATTTTTCACTGTACTGTTTTGACTCTGCCGGATGTTCAATTTGTAATTTTGAAACTCGTTCCTCTTGGGGTGAATAACACGCACCCAAGGATGACTGGTCCACTATTTGCAGTGGCTCTTCAGTCAACAAATCTCTAGGAAACGACAACTTTTTCCCATTTTTTGGCAGGGTTGGACTAATAACACGCTGCCCTTGATTTTGCGCATTAATAGACTTCGCGGATGAAGGTCTCATATCAGGCGACATATTTTTAATTTGATCACTCAATGAAACAACATTAGTTGCTACATTTTGAACTAAATGTAAAAGTTTCTCTCTAGATGACACTAATTCCTCAGGGACCTCCACATTACCTTTAAATTGAACTGAGGATAGAGTCCCACACTTTTATCTATCCCCGAGCAGAGAGCTTTTGTATCATAATATGGAGGCGGTCTAACCCCCATTTAGCACTAACTTTCCGTATATAATCTTCCACTAACTTATTATTCTGCACCAACTGCTCAAGCGGCGTAAAATCCTGCTCAATCTGACTTTCCATTTCACCCTTATGAAACAGTATACTATGTATTATTATTATTATTATTTGAAAATATCACTAGCTATAGATGTCACCAAGTTGTCTACCTGACCTATACCAAGCACACAAGGGGAGTTCCAATAATTACCAACTGGTTCCTCCGATGACGGCAAGTAAACAGCTCAGGTTTCCGTTGAAATCCGTCCGTTACTTAAATCTGAAATAAATAATTAAGATATTAAAATCTATTACTTTACCTTATTTACTTATTCTTATACCAACTCACTATTCTTATTTTCGTATATATAATATCCAACTTCCATTCATCCTCCCTTTTCCAGCTGTGCCTAAATAGCTGGACCAACTGAACACCTGTCCCGTATATAAGTAATCAATACAACAGAAAGAATATAGACGAGACACGTCAGGGACAAACGAAAAGGGCAGCAAGCGAAAATAACCTACGCTGCATATCCCCTTGACCCTAACTTCACATGCCTAAGGCACTCCTTACAGACTCCCATGCACACGGGACACAGCTACAACCCACATACATACCACATAGGAAAGAGAAGAAGAGGGAAAGGAGAGGGGCTAGGTAACCTCTTGACCTTCACATGCAACAGTTGGAAAGATGCACTCCAAGTGAACAGGCCAAGTGTTATTTAAAACTTCTAACAGAAGACACACCATGTCAAAATTTCCACATGCAAAAACAACTTATAGTACTACACTTCCACAAAAGCACAGCACCACACTCAAAGGAGATTATCGCTCATGCCAAACACAAACTCTCAAGCGCATAAGCCACACTCGCATCACAGGAAGACATCCCGTCACTCTAACACATAAAGACGCGGATCAAGGGCTTTTCCTTCCTTATTCATAGGCCAGACCGGGGTACTGTTATTAGCAGCACGCTCTCATAATCAGCGAGCCATCAGGCGCGATCAATGAAAACTCACAAAAAATACCAGTGACTGAAATATTATTTCGTGGCCGACTAATAACAGTCCACACCATATACCAAAAACTGAATTAATTTAGAGCCCACATGTTTGCGCCCTATGTCGCAATTCCTTTATTTCCATTATTCCTTTATTTCTTATTCCTTTACACTTCTCATAACGCCTCCTTCCGTTATTGTCCTATATTTAAACTAAGCTATGAGGTCGTTACGTCTGACAAAAGGTGAACACTTCCACATGCTAAGAAATGAACACAAACAAAACTTAGAGGCAAGGGTACAATGACGGAAGACAGACAACATGCCCAAGATGAAAAAAACACCCTGTTTAACACATATTAAACACAATATGAGTTAGAAATATCAAATGCAATATGCATTAGAAATGGAACAAAATGTTACCAATATACAGACCTTCGGTGAAGGCAATTGAACAAGCCAAAAAAGTCTCCACATATCTTACCACACAAGTTCTTTGCAGTGGTGGCCCACAAAAACAACTAAATTTGTAAACAAAAATAATGTCATAATTAAACTTACCCAGGCCAATCTAGACGGAAGCAAAGGTCTTCTGTTCCCAAGAGGAGAAGGGACCAATTACCTCCACATCTGTGTCGGGGCCTTATTGCCCCCACGAACACGCAGTATTCACCAATGTACTCACGTTGTGTCTTTGATTATCTCTTAGGCATTTGTGTGTGTGTGTGTTTTTAAGGTTGAGTCGGCCACAGAGGCTACAATGACTGAACTGATTGAGGAAATTTTGAACTGTGGCTATAATGGACCTGTTAATGTTGAAAAGAAGGAAGAAATTGTTCAGTAAAATAGTTTTTGTTTACTCTGCTGATCCCTGTCAAGAATGTTAGTGTAACCATACTCATGGCAATTTTATTTAAGTTTATTTACTCTTCATGAAGGAAAAAAAGCACTTAATATAACTCCTATAACTAGACATAGGGTTGATTTCATTGATGTTGAATTGAAAGCAATTCAACCAGAGGATGGCAGTCTAGCGTTTCTAGTTTCTAGCCCTTCCTAACCAAAGATATCGGCAATTGGCTAAACCAGCACAGTAACATAATGCATGTATCACAATACAGCAATAGTTATACTAGGCCTAGCCCAAAGCTCCTAGTTTTAGAGGTCCTTACATTAATGTTCATGTTTTACTTTGTTACATTTAACTTCATATTGAATTTCTTTTTCCCATCTATATTTTAATGCTGCTGTTCTTCATGCCAAACTTCGGCTGCTGCCCCTTTTCTCCCAACTATGTGAAGGTTTGCAGCTTTATGGGCCTGCTGATGTAATGAACCAGTATCCAAACATCTACCAGACACTCTTTGTCCCTGGGATGGAGATGAAGGTGAGTTAATAGATGTAGCTTTAGTAGGGATGTATTGATGACACTTAAGTCTAGGTCATGCTTGTCAAAGTAGTTAAGTTGTAAGCAACTTTTTCCACTTGAATACATTTCGACTCTCATCTAAAAGGCTTCTTCAGTTCTAACCTGATGATGGAGAACCAGGGAACTATATCTCTGAACCACCCCCACCTCCTACTTTGACTGATGCCACTTAAATACCAATAGTAATTCCAAATCATAAACCAAGCTTATTTTAAGTAACAATCATGTCCTTTACTTTAACGTTTTACAATACTCATAGCATTTGTGGGGTCATTGGACAATATTAATGAAGATATTTAAGTTAAAGGACCAATATGCAGAATTTTCCTAAAAAAAAAAAAAAAATCTATGGACCACCGGGACCACTTGCTGTACCAACTCTCGAGCTCTCTCCCACTGTCACTGTCTTTCTGGATAAACTCATAATGATATGTTGTTTCTCTCACCAGGCTGATGCTGACTTTGTCTTTGGGGCGTGCCATCCTGAGTTCAGTGAGAAGGGCTCCAACAAAGAACAAGTTGAAGTGAGTGTTATGAATCACCTACAGGACTTCTTGCAGCAGCTGGAAGCATGTAATTGCTTATTTAGTTTTTTCTTATAAACTCTGTGTACTTAGTGTCTCTATAACACATAACACACACAGACAAGTTTCCATGTAGGCTACATCACCATTGTAAGTACACTTATGTACAATTAAAGACCTTGTTTGCCCTGCCCTTCTGCCCCTGCCATTGCCAAAACCTGAGCCCTCTCCCCCACATACACATCACACTACTCCTCCCCTGCCATCAGCAGTAAGCCCCCACCCTCATAATTAAACTGCATTTTTCACACACAGTTATTATATGTGATAAACTTTCCTTGTCAGATATTAGATTTACCTGTGTCGCTACAGGCAAACTGTCCAATGTTTCATATACATGATTGTTTTTTTTATCTGTCTCTGAAAAGATGAACATCCAGAGGTGGGTATCCAGGTCACCTGTCCCCCAGTACATTTCTCCAGTGGCTGACAGGACAAGGCCACATTCCTGTCTTACCAGAAGAGAAGAGAAACGTTGTAGAGTCGTTGTGGAGTTCAATCACACCTGTGACATCCAGTATGATGTACAGTTTGCTACCCAACAGTCACTGCATGTAGCAATACAATCCACCTGCCTGTTAAGCATATGCAAACTTATTTTGACTTCAAACAAGTAATGACAGAAGCCTTTTTTTTTTTCATACCTTCATTGTTCAGTACAAAATATATACATTCAGGCTACAGTAGTAAATGGGTTTTCAGTAAAATCTAGTTTGTATCTGCGCCTAATTATGTTCATGGGAGTTAATGCCCATTACACTGAATGTCGTGCTTTAAGCAGCATTAGCATGTTTTCGTATTTTCATCACGTGTCTTTCACTGTGATTTTACCCTCCTCCCTGTGGTTGTCAACTTGCCAGAATTAATGTGAGGGTGTCTGACTAAAAACAAAAGTATGAAAGCAGAATTCAATTTTGTAGCATTTTATACATTTAGTTTTAATTTGCTGTAATGGTGGAAGGTGGTCTACAAGGTGTCTGGATGCATGAGGTCCTACACACTGGAATCGTCCCATCACAAGTTATTAAAAGTCCTCTAGCACAGGCATGACTGTCAGTGATGGTGAAATAGGTACAAAGCATGAGCCAGTGTGGTCAAATAAATGTCTCTTCCAAAACTATTTGAATGAGAAAGGGGATCAATGGCAAAGCGTAGTGTTTCAATGTCCTCTGTCTTCAGTGGACATTCCATTTCTGACATGGTAACACCTGGGTTGGTGGAGTTGTCACCAGAGCCCCCTAAGCTCTCCCAATCAATATCCTCAATTTGGATTCCCTAAAACCAACAAAATACAGTATTATCAGATTGTAGATTGAGAAAATCATGGTTAGAGGCAGGACAACGATATAATTGCCATTATTACTCAACTGCCACATTTTCCTCAGACATCTCTGGATTTTCAATTCTGGATCTCAATTTGTACATAGAAAAGTTTCCCATGTCACACTAAAAGAATAGCCAAACAGTAACTCAACTGAAGTAAATACCACACTGAAGTGCACACCGTGGATCAAAATAGCATATATACTTATAGACCAACAATAACAACCAATGTCATGTACCTACTTTGATCTTGATGTAATTTTATAATAATCAGTACTGGTTGTGTACACTTTTTCCACTCATAAAACTTCCATGTCCGGTGCCTCTCACAGTGAACATCATCTTGGCAATGCTAACATTTTCAACACACTGGTCACCTCTTACCCTGTAACACACCAGATGTTGAAATTAGTATCAATACAACTGAATCCACTTCTGCATTAAATAAGTCCTGATAATTTCATGTTTCATAAACGTCTGAAATCATTTCTTTTTCATTAAAGGACACTATGAGAACCATAATTCAAAATAAATTTTCTGTGGCATTTCTCACTTGTAAGGCCATCCAAATCTCCTCACTCCATCAAGAAAAAACAAGTGCAGTACTCGCTGTGTTATTGGATCCAGCACTGAGGTACAACGTCTACAGGGTGGAAAACAGACATGAGTTACACTAATAATACTAATAATAGTTAAGGGATAATAGTCATAAGATGGACACCATACCAAAAGAAATGGATTATACCAGCAATATTTTCATGATTATGTACTGGTAGTAGGAAACATACCTTCCTAGAGTTAAGATCTAAGATGCCTTCTGTTCTCTCTCTCATTGTACATGGTGGTCCCTCTGCTTCAAGACACCCTTTGACAATTTGGTATCCAGCATGAGGTAGTCTAGATTTGATGGCTCTCACTTCATCCAGAGCATCATCAGTCATGGTGGAATACAGGCTCCTAACTGACATATTGTACTCCTGCATCTTCCTGTGTATAGTTCTTCGTGAGACCCCAAGATTGCCTGCTACACATGTGGCAGGTAGACCAAGATGAAGAAGACTTTGGAGGTGGTCCTCTGTGACCTGTGGTCTTAACCGTCCATAGGGATCTATACTCCTTACCACCGATTTTCAGGGGGGAGGCTTATTCCACAGATCTAAGGTGATGGAAGGTTTCACAAATAAAAAAAATGTGACATACTTGTAGGCTATTGTCCCAAATATCGAATCCCATATTGTAAAACAACTGTAACAAAACATTTAGCACCACCTACACTTCATTTGGTCTTCCAATCAACGTAATTTTGCTAAAATAAGCTTAACAGAACTTTAGAGTGGCTAGCTTGACAACCAAAGCCATGGAACTAACGACTGGGTCTTGGCCATAGCAACCTCAGAACCTCAGAAAGTTAACTTGCATTACCACCTCCAACCTGCTTTGACTTTCTGATATACGAGCGCCATGTCGTCAATTATCCCTTACATAAATAACTTAGATATTATCAAATCATAATATTAATATAATAAGCACTTACCATTCTCAGCGCAAACCACAACCCGAACACTTGTCGTCAACGAGCCGATGTACGTTCACACCAGAAGCGACCAGAGCGACGGAAGTCATTGTTTCTCTATGGAGAGTCGGCGAATTGGGCGAACAAAGCGAATTCGCCGGCAGCGAAGCGAAATGGGCGACCAGAGCGAAAAAGAGAAATTAAAAGTCAGTTAACTTTATGATAATAAGCTATGACGCGGTTCGGCTAATACCAATCGGAATACATAGATTTACCAACGTCCAACAATCAGTTGGATTCGAGGAAACAAACGGTGTAACTTTAGTTCCTAGTTCCTACTTTGTATTAAAAATGGCAACGGAGAAGCTCATCACAGCAGTGGCAGGCTATCCGGTCCTCTACGACCCAATCCTGTTTTGCTACAGCGATGCAAACCAAAAAAGTGAAGCGTGGGAGAAAATTGCGGAGGTAGTGGGACATACAAGACAAGATCCTGGTCTTCCATGCCGAGATGAGGAAACAGAAATGATACGTGCCAGTATTTATAGAACGCATTCTGCATTGTATTAAGCGGGAGTACATTTAATTTGCTCTTTACAGGAAATCTTAGGTAATTGTTAAGGCTAGTAGTTTTAAGCGGGATTTTATCCGCAACTGCTTTGCTCTTGTGGACTGCCTCGACCAAGGCCAAGTTTTTAAATATTGCTACAAACATAATCATGTTTAAAACGAGATTACAATTTAATCCGAAGAATGATGTGATTTAATTAAATTGATGTTTTCAGTCAGCAGTTTAAATAATTCATGAATCATTGCATGAATATGAATATTTTTCAGCAGTCAGTGCATGTAGACGTTTTATACTCTTTTATTCCTTTATTAACCAAACATGTCAAAGTTCAAGTACATCAATGTTTCGCCCTACGCATACATCACCGCTTTCACAACTGTTGGTCGGGGAAGCGTTTTTTTGGCTACGGCCCTTTAAATGACTAACATTCCAAATGATACGTCATGAGCGAACAAAGCGAACTCAACAGCGAAGCTTCTTCAGCGCCTTCGGTGACCTGGTCGCTTTGGTCGCTTCTGGTGTGAACGTACAGGCTTGTTAGCCTAACTCATTGTCGTAAACGGAGCAAATTATTATTAAACGGTGATGTCACGGGTCCTTCCTCCGTATACATATTCTGCGGCAGGAATTAGCTCTGCGTCTTAAGATAGAGAAATAAGTCTGTATCTGTATCTGTATTATATCAAAGAGAACCACTAAACGGAGGCGGACTAACGACAACTCCTCATTCTCAATATAGCACCTGCCATACACAGCGACAGACTCTAAGCAGAACCCGGCGGTGTCAAAGACATTCAATCACGAGTAGTTATTAAAATTAATCACGCTGGCAGCCTACCTAGGGTTAGACAGCCTACGTTCACTTTCACTCGGTGCTATTCACTGAGTAAAAAGGTGTCGTTATTGTTTGCAGGGGGTTTGTAGACTAGCTCCAGCGCTCGTTGCTAAAATCATAACTGAAACATACTAGTCGTCTGTGAACATGATTTAAGCTCGGCGACGAAACCGAATTGTTTAAAAAGCTATTACATTAACAACAGTTGATAAAAAGAACGTTAAAATATATGTACATTTTTCATTACCATATTTGGCATATCTGCAGTCATGGTCGCTCCAGTCTTCACACTTGTTCTTCCTCCGTTTAGTGGGCACTGTGCTCAAAAAGGAAGGTGCTGATTGGCCGAAGAGGAGTCCTGTGTATCTGTGCTCGATTGCTCTTCCTCCATCCTTAAACTACCCGGATGTGGGTCACAAAGTTGAATTAGAAATTTGGCGGTCATTCCCACTGTTCCTCATCCACATTAAAGTGGTCTATAGTCGCCATCTTGTGGTCATTTAGCGTACGGCACTTTTTCAGGTTTTTGCAATCGGACATATCTTTTATTGGCAAATAAAAGATTATTGCTAGCAGCGCATGTTTATTTTAAAAAGAGCTTGTAGAGTAAATTGTTTTAAACTTTCTCTATGCTCTTCTCGTCATTCTAGACGTTCTCAGATGTCTGAGAGAGTAATTTTAACGTAAACTATCAATCCAGACATATACATCACTAAATGTTTGTTTCAGCCAGCGACAGATGATACATTGGAAAAATGCTACATTACAGGACTTGCAATACACGGTAGGGAAATGAGAGATCCTGCAGTAATTAAGACTTTTTAAGTCCCCACACCACGTCAAGGCAGAGTACACATGAGGGTCTTTTTTGTTTTGTTTTGTAGCCAACTTAAAATGTTACAGTTTATGTCTAGACCCATTATTTTCGTGCCGAGACTGAATACTGCCCATTGGTCCTCACCTACATGCTTGGGAATGTATAATGTGGACACACTAAGCCTATTTCACTCACAATTCTGCAAGTACCGCTCTGTAGCATTGCTTATACTGTTCCTCATCCACATTAGAGTGGTCTATAGCCGCCCTCTTGTGGTCATTTACCGTACGGCACTTTTAATGGCAAATGAAGATTATTGCTAGCAGCGCAGGTTTATTTAAAAAGAGCTTGTAGGGTAACTTGTTTTAAACTTTCTCTGTACTCTTGTCGTCATTCCAGACGTTCTCAGAAGTCTGGGAGAGTAATTTTAATGCCAGTTGTTTCTGACCACCATGCTTGGGAATGTATAATGTAAGCCTATTTCACTCACAATTCTGCAAGTACCGCACTATAGCATTGCTTATACTAATTGGCCGTGCTGGCAGTTATTTCCAATGTTGCTCAAACACAAGAGAATGGTCTATAGTCGCCATCTTGTGGTCATTTAGCGTACGACACTTTTCCAGCTTTTTGCAACCGGACATATCTTTTATTGGCAAATGAAAGATTATTGCTAGCAGCGCAGGTTTATTTTTTTTTAAAAAGCTTGTAGAGTACGTTATTTTAAACTTTCTCTATGCTGTTCTCGTCATTCTAGACGTTCTCAGAAGTCTGGGAGAGTCATTTTAATGCAAACTATTAAACAATAAGTCCGGATATATACATCACTAAATGTTTGTTTCAGCCAGTGACAGATGATACATTGCAAGAATGCTACATTACAGGACTTGCAATATACCCTTTGGTGCAGGTCTTAGTCATGGTAGGGAAGTGAGAGATCCTGCAATAATTAAGACTTTTTAAGCCCCCACACCACATCAAGGCAGAGTACACATGAGGGTCTTTTTTATTTTGTTTTATAGCCTCTTTAAAATGTTAAAGTTTATGTCTAGACCGATTATTTTCGTGCCTAGACAGGATACTGCCAATTGTTCCTCACTTACATGCTTGGGGATGTAGAATGTGGACACACTAAGCCTATTTCACTCACAATTCTGCAAGTACCGAACTGTAGCATTGCTTATACTACTGGCCATGCTGGCAGACATTTCCTGTTTTCGGCATCCACATTAGAGTGGTCTGTAGTCGCCCTCTTGTGGTCATTTAGCGCAAGGCACTTTTTAAGCTTTTTGCAACTGGACATATCTTTTAATGGCAAATGAAAGATTATTGCTAGCAGCGCAGGTTTATTTAAAAAAAAGGTGGTAGGGTAAATTGTTTTAAACTTTCTCTATGGTCTTCTCGTCATTCCAGACGTTCTCAGAAGTCTGGGATAGTAATTTTTATGTAAACAATCAAACAATCAATCCAGACATATACATCACAAAATGTCTAGTGACTAAGTTAACTACTTAGTAACTACTAACTGTAAATGTTTGATCATAGGACCATAATCCCATCTCTATGAAGGTGGTATGAAGGCCATATTACTGTGTTAAGCAGACCATTTGTCTTAAGTGTCTTCTGTGTTTTTCCTATGTAGACCGGGTTAGATTCTCTCTTCAATGTGAGTTGGGACTCAAATCTTCTGTAGTCTTAGTTGGATTGCATTTTAAATCAGGTGACTGATACATAACCAAACACATTCACACAGAGACTGTGGTGTGGACTGTGTAATAAATTCACTATTCACATATTATTCACTAGAGCATTTTTCACATCGGTGTCCTGTGTTTCTACACTTTAGTCCAAGTTGGGAACAATCAATCTTCAGGAATTTGAAGATGTTATGGAGGTGTGAAATCCAAGCCGATCCATCTTGATTAATACGTTGCTTTTCGCTCATTTCTTTTACCGGTATTATACATTTTATTTGCCTTGTCCTCTTTGTTCTGCTGTCATGTAAATATTGACTGTAAACAAATAATAATCACACTATTTCAAAAGAAAGTTCAGATAATTTTATTATTAATAAACTATTACTTTGCACTTTACATCCCACTCCATGTCTCAAAAATATTATGTCACTCTACTTTGTCTAGAATATTATTTTTAGGCCTTCATCATGTAGATAGCTGCTATGTGGACATGGTTGCCTCCATTATACAGTATGTTATGGGGTGCCGTTTGTAAAGCGACTCGTGCTGAAAATTACAGCCACATTTTGCCACATTCAGCTTTAAACAATGTTTAAAAAATGGGTGTCAAGTTTTAAAACATTTATATCACATTTATAACAATGTTTGTAATCTTAGAAATATTTTAAATAGTTAAATCTAAATATTAAATGTAACACCTAAATGTTAAATGTTAAACCTAAATACTGAATCTAAATGTAAACGTTAAATTTAAATCTAAATCTAAATATAAATGTTAAATATAACTATTAAATCTAAATGTTAAATGTAACTCCATATCTAAATGTTAAATCTAAATGTTAAATATCAATCTAATTGCTAAATCTATTTCAGGTGAAATTAAATATTTAACTAATATGCAAATTCCACTATGGCCACGAGAGGGCACACTTTAACTGACTTTGGCATCGCTTGCTCAGCAGGAGCCTTTCTCGCCTTCCTCCATCTGGTAGAATCTACAACTGTTCTTATGGTTGGTTTGCAAACATGTCTGAATCATCCTTAGCAGAAAACATCGGCAGAGCCGTTCTGGCGGTAATCCAGAATTTCTCTACAGCGACGATGACAGCGACAGCAACCCCCACAGGGCTACCACCACAGGCCAGCTCGGTAAGTGTCTGTGTTTTCCAAATCACGTAGCATTGGATTCTTGTCAAGGCTAACTTAACTAAACTAGCTAACGGCAGCTGCTAGAGATTTGCGTTAGGCTAGCTAGCCGCTAATGTTTTATTTAACACGAGAAGGCTATGTGGGTAATGTAAGTGTAACAGTGTTATAAATAAACTTTATTTTTGTAAGTGAACTTCCCCAAATCCCTTACTGTTTACCTATGTGATTCATTTGGTTCCATGAATTGCTTTGTTATTGTTTCAGATCGGGCATTTATTGAGGTTGCACACACCCAGACTTTCTCATGTTGGAAGTCTGGAAAAGGATTAAGCTGGATGTCTTAGTGCTCCGTGGATGTAATTAATTTGTACAGTCTACTTTTAATTGTTTTCTATGACATGTATGAGTTTCGTGATGTGGAAATGAATACGGTCGTTTTCACCGTTTGTAGAATGTCAGATATGCAAATTAGCGTCATAAAATACGTGTGAATTATCGAACGTTAATTAGCCATTAGCCAGATGCTAACTGGCTCATTACATTGTCATAGGGATGCCAGTATTCTTTTCCCCTGTCCTCGTGTGACATGCCCTGTTTGATGTGTTACATGTTCCTGAATTGTTAAAACCCACTTAAGATTTGTCATGTACTTCATTCAGAACTCTGCACATGCATTTTCATTCTTTTAATTTATGCTACTTTTGTTAAGCTGCACTATACGAACACAAGCATTGTTGTATTACTGTAGCTACTGTATATACTGTAACTGTATTTCACGCTGTAGGCTATAATGTACTGAAATGTGTAGCCTAGAAGTGCATACATTTTTCATAAAATGTATCCTTTTGTTTCTCATGCTGGAAGTTTGGAAAAGGGGGATGCCAGTATTCTTTCCCCCGGGCCTTGTGTGACGTGCCCGGTTTAATGTGTACAGGGAATAAATGCTGACAGATCTACTCCACATCTCCCCATCATTCAATCATCACAGCAATACAAAGACTTTTTAATATTAATGTAACTGGCCGGCTGGTTAAAGTCTGTTACATTAGCATGACATCATTATGATGAAACAACATCCTTGTGAACTTTTATCTCCAATACGAGAATTATTACACCACTACACTACCACCACCCTTGAACAAGGATCATCTGCCTGTTGCCATAGACCACAGAAAGGTGTTAAGTCGAAGGCAAAGTCACTTTTATTGTGAATTTCCTCACATGTACTTGACATACGAAGGAATCAAAATTACGTTTCCCAGTATCCCATGCGTGTACGTGGACAACAGTAAAGTGCAGATCCACAACGAGTCAATTCTAATCCAAAGGTTGTATAAATAAATAAAGTGCAAGTAGCTTGAGGCTACACCACTCCATGTACTGCTACTACCTAACATAACAGGTATGACAAGACAAGACATAGAGTACCCTAAGTACACTACTAATGTAGCAGGACAGGACAAGACAGACAAGGCATGAGGTGAAGTTCACTGAGTGTTCCAGCTTTGTAAATGGACTGCATTTATATTGCGCTTTTCTACTCCTACGAGTACTCAAAGCGCTTTACATTGTATGCCTCACATTCACCCATTCACACACCGGTGGTGGAGGCTGCCATGCAAGGTGCCAACCTGCCACCGGGATTTGGGGTTCAGTATCTTGCTCAAGGACACTTTGGGGTTAGCCAGAGGGGGCACAAACCTGCAACCCTCCGGTTGCCGAACGTCACCTCTACCACCTGCGCCACCATCTCCCATTGCATTTAGAGGTAGTTGTTGTGACTGTTTTTTGTGCAAATGTCAATAGGCAGTACTTGCTGCAGTAGCAGTAATGATAATAAAAAGTGGTGCAAATATAAATATAAAACGGAACAATTAGCAGCAGATGTGTTCAATTTGCATATGCAGAGTCTCAGTTGGGGGGTGGGGGTGAGTCCAGTGTCTTCCTAGACTCCTGCCAGCCTGTTAGACTGTCACAAAGAAGACCATAGGTAATCGATGGAAATTTCAGTTGTGTATGATAAAGTTATGTCACTGAAGGTACAGTAACGTGTGTTAATTTGTTTTGATTGTTTTGAAATGACTGACCCATGCTCTATTCACAAACAAGTCTTAGGGACACGTCAGCTGTAGCCCAGTAGCTGGACAAATATTTTGGGTCAGTTCTCTATTCAGAGAAAATAATGTTGTGTTATCTAACACTTTCAGCCTCTGTGCCTTGTGTTTTGTGGGCATCAATGTTACTATTTCCTTCAGCAGAGTTAGGTTAGGGTGTTTTGCAATGTGTGGCTCTTCTGACCAAAAAATAAATGTCAAGTACAGTTTTGTAGACTCTGGAGGCTCTGAAGACTGCAGACTGAACGTAGATGTACAGATGCCTACCAAAGGAAAGCTCAGTGGATTACACATCTCTGTATATATATATATATATGTGTGTGTGTGTGTGTGTGTGCGTGCATATAAATAATTATTTATTTCTGTGTTTATTCAAGGGAGTGCCCTGATAGGTGAATTGTGTACTGCCTGTGATAATCCATAAGCCTTGTGATAATTTGCCAAATCATCTTAAGAAGGCCTGTATGAAGGATAAGAGTGATGCGGAACGCAGGTAGGAGTTGATAAAAGCTAAGGAATCCCTGAAGGAGTAGACAAAAGTTGGCAGACGTTGGATTACAATGGGCTTGCTCTGATGGTAAAGGACCAAGGTCCCGCCATGCTTTGATCAACTGTTTGAAAAGGAGAGGCTTTTTTGTAGTCAATGACCCAGCGGAGAGGTTGGATTCTCCTCTGAAATTACTACTAATAGTTTCAATCATTATCAAATGTTCTTAAGGTGTCTAACGTGTGTCTCTTTTATCTGTTATTGGTTATAATTAGCTCTTCTGTGAGGAAACGGGAGCTTCTACAGCACACCACTCCATGGATGTACAGTGTGGCGGTTAAACTGAAGACGGGGAGTATAGTGGCAACAAACTCCATGACACAGTTCCATTTACATTTAGGCATTTAGCAGACGCTTTTATCCAAAGCGACTTACAAAAGAGGAGAACATTCAAGCTACGACACAATGAAAGAAACAAACAAGGGGTGCATATTGCTAACATAGAAACTGCACCATTTTAAGTTGAAAGTGCAATAGTGCAGAGAAACTAAATTGTTAAGTGTATTCTCCAAGTTTACGCCAGGAGATATTCTTGGAAGAGCTGGGTCTTCACGAGTTTCTTGAAGGTGGAGAGGGTATCAGTTGATCTGGTAGCATTTGGAAGTTCATTCCACCAGATGTGAGAAGAGTCTGGATTGACCTGCACGAGGTGTTGGCCGTGCTAGAAAACATTCCTTAGAGGAGCGAAGCGTTCGTCTGGTGACATAGGGCTTCAGGAGAGAATTCAGGTAGATGGGAGCAGAGCCATCATTCACCCTGAAGGCCATCATAAGTGCCTTGAATTTAATGCGAGCAGCCAAGGGTAACCAGTGAAGTTTAATGAACAGAGGTGTGACGTGTGCTCTTTTTGGCTGGTTAAAGAACAGACGTGCAGCTGCATTCTGGATCATCTGTAGCGGTCTCACTGCATAGGCTGGTAGGCCTGATAGGAGGACATTGCAGTAGTCAAGCCGAGAGATAACCAGGGTCTGTACCAGGAGCTGGGTTGCATGTTGGGTTAGGTACGGCCTGATCTTCCTTATGTTGAATAGGGAAAAGCGGCATGACTGAGCCACAGAGGCAACGTGATCTGCAAAGGTCAGTTGGTCATCAATCATGACACCTAGGTTTCTTGCCACTTTGGTGGGAGAAACAGACAGGGAGTCGGTCTTGATGCTGATATCGTGATGTATGGCTTGTTTGGCTGGGAGGACCAGCAGTTCAGTTTTTGAGAGATTTAGTTGGAGGTGGTGTTCTTTCATCCATGCAGATATATCAGAGAGACAGTCCGAGATCCGTGTTGACACCGTAGAGTCATCAGGCAAAAAGGACAGATAGAGCTGGGTATCATCAGCATAGCAGTGGTACGAGAAGCCATGGGAATGGATAACTGAGCCCAGCGAGGTGATGTACAGGGCGAAGAGAAGGGGCCCCAGTACAGATCCTTGGGGTACTCCTATGGTGACTTGGTGAAGTGCCGATGTCTGTCCTAGCCATGAGACACTGAACGACCGTCCAATAAGATAGGACTTGAACCAGGAGTGCGCTGTGCCATCAATACCCATGTTGGTCAGCTTGTCCACTAGGACGCGGTGGTTGACCGTGTCAAATGCTGCTGATAGGTCCAGATTTAGAACGTCTTTGGCGGCAGTGAGTATTTCAAAAGTACTTCATCTATAATCCATATTCAATGAATGAATGATTTTATTTCATTTTACTGGGACAGTGTACAGATAAAACAAAAAAACTTGCATAACGCACGGGAAGAGGTGTTGTACTAGGTCATAGCCACACACACACACACAAACCCACTTTATAAGTTAGGATCCCCTTCCTCCCATGCATTTAAATTAAATTAGGTCACATACACCGACATAAACCAAACTAATTTTTTACCATTATCTCTGTTGCGAGCAGATCAGCAAGAGTGCTGCGGCCAGCAGTGACAATCCGCTGGAGTCTGGTGAAAGGAATGTCTTGTGACGGCAATTATGGATGTATTGAGTGCAGAGTTGAAGATTGTGTGCCTGAAAGTCCTGAAAGGTCTTTCCTACCGGCCACAAAACAGATGAGGATAAGTGCTGGATATGAAGACCGCAGCGTTTACGACAAGTGGTAGAGAGAGCAGTGCAAGCAGTGCACAAAATGTATCCTCTGTAAGCATCTGTCTTGTCTTTGAAAAGAAAACAGTATGTTGTAAACACTCTGGAAGACAAGGAGCACAGTGTTATGTGTAATTCTTTGAACTGCTTTTCTTTGTTTATGATTTGTTTACTGACTCCAACTGAAAATTTACTTCAGTTCACTTTGGCAGGTGTGAACTGACATGGATTCATCATCTTTAAAGAGAAATGGAACACAAAGCTTCCAGAATTTAAAGACATTTGTCACCATTGGATATCAATGGAGAAGATGGTCATTGAAGAAGATGAGAAACTTATAAAGGTGCTCACTTACCAGATATGGAAGGGGCTTGACATTACGGACTTTGGAGAAAGCATGGGAAAAGGTGAGCAAACAACAAACATTGGATGACATGAAAAGCAGCGTCAAAGTTTTGTGAGGACATGACAGTCATATTTCCTTTTAATGTTTTGTGTAGGTGTAATTACCACTGTGCCTGTCTCCAAAGGAGATATTGCGTGTGATTACCATGGGCGAGTCATCCCTGCTTCTGAAGGAAAAAAGTTCCAGCTTTAAGCACCTCACAGAACATTTTTTGTATATTTGTTTATGGTCAAATAAAATCCAAAGTTTATATGTTCTACATTTGTTGCCTGCTTAAATTGAAACTCTGCTTCAGAAAAGCCACACTGCTCTATACTGAATACACCAGGAGCTGGGAGGTGTCATTTTGTATCAAGACAATTAGTCCTTGTTTGCTTCAATTGTCAACTCCTTTGCTTAAATGGTGGTACAAATGGTGGTGCCATCTTCACTGTGGAAAGCGGCAACTGTGTCCAACTGTTGCTCATTCCTTGGTGGTAGAAGAAACAGGCAGGCAGAGAGAGGTTACACAGCCAGGAAAGCTATAGGTAGCAAGCAGGTAACAAGCAAGCAAGCAGGCAGACAGACAGACAGAGAGTTTCCTATTATCAAATGATTGCAATGCAAAGCTTGGTATTAACAACCGGAAAAAAACTGTTGGTCTGCATCTTACTTTATCTGACTGAGATTAGTCAGCATGTGGGAACAACATCTTTAAATAATCAGGTGGGGTGATGTCATAGGGGGCCGCGTATGACCATGAGGAACATGCTAGTTTTTTGAGGTACTAGAATAAAGTGTAACAAATAATGCTATGCACAGGTTCCAGAGGGCCAGCAAATATAAACTAAACTTGGCTCCCACAGTGTATCTCTGACTTAAGTGTAAATGTACATCACTAAATGTTTGAGTAGAGTAGAGTTACTTTATTGATCCCGAAGGAAATTAAGGTGTCCAGCAGCATACACATAATACACATAATACACAATGCAAAAACAGGTCAAACATATTACACACATCTGCATTCAGACAACATTCACTGAACAGGAAGGAAAAAAAGGTAATGATAATAAGAAAATAAGTTTCAGCCAGTGATACATTACATTGCTACATTACAAGAGTTGTGACACACCCTTTAGTTAAGTTTTATGGCCAGGTTGCCTAATAGGTTTGAATGCAAAATCTCTTAAAAGCAGCTGAAATGGTAAAATATTAATGAAACTGTTATCATGTTCTCAGTACATGAGATATGCTTGGTTTTACATTTCAATAAAAGTATACTTTTTACATAATTTTTAAGAACATCACAATTTTCATTTTTTTTTTTCATTAGAATACATCGACAACCATCAACCTGACAACTTACACGCTATGGGGTTGTGCGAGGTACATTTGACAGCCCATATCTTTTGAACAGAATGATTTCTAATACGGCTAAATTCCTCCATTTGTATCTCACATATTAGGCATCTGTTGTGAGCTGAAATTAAATTTCTGCAGGACACTATTTTGGCGGAAATTAAACTGAAGTAAAAAGTGTGACAATCAACCCCACTCTCCCCTATTTCACTCACAGTAGTAAGTGCCGCACCTACAGTATTTCTGATACAATTGGCCACGCTGGCAGTCATTTCCAACGTTGCTCATAGTCGCCATCTTGTGGTCACTTACCATATGGCACTTTTTCAGCTTTTTTGCAACATATGCAAACATATCTTTTATTGCCAAATGAAAGATTATTGCTAGCAGCGCAGGTTTATTTAAAAAAAAGGTGGTAGGGTAAGTCGTAAACTTCTTCTCGTCGTTCTCAGATGTCTGGGAGAGTCATTTTAATGCAAACTATCAAACAATAAATCCGGATATATACATCACTAAATATTTGTTTCAGCCAGTGACAGATGAAACATTGCAAGAATGCTACATTACAGGACTTGCAATATACCCTTTGGTGCAGGTCTTAATCATGGTAGGGAAGCGAGAGATCCTGCAATAATAAAGCCCCCACACCACGTCAAGGCAGAGTACACGTGAAGGTCTTTTTTATTTTGTTTTGTAGCCTCCTTAAAATGTTAAAGTTTTTGTCTAGACCCATCATTTTCGTGCCTAGACTGGATACTGTCGATTGTTCCTCACCTACATGCTTGGGAATGTATAATGTGGACACACTAAGCCTATTTCACTCACAATTCTACAAGTACCGCACTGTAACATTGCTTATACTACTGGCCATGCTGGCGGCCATTTGCTGTTTTCCTCATTCACATTAGAGTGGTCTGTAGTCGCCCTCTTGTGGTCATTTAGCGCAAGGCATTTTTTAAGCTTTTTACAACTGGACATATCTTTTAATGGCAAATGAAAGATTATTGCTAGCAGCGCAACAATCAATCCAGACATATACATCACAAAATGTCTAGTGACTAAGTTAACTACTTAGTAACTACTAACTGCAAATGTTTGATCATAGGACCATAATCCCATCTCTATGAAGGTGGTATGAAGGCCATATTACTGTATTAAGCAGACCATTTGTCTTAAGTGTCTTCTGTGTTTTTCCTATGTAGACCGGGTTAGATTCTCTCTTCAATGTGAGTTGGGACTCAAAGTCTCAGAGTCTTAGTTGGATTGCAATTTAAATCAGGTGACTGATACATAACCAAACACATTCACACAGAGACTGTGGTGTGGACTGTGTAATAAATTCACTATTCACATATTATTCACTAGAGCATTTTTCACATCGGTGTCCTGTGTTTCTACACTTTAGTCCAAGTTGGGAACAATCAATCTTCAGGAATTTGAAGATGTTATGGAGGTGTGAAATCCAAGCCGATCCATCTTGATTAATACGTTGCTTTCGCCATTTCTTTCGTATTATACATTTTATTTGCCTTGTCCTCTTTGTTCTGCTGTCATGTAAATATTGACTGTAAACAAATAATAATCACACTATTTCAAAAGAAAGTTCAGATAATTTTATTATTAATAAACTATTACTTTGCACTTTACATCCCACTCCATGTCTCAAAAATATTATGTCACTCTACTTTGTCTAGAATATTATTTTTAGGCCTTCATCATGTAGATAGCTGCTATGTGGACATGGTTGCCTCCATTATACAGTATGTTATGGGGTGCCGTTTGTAAAGCGACTCGTGCTGAAAATTACAGCCACATTTTGCCACATTCAGCTTTAAACAATGTTTAAAAAATGGGTGTCAAGTTTTAAAACATTTATATCACATTTATAACAATGTTTGTAATCTTAGAAATATTTTAAATAGTTAAATCTAAATATTAAATGTAACACCTAAATGTTAAATGTTAAACCTTGGAGGGTAACTTGTTTTAAACTTTCTCTTTGCTCTTGTCGTCATTCCAGACGTTCTCAGAAGTCTGGGAGAGTAATTTTAATGCCAGTTGTTTCTGACCTACATGCTTGGGAATGTATAATGTGGACACACTAAGCCTATTTCACTCACAATTCTGCAAGTACCGCACTATAGAATTGCTTATACTAATTGGCCGTGCTGACAGTTATTTCCAATGTTGCTCAAACACAAGAGAATGGTCTATAGTCGCCATCTTGTGGTCATTTAGCGTACAACACTTTTCCAGCTTTTTGCAACTAACACTTCTTGAGTTTTTGGCAAATGAAAGATTATTGCTAGCAGCGCTGGTTTATTTAAAAAAAGAGACTGTGCAGGTAATTCACTATTCACATATTATTCACTAGAGCATTTTTCACATCAGTGTCCTGTGTTTCTACACTTTAGTCCAAGTTGGGAACAATCAATCTTCAGGAATTTGAAGATGTTATGGAGGTGTGAAATCCAAGCCGATCCATCTTGATTAATATGTTGCCTTTTGCTCATTTCTCGTGTCCTCTTTGTTCTGCTGTCATGTAAATATTGACTGTAAACAAATAATAATCACACTATTTCAAAAGAAAGTTCAGATAATTTTATTATTAATAAACTATTACTTTACACTTTACATCCCACTCCACGTGTCTTAAATATTATGTCACTCTACTTTGTCTAGAATATTATTTGTAGGCCTTCATCATGTAGATACCTGCTATGTGGACATAGTTGCCTCCATTATCCAGTATGTTATGGGGTACCGTTTGTAAAGTGGCCCGTGCTGAAAATTACAGAAACATTTTGTCACATTCAGCTTTAAATAGTGTTTAAAAAATGGGTGTCAAGTTTTTAGCACATTTATTACAATATTTGTCATCTTATAGATATTTTAAATAGTTTAATCTAAATATTAAATGTAACATCTAAATGTTAAATCTAAATACTGAGTCTAAATGTTAAATTTAAATATAAATATAAATTTTAAATATAAATATTAAATCTAAATGTTTCAGGTGAAACTATTTAACTAATATGCAAATTCCACACTTTAACTGACTTTGGCATCGCATGCTCAGCAAGAGCCTTTCTCGCCTTCCTTCATCTGGTAGAATCTACAACTGTTCCTTCCTTCATCTGGTAGAATCTACAACTGTTTTTCTGCTAACCATCTTAGCAGAAAACATTGGTGTGCTGGATCTGTGTCCTCTCAAATAAACATTGAGTTTCCAATATCTAGCTTTAAGCACCTCAATATTTGTCATCTTATAGATATTTTAAATAGTTTAATCTAAATATTAAATGTAACATCTAAATGTTAAACCTAAATACTGAATCTAAATGTTAAATTTAAACCTACATATAAATGTTAAATCTAAATATTAAATAAAAATGTTAAATATAAATGTTAAACCTAAATGTTACATGTAAATCTAAATGTTAAATCTAAATGTTTCAGGTGAAACTATTTAACTAATATGCAAATTCCATTATGGCCACGAGAGGGCGCACTTTGACTGACTTTGGCATCGCTTGCTCAGCCTTCCTTCATCTTATCTGGTAGAATCTACAACTGATCTTATGGTTGGTTTGCAACCATCTTAGCAGAAAACATCGGCAGGCAGAGCCGTTCTGGCGGCAATCAAAATTTCTACAGCGACGATGACAGCGACAGCAACCCCCACAGGGCTACCACCACAGGCCAGCTCGGTAAGTGTCTGTTTTCCAAATCACGTAGCATTGGATTCTTGTCAAAGCTAACTTAGCCATGAGTAGCCTCCAACGCAAATCTCTACTAGCTGCCGTTAGCTAGTTTAGTTCGCCTTGACAAGAATCCAATGCTACGTGATTTGGAAAACAGACACTTTAATAAACTATTACTCTGCACTTTACATCCCACTCCTTATGTTTTGAATGTGATGTAACTCTACTTTATCACTTATTTGTAGGCCTTCATCATGTAGATAGCTCCTATGTGGACATAGTTGCCTCCATTATACAGTATGTGTCTATATCTTTCCATTTGTCTATTTGACTTGTCTATTTGTTGAATGTATGGAGAGTCAATTAGACTGATTCTGATTCCCCTTTGTGATTTGAATGTGGTGTCATCATTCATGGGTCTTTGAATAGCAGTCTTCAAAATAATTCCATCAGGTACACAACTGTGCTGAAACATGTAAGCCAACAATATTTGTCTGTCCTTGTCCTTAAATAGATGAATTTTTGATTTTTGACTAAGACAAACTCTTTGGGAGTGTCGTGCCTGGCGCTCCCACAAGGGGGCCCAGAGTGAAAACATGCTATGACAAGACCCATATATGAATCCCAGATCTAGAGAGGGCTGTATGTCAGCAATGTCACCTCAGAGAGACTCGTGGCCGGTGGCGTTGGAAAGCTTTACTTTTGAAAACCGAGATACAGCGCTATGGATCAGTTAGTGCACTTGCTTTTGTGGCTAATTACAAAAACCCACATGCACCAGTAATCCTAACATCCCTTTGTTGTTGTTGTTATTATTATTCATTAATGTGTATTGTGTATTATTAGGGAGTGTTGTGCCTGGGGCTCTCACAAGGGCGACCAGCTGAACTCCAAGCTATGGTGCAAAGACTACAACTATCACATGTTTAGACCGCTACCACAACTATCAGATGTGGAATCCGCTACCATGAGTATCACATGGAGGACCGCTGCCACATGTGTAACCCACCACTGTCCAAAGTAATGATTGGATCACACTCCTCATGATGCACAATATAGAAGTTGCCTTGCCAAGCACACACATTTTATCCTCTTTTTTCAGACTTGTCTTTGTGTTTTCGTTGGCTGCACAGTTTTGAACAAGGATCATCTGCCTGTTGCCATAGACCACATAAAGGTGTTAGCCTGTCACAAAGAAGAGGTAGGTAAGTTGAAATTTCAGTTGTGTATGATAAAGTTATGTCACTCACGGTACAGTAAAGTGTGTTAATTTGTTTTGATTGTTTTGAAATGACTGACCCATGCTCTATTCACAAACAAGTCTTAGGGACAGGTCAGCTGTAGCCCAGTAGCTGGACAAATATTTTGGGTCAGTTCTCTATTCAGAGAAAATAATGTTGTGTTATCTAACACTTTCAGCCTCTGTGTCCTGTGTTACCATTTCCTTCAGCAGAGTTAGGTTAGGGTGTTTTGCAATGTGTGGCTCCTCTGACCAAAAAATAAATGACAAAATACAGTTTTGTAGACGTTAGGCTCTGAAGACTGCAGACTGAACGTAGATGTACCAATGCCTACCAAAGGAATTTTAGCCTTGGTGACTGATAACCAGCAAGCTGTCTAGAACAAATGGCTCAACAGTGTAATGTCTCTTTCTTCCATTTTTTTTTCTCAAGGTCTAGATAACTATTGAACCCGTGCATTCCTTGGTGCATCGACAAGTGCTGTTGAAGTGTTGTTACATGTAAGTTTAAGTTTAAGTCCTCCATGAACACCTAAATGAAGATAAGCAGCAAACTTTTTGATAGCAAAGCTCAGTGGATTACACATCTCTGTATATATGTATGTGTGTGTGTGTGTGTATATATATATATATATATATATATATATATATATATATATATATGTATATATGTATGTGTGTGTGTATAAAACACATTGCAAATGCAAATTCAGATTTAGAACTTAGTCTTTGGCGGTAGTGACTATTTCAAAAGTACTTCAACCACAATCCATATTCAATGAATGAATGATTTTATTTAATTTTACCGGGACTGTGTACAGATAAAACAAAAAAACTTGCATAACACACGGGAAGAGGTGTTGTTCTAGGTCATAGCCACACACACACACACACACAAACCCACTTTATAAATTAGGATACCCTTCCTCCCATGCATTTAAATTAAATTAGGTCACATACACCAACAGAAACCAAACTAATTTTTTACCATTATCTCTGTTGCGAGCAGATCAGCAAGAGTGCTGCGCCCAGCAGTGACAATCCACTGGAGTCTGGTGAAACGTATGTCTTGTGATTGCAATTATGGATGTATTATTGAGTGAAGAGTTGAAGATTGTGTGCCTGAAGGTCCTGAAAGTTCTTTCCTACCGGCCACAAAACAGATGAGGATAAGTGCTGGATATGAAGACCGCAGCGTTTACGACAAGTGGTAGAGAGAGCAGTGCAAGCAGCGCACAAAATGTATCCTCTGTAAGCATCTGTCTTGTCTTTGAAAAGAAAACAGTATGTTGTAAACACAGACAAGGAGCACAGTGTTATATGTAATTCTTTGAACTGCTTTTCATTGTTTATGATTTGTTTACTGACCAACTGAAAATTTACTTCAAGTGAGACTTTGGTCATGTGAACTGAACATGATTCATCATCTTTCAAGGAGAAATGGAACACAAACCTTCCAGAATTTAAAGACATTAAGGACATTGAGATATCAACGGAGAAGATGGTCATTGAAGAAGATGAGAATAAAGCGATCACTGATCAGAAATGGAAGGGGCTTGACATTAAGGACTTTGGAGAAAGCAAGGGAAAAGGTGAGCAAACAACATTGGATGACAAAACACAGGGTCAAAGTTTTGTGAGGACATGACAGTCATATTTCCTTTTTTGCCACTGTGCCTGTCTCCAAAGGAGATATATCTTTTTTTTCAAGGGCAAAGATGGTGGCAGTCGTATTGATGCACAGACTTTTCCCTGCGAGTGTCATCCTCTCAAGGACACATTTGGGAGGCAAATGAACTACTCTAGAAAGAAATACTTTGTCAAGCCTGTACATTTCCAGTTGAAATTCCTTGATCCCAGAGACACTGTACCTTTTCTGGCATCACAGGACATCAAGTGCATTAAGAACTGTTATGGGACTACGGAGTGAGGAATACATCCTTCAGAGGTTAAGGGATAAACTGGGACTGGTTAGATGAATGAGTAATGTTTATGGGCAGAAATATGTGCCACCACAAACTGAGTTTGAGGGAATTTATAATTGAATTTGAATAGCTAAACTAGAATAACTGCACATAGTTTGAAATTTATTAAGTTGAATCCTTGCATTGAAAACTGAGATCTGAATACTATGATTTGAATTTGAATTCATGTTCAAATTCAAACTCAAATTCAAATTTACTGTGACCCACATCCGGTAGTTTAAGGATGGAGAAAGAGCAATCGAGCACAGATACACAGGACTCCTCTTCGCCAATCAGCACCTTCCTTTCTGAGCACAGTGCCCACTAAACGGAGGAGGAACAAGTGTGAAGACTGGAGCGACCATGACTGCAGACATGACAAATACGGTAATGGCAGTTTAACATTTATTTTAACGTTCTTTTGATTAACTGTTGTTAATATCATAGCTATTTTGTTGAAACATTTCGTTTCTCTTAGGTGGTGAGCTCAAAAAAATCATGTTCACAGTGATCTCACATGACTAGTATGTATCAGTAATGATTTTAGAAACGAGCGCTGGAACTGGTATACAAACTGCAGTGCAAACAATAACAAATTTTTACTCAGTGAATAGCACCGAGTGAAAGTGAACGTAGGCTGGTCGTGTCTTCAGCGTGATTAATTTGAATAACTACTCGTGATTGAATGTCTGACAGCTGGGTTCCGCTGACAGTCTGTCGCTGTGTATGGCAGGTGCTATTGAGAATGAGGAGTTGTCGTTAGTCCGCCTACGTGTAGTGCTTCCCTTTGATATTAACAAAAAATATGGACTTATTTTTTTAATCTTAGGACGCAGAGCGAATTCCAGTCACAGAAAATGTATACGATGGAAGGACCCATGACATCACCGTTTAATAATAAGTTGCTCCGTGTGCGAAAATTAGCTAGGCTAACAAGCCAGTTTCTATTAATCTCAACGGCTCGTTGACGACAAGGGTTCGGGTTGTGGGTTGCGCTGAGAATGGTAAGGGCTTATTGTATTAATATTCTGATTTGATAATGTCTAAGTTATTTATATAAGGGATAATTGACGACATGGCGCTCGTATATCAGAAAGTCAATGCACGTTGGAGGTTCTGAGGCTGCTATGGCCAAGACCCAGTCGTTAGTTCCATGGCTTTGGTTGTCAAGCTAGTGTAACAGGATTGTACCTGCACTTTAACGACGGTCCCTGCATCTTCGCCCCCACCTGCGTTGTAATTGGCTAACCAGACGTTAATTCCTTTTCCACTGGCTTGTTGGTATGTTGCCTTTTCATTGCATTTGAATTTCCTGCATTCCGATATGTTTGAGTATTTACGGTTTGTGTACATTCTAGCCGTGGCTGCGTTGCTTATGCTTACTGGCTAGCAGTGCTGTATCATTACCCTCCGACGCACTTGTTGGTCGTAGCTCAGGTATGTACTTAAAACTACTTTTAGAGGCACCGAATAGTATTAACTAGCAGGGTAACGTGTTGACTCTGTGGCTTACAGCAATAATCTCATAAGACGGTTCAACAGGCTGACCTCTCTGTGGCGTGTGTCAGCTACTGCCCAGTAGGTTCGTGCCTCGTTTCCCTTCCGTTTGCTGCAGCTAGGGTTAACAGTAGAGTAAATAATTACTCCTATATTTCCCCTAGGAGTCGTGTGACATCCAACGGTGAGGGTCAGTGTTGCTGTTTTGCCCTCTGCCTGTTTTGTTGCCGTCTGTCGTCCTGCTTTGTGGTGGCTGGCAGCTAGGCCGCCTGCGACTGGGTGCTGGCAGTTTATTTTTGTACGTGTTTGGTTGTTCGCTGTATGTGTATGTCGGTGTGCCGGTTGCACAGAAGTTGTTGTTTGTATTTGTTTTAATAGTTCAAATGTGTCCATCGTCTGTATAGTCTGTCCATTTATGTATGCTTCTGGTGACTGTGCAGCCAATAACCCCGCTAACGGTGACATTACCTGTATGCTGTATTAACAAACTGTGCTTGCTGTGTGTCATTTCATTTTGCTTGCTGTCTGTTACTTTATTTTGTTTACTGTGAATTATTTCATATTGTTGGTAGTGGATTATTTAATTTCATTTGGACTCACAGTGTGACCAATTTGATTTTGGGGATGTTTTCACCAGGGGTTTCAGCGCATCACCAGTAAGCCCATTAAGTGTTGTGTGTTTGAAGAGCGATATACATGTAAGGTATCTTAAGGCCTTTATTTTAATTCACTACTCACTACTTGAACAAAAGGAAATTAAGAGTATATATCTTGGGTATACATAACCATGCCTCTGTTGTTCGTGCCCCTCTCAAGTGTTAATAGAGGGTAGTGGGTAACAATGGGGAATCAGAACTTGGTGTCCCTCCCTTATTGGCACTGTCACACTAGCAATTCCAAAGTTCTGTTAAGCCTAGCTTAGGAAAATTAAAAACAAATGAAGTGTGGTAGCACTAAAAACCCTCTGAGAGGCATATCATTTGTTACTACTCATTGTATTTCCATCTGCTCATCATTTTGCTAAAGCTGTCACATCTTTACCATTTATTACAGTTCACCACGACTTGGCGCATTGATACCCAAGCGTAACACGGTCTGTAATGATGGCAATCATTTTAGAAGTATATTCAGCCAGGAGCCGCCACCATTTGGCATGGCACAGAAACAATAGGAATCATCCTTCCCCTCAAAGACCTTACCTCAGATAGATTTGGAATGTATTTCTGTATGTTAGCAAACATGAATACATTCACATTTCATATCATTTTCTCAGTACAAGGAGTGTAATAATCAAAGTTTATGACTTGTCAGAAAAACCCATATGTTACATTTCTGAATCTTGGTGTATGATATGTGTTGAGCTCTAATCTTACAGGTATCCATGGTTACACCTGAGTCTGAGAAATGACCAGAACCGAGAGCTCCCGTTTGGTGTGGATGAGAGAACGACTGCTACAACGTCGAAAGGGGGATGAGAGAAACTCTGAACACAACTCCATCAGAGACCTTCCAGACTCCCTGCTATGGTCACAGGAGAGCTGCTGTGCTACCGGAGCAGAATTTTACCTCTCAAAGGATCTCTGGAAACTGATATTGGATTATTTCACTCAACTTCACGCATCAAATTTACTTTAGTGGACCTGCTGTAGGGCAGAATAAACCCAAAGCAGCTAGGATCTGGAGGTCAGGTAGTCCACCTGGACCTTCAGTTTAGGTGGACAAGAAACGACCACTGGAAGAGGAGAATCACAGGGTGTGGAGGGACGCCTCTAATAGGACATATGCACATATTGTTTGCACACACACTCACGTTTCCCACATTTTGCACAACACGAAGAGGATCGCCTCTTCCAAGGAAGAGAGACAAACGGTGTGAGCCTAGCGCCGCCCTTCTGCACACTTTGTTCGCACACATATGCATGTACCCGCATACACTCGCCTCGGATTTAAGGATTGTTTGTGGACTGTAACTGATGTTCAAAATGTTAATGATTTATGTATGTGTGTTTCACAGTGACTCCAACCTCCCAAGAGTCCATGCTGCCTCCTATTGACCCCAGGGACACTGAGAATTTGGCCCCTGTAATGTCTAAAACCATAGCCCAGAAATTAAACAAATGTAATTGTTACGTCTGTCACCTAATGCCTTCTGACGGGTGTGGTTGGCCAATGATTGCGTCCCCGTATAAACCTGAAGATTGGCAACTTTTCCAAAGTTGTGCTAGTAAACATTTCGTCGAAACGGTAAAAATGGAAGCCAAATTTATTCAGCGCCCCTTTCTGTATGACAACCCTGCAGGCCCCTGGCAGTGTGGTTGGCAATCTCGGGAAAACGTCGGAACAAACGAGACACTCAAAACCAAACTTCTCTAATATTGTGGACATGGATGCATAGATCCTTGAACACAAAGATGTCCCAAAGAAAATGAACCAAAATTTGTTGTGCCCACCCCAGTGTTTAGCATAGAAGCCCCTGTCTTGGATACAAGCTGGGTAACTCTAAATGTAACATTACGATTCCTGTGAGGATCGCTCCTCAAATGGTCTGCATTTGCCTGTGGTAAATCTGCATATACATCTATTCCTGTTAATGCTTCAGGAGTATGTTATTTTGCACATCTGATTCCCCCATCTCGTATAGTCACTAAAGATATCTTTGAAGCCCTTAGGAAAAATCTGTAACCCTGTAATTCGTGATCTACAGAACGACGTATCAATCCTCAGAAAAGCTTTTGAACAAACTGCAAACCAAACACTTAAGACTATGCTTGATGCTTGATGATGAATGGCTCTTGATATTTTATTTGCCGCACAAGGTGGTACTTGTAAAGTAATTGGTAAGGAATGTTGTGTTTATGTCCCTGATGCAAGCAGCTCTGTTAATGACTTGCGTCAAGTTATCATCCAATCTAACAAAGACATACATTCAAATCAAGGTTTGCTTTCGGTGTCATGGCAACACAGGGTGGAGGAATTCCTTGAGACTCTGGGAGGATGAACTTGATATGTTCTTATGATTTTAGGATCCCTGGGTATGATTCTGATCTCTGTATTTGTTCTCATCTATTGTTGTTGCTACAGTTATCCCATGATCTCTCGTGTGCTCTCTCAACCTAGATGTCACACAAGCCATAATCATTATGAACAGAGTTTTGAATGTAATGGAACCATTGTATGAAATTTATTCCACTCCACTCCGCTCTAATTTTGATACTCATTCAGATTTTTGCAACGTTAAAGATCAAGTCATTCTGACTTGAAAAGGGGGAATTGATGGCAATAATTTTAGAAGTGTATATATAGAATGTATATTTTTCAAATCAATCATTTTACTTCATTTAAATGTTAACTACTCAGCATAAAATATTGTGATCCATCTTCTGAACATGGTGTCATTCTAACAGACAGGGAACGAGTCAGGAAAGGGGCAGAGATGGCCGACCCAGTGTACACAGAAATGTAGAGGTCCTTCACCGTTTTTGATTTCTATGCCAGACTGACTTATACATTAGTCAATTTAAATTCTCAAACTATAGCTAGTGAGATGTGTACTTGTATTGTGTAATGTAATGTTCTCATCATCACGGGTCTTTTCCAGCCCTTTTTGGAGCCAAGGGAAAGCACCAGTGTGTTCGAGGGCCCGCCAACCACTTCACCCTTTACCCAAATGTCTTGAACGCACTCCCAAAGGCAGTGAAGAAATTTTCCATCTGCAAGCTGGTTTGGGACGCAGGTCCACGCTGATAGCAGAGAGCTACACCCATGATGAGGTTAGGTGGCATCATTAGCAAGTTTTATATATATTAATATAGCCCACTATCAAAACAAATGTCACAATGTGGTGTATGTGGTATTATTTATTTTACTGATGGTTTATATTGCTCTTGAAGATATGTTCAACCCTCAAAGATCTCTATCCGAAACTGGAAAGTGTGTCTGGGGTATGTCAGTACTCATGAGTGATGAGTACTGTCACATTCCAATACAATTCAACTATTAACTTACTTTTCTTTTTAGGAGGGTGGGGTGCTAGAAAATTACACATGGTGCTCCTGAGGACAGTGGCTATTCAGGGCTAATTCTGAAGACTGCAAGTGCAGGCGGAAAGGGTGTCCTATATATTGCTCCAGTACAGGAGGAACTAGACACTCTGCTACTACCTTCTGACTCCAGGTCCGTCTCCACAATGTGCCACTCCTGTCAGATCAGCTATCCACTACAAATCCTTTCGCTGCATGTTCAAGCCTGTAAGCCTTCAGATACATATCCACAGGAGGTATATACAGACCCATTGTATGTTGGGAGATCCCATTATACTACTAATACCTGTACCCTGTAAAACACAGAAACAACTACTGCACACTTTTAAGCTTGCCACTAGATATCTGTAATAGACAATGTTTTGCTCCTCAAGATCTTCCTCGGGTGCAACATTGTGAATATTGCTTGCATAATACTCACTTCATACACCATCTTCATATAATAAATGAGAACTTGCTACTCTCCTTTATCAGATTAGTGATGACTCAGATTACAGAAACTCCAAATTTAATATGGAAGGCTTTGAGGTAAACTCAAATCAGAAGGTGACAATTGGTACCTTTTCAAACATCAGTGGTATTTTGGTTTTAAAAAAGTTTTGGACGAAGTACAAGGGACACATTACACAATTACAGACCTGACACAATCTGTACTGTAAATCAGCAAACATTAAATGTCAATCTGTCTAAATAAGTGTCACTTTGCCCTGGGACATGTTGCACCATTAAGCTTGAATAAAGTGTCTTAAGAGAACAAAGAGGAGACTTATCATTACAGTGGATTTGGTCATTACTTGTATAGTAGCCAGTTCCACCTGGTGTAATGTGAAGTTTTAAGGTAGTTTGTAATGCAATGAACGGGTAATGCAAAAACATCTGTTGAAAGATGAATGATAGATAACAGATATATGCAATCAAGAAAAATTAATATTGGCATCACATCACAATGTCTTTCTCAATTTTGTCATTCCTCCTGACAGCCTACAGAGTAAGATGTGCTTTTTGTGTCCTCAAAGACAGAGGTATGTTGTGATGTTAAGTGTTTAATTTTGAGCTATTATTGTCTCCACCTTTTATGTTAAACATTTAAATGATTCCAGCAGACCGTGTGTTCAATCTTTCCCTCCCAATGAGCTGGAGGCACAGTGAGTGTGGAGAGAGGTAAGAGAATCTTTTAGCACAATCTAGAAAATATGTCAAAATATTGTTGCATTTAGTTAGGCATATCCCTCCAAGCACCTGTCTTCCCACCAATGGGTTAATGACCAGTTAAACTTACCTGTTGTTACCTGAGCTGTTACCATAAAGGCTGACATCTGTGTATTTAAAGTCCACCTTTAACTTTTATGAGTTTTTGTACACTTTTGTTTTAGGTCAGAGGATATGGGTTTCACTGTCAAATTCATATTTGTGTTTTGTCATTTCAGAAAAGTTGCCTTTATTCCTTCAACTTCAAAACAGAAGATGAGCATTTCTAGGTTTGTGTGCTTGTATAGTCTCTGACAGTAAATAACCCAAGACTCTTAAACTTTTGGGGCCAAGTACGTCATCATGTCAAATAATCCAGGGACTGAACTAACAAAAGTCACTGACAAAAAGGTGCAAATACTCACACAGAGTAAAGCATGTCACATATACATACATACAACATACATACACCGGACAACCACAGACTTAAATACAATATACAGTTTCCAGAATCACACTGACACCCATTAATTTCTCCTTCAGCCTTAATGATGTTCTGCAGGCCATCTCTGCTGCTGTTATTAATGAGGAAGAATTTCTTCTCACTGCATCAAGAACCCATGTGGTGGAGCGGGGCCTTGCTCAATGGAAGCTCAGAAGAAGGCATTGCCAACCAGTTGGTTAAAAATCCGGTTCATGGGGGAGGCCTTGATACAGGAGCACTATGGAGGGAGTTCCTCACAGGTACACATATTGGAACTAGAACCTTTGCCAAACAGCTTGGATTTTGTATTATTTACTTCCCTTTGCTTCAACTGATCACCCAAATGTAATCACATGTTCCTTTCTCATTATCAACATTTACTGAAAGTTTAATTGAAATCCGTTCATAACTTTTTATTTTCAGTTGCAATAGAAGTAACCGTAGTGACATTGAATCATTCTTTGTTTTCAAAGAGATGGTTGCAGGGATTGAGCAGAAGCTGTTTGAGGGTGACCAGACTGGAAAATGTCCCAAATATTCCATGTTGGATCTTGATCAAGCAATTTAGCTATGCCTATGGGATTACATTACTAACATTTTCCCTACCTCACTTGAATGAGAAGTAAAATGGTTATTTGTTAATATGTGGCATGCCATTTTTCTCAAATTACTTAACTTAGCTCAAAATGTTATGCAACGCATAGAATTATTTCTTGCTTTCTGCCCTGAGTATGTTTTAGTCTAAGAACATGACTGTTTCTACTAATTTATACTGTTTCTTTCAGGAGTGCTGGTGAAATCGACAACACTTTTGTTTTCTCATTACACTGACATGCACCACACTTATTATACTTATCTTTAATTATTGTTCATTTAACTTTATTAATTTAATAAATATTTAGATTATCGATATGAAACCGCCTGGTCTTCCCGCTTAATGTTGCGTGCCCTGAGCCAGCACGTAACATTTGTAATACAGAATTCCCCGCTGTCACAGAATTCAAGGGAAGTCAGGGAATTTTGTAGCAACATCAATACTGAGATATTTGGTCAAAGATATTGTGATATATGATTCTGATGACTAAGGCTGCCATGCAAGGTGCCAATCAGACTATCACTAACAATCAACTCCATGGTGTATGTATTTGTTGAATATCGCGCTTATCGAAGTGTAAAGGCCCCTCCACATCTGTGTCGGGTACAAACACGCAGTATTCACCATCGTACTTACGTTGTGTCTAATTATCTCTTAGGCATTTGTGTGTGTGTGTTTGTGTTTGTGTTTGTAAGGTTGAGTCGGCCACAGAGGCTACAATGACTGAACTGATTGAGGAAATTTGAGCTGTGGCTATAATGGACCTATAATGTTGAAAAGAAGGAAGAAATTGTTTGGTAAAATAGTTTCTTTTTTACTCTGATCCTTGTTGAGAGTGTTAGTGTAACCATACTCATGGCAATTTTTAGTTTATTTTAGTTTATTTACTCTTCATAAAAAAAAAACGCTTAATATAACTCTGAGGCCTAGGGTTGGCTTCATTGATGTTGAATTGAAAGCAATTCTCTTCCTGACCAGAGGATATCAGTCTAGCGTTTCTAGTTTCTAGTCCTTCCTAACTAAAGATACCGGCTGTTGGCTAAACCAGCACAGTAACATAATGCATGTATCATAATACAGCAATAGTTATAGAAGGCCTAGGCCAAGGGGCCTAGTTTTAGAGGTCCTTACATTAATGTTCATGTTTTACTTTGTTACATTTAACTTCATATTGAATTTCTTTTTCCCTTCTATATTTTAGTGCTGCTGTTCTTCATGCCAAAGCTGCCCTTCTCTCCCAACTACGTGAAGGTCTGCAGCTTTATGGGCTCACTGATGTAATGAACCAGTATCCAAACATCTGCCAGCCACTCTTTGTCCCCGGACTGGAGATGAAGGTGAGTTGATAGATGTACGCTTTAGTAGGGATGTAGAGTAGAGTTACTTTATTAATCCCAGAGGAAATTAAGGTGTCCAGCAGCATATAAACATCATAAATATATCCCATATAACATAACATATCCACCATATACATCATATACACATCTCACGTATACACATATACATCATATACACATCTTGCATGTACACATATACAACACTGTCTCCCAGTGAAAGAAGGGACACCCCCTACCGCCCCCCTCCCTACACACACACACACACACACACACACACACCCATGTATTGATGCCACTTAAGTCTGTTGGCATTCTCATTCATCTAGGTCATGGTTGTCAAAGTTGTAAGCAACTTTTTCCACTTGAATACATTTCGACTCTCATCTAAAAGGCTTCTTCAGTTCTAACCGGATGATGGAGAACCAGGGAACTATATCTCTGAACCACCCCACCCCCTACTTTGACTGATGCCACTTAAATACCAATAGTAATTCCAAATCATAAACCAAGCTTATTTTAAGTAACAATCATGTCCTTTACTTTAACAGTTAAAATTAGACAAATAGCATTTGTGGGGTCATTGGACAATTTTAATGAAGATATTTAAGCTAAAGGACTAATATGCTGAAAAAAAAAAAAACATTATGGTGTCATACGAAAAAAATTAATCCTCCCCATTTATCACCCTCCTCTGCTGTGCGGCTCTGGCGTCAGTCTGTTGGCTTTGTTTTCACCAGGGCCACTCACTTGCTCTTTCTCTCACCAGGCTGATGCTGATTGTTTTTGGGGCGCCATCCTGCAACAAAGAAAAAGTGGAAGTGAGCGTTATGAACCACCTACAGGACTTCTTGCAGCAGCTGGAAGCATGTAATTGCTTATCTAGTCTTTTCTCACTAAGAAAACTCTGTGTACTTGGTGTCACTATAACACATCTCAGGAAGTTTCCATGTAGGCTACATCATTGTAAGTACACTTATGTGCACTTAAAGACCTTGTTTGCCCTGCCCTTCTGCCCCTGCCATTGCCCAAACCTGAGTCCTCTCACCCAAATACACATCACACTACTCCACCTCCCCTGCCATCAGTAAGCCCCCACCCCATAATTAAACTGCATTTTTTACACCCAGTTATTATGTGATAAACTTTCCTTGTCAGATATTAGATTTACCTGTGTCAGTACAGGTTAACTGTGTCCAATGTTTCATATACATGATTGTTTGTTTCATCTGTCTCTGAAAAGATGAACATCCAGAAGTGGGTAACTATCCAGGTCACCTGTCCCCCAGTACATTTCTCCAGTGGCTGACAGGATAAGGCCACATTCCCGTCTTACCAGAAGAGAAGAGAAACTTGTGTGTTGTGAGTTGTTGTGGAGTTCAATTACACCTGTGACATCCAGTATGGTGTACTTACAGTTTGCTACCCAAGTCACTGCATGTAGCAATACAATCTGGTTTATGTGAAATGCTGACGTTGCAAATATCTAGTGATACTCTTTTTTTCATACCTTCAGTGTTCAGTACAAAATATATACATTCAGGCTAAAGTAGTAAATGGGTTTCAGATATTTGTGGCAATATCTAGTTTGTATCTGCACCTAATTCTGTTCATGGGTGTTAATGACACTGAATGTTGTGCTTTAAGCAGCATTAGCATGTTTTCATTAAGTGTTTTCATCACATGTCCTTCACTATGATTTTACCCTCCTCCCTGTGGTTGTCAGAATTGCCAGAATTTATGTGATGGTGTCTGATTAAAAAAAAAAAAGTATGAAAGCAAAATACAACTTTGTGGCATTTCATACATTTACTTTTAATTAGTTTGCTGTAAATGGTGAAAGGTGGTCTACAAGGTGCCTGGATACATGAGGTCCTGCACTAGAATTGTCCTATCACAAGTTATTAAAAGTCCTCTAGCACAGGCATTACTGTCAATGAAGTAGGTACAAAGCATGAGCGAGTGTGGTCAAATAAATGTCTCTTCCAAAACTATTTGAATGAGAAAGGGGATCAATGGCAAGGCAAAGCGTTTCAGTGTCTTCTGTCTTCAGTGGACATTCCATTTCTGGCACGGTAACCAGTCACTTTTATTGTCAATTTCTTCACATGTACTTGTACTTTTGATTCCTTCGTATGTCGTTTCCCACTATCCCACGTGTGTACGTGGACAACAGTAAAGTGCAGATACATGACGAGACGATTCTAATCCTAAGGTTGTATAAATAAATAAAGTGCAAGTAGCTTAAGGCTACTTTTGCCTAGTGCTACTACCCAACATAACAGGTATGACAAGACATAGAGAACCATAAGTACACTACTAATGTAGCAGGGCATGACAAGACAGACAAGGCATGAGGTGAAGTTCACTGAGTGTTCCAGCTTTGTGCATTTAGAGGTAGTTGTTGTGATTGCACTAAAAAACAATGTGCAAATGTTAATAGGCAGTACTTGCCGCAGTAGCAGTAATGATAATAACAAGTGGTGCAAATATAAAACGGAACAATTAGCAGCAGATGTGTGTAATTTGCATATGCAGAGTCTCAGTTGGGGCAGGAGACTGAACAGACTGTGTGCTGGGTGACTTGCATCGCTGACAATTGTGATGGCTTTTCGGGTGAGGCGGGTGGTGTACAGGTCTTGCAGAGAGGGGAGTGATGCACCAATGATCCTCTCCGCTGTCCTCACGATGTAGAGCCTTCCTGTTGTAGAAAGTGCAGCTCCCACCCCACACAGTGATGCAGCTGGTAAGGATGCTCTCTATGGTTCCTTTGTAGAATGCAGTCATGATGGGTGGTGGAGTACTTGCCCGCTTCAGTTTGCGCAGGAAGTAGAGACGCTGCTGCGCTTTCTTGGCCAGTGATGCAGTGTTGGTGGTCCAGGAGAGGTCGTCGCTGATGTGCACCCCCAGGTCGATGGTCAGTGGGGGGTGTTGGGTGTGGCCCCTCTGGAAGCTGACCACAATCTCCTCTAACACCTGGGTTGGTGGAGTTGTCACAAGCCCCCCTAAGCTCTCCCAATCAATATCCTCAATTTGGATTCCCTAAAACCAACAAAATACAGTATTATCAGTATGTAGATTGAGAAAATCATTGTTAGAGGCAGGACAACGATACAATTGCCATTATTACTCAACTGCCACATTTTCCTCAGACATCTCTGGATTTTCAATTCTGGATCTCAATTTGTACATCGAAAAGTTTCCCATGTCAGACTAAAAGAATAGCCAAACAGTAACTCAACCAAAGTAAATACCACACTGAAGGGCACACCGTGGATCAAAATAGCACATATACTTATAGACCAACAATTACAACATATCATGTACCTACTTTGATCTTGATGTAATTGTATAATAATCAGTACTTCACCTCTGGTTGTGTATGCTTTTTCCACTCATAAACTCTCACTTCCATGTCCTGGTGCACTACTCACAGTGAAAACAACATCATCATTAAAGGACACAAGCATAAATGGCTTGTAAAGATTTTCATTTTCAACATCCTTCCTGAGGTCATGTCCATGGTCTTACTCCTATGTCATAAGATGGACACATACATGATTATGGTCATGAATGTACTGGTTAAGTATCATTATCTAAGACCAAATGCATCCACTGGTTCATTGCATTCAAAATGACAAGTATACTCTGATTTAATCAACTCTCATCAGTCATGATGGAATACAGGCTCCATGACATATTGTACTCCTGCATCCTCCTATGTATAGTTCTTAAACGTCCATGGTCCCTGTGACCTATTCTCCTTACCACAGATTTTGAGGGGGGAGGCTTATTCCACAGATCTAACAAACTGCTCAGTTGATGGAAGGCTTCACGAATAAAAAAAAATGACATACTTGTAGGCTATTGTCCCAAATATCGAATCCCATATTGTAAAACAACTGTAACAAAACATTTGGCACCACCTACACTTCATTTGGTCTTCCAATCAATGTAATTTTGCTAAAATAGGCTTAACAGAACTTTGGAGTGGCTAGCTTGACAACCAAAGCCATGGAACTAACGACTGGGTCTTGGCCATAGCAACCTCAGAACCTCAGAAAGTTAACTTGCATTACCACCTCCAACATGCTTTGACTTTTTGATATACGAGTGCCATGTCGTCAATTATCCCTTACATAAATAACTTAGATATTATCAAATCATAATATTAATATAATAAGCACTTACCATTCTCAGCGCAAACCACAACCCGAACACTTGTCGTCAACGAGCATATGTATGCTCACACCACAAGCGACCAGAGCGACGGAAGTCATTATTTCTCTATGGAGAGTCGGCGAATTGGGCGGGCGAACAGCGAATTCGCCGGCAGCGAAGAGAACTGGGCGACCAGAGCGAGAAAGAGAAGTTAAAAGTCAGATAACTTTATGGTAATGAGCTATGACGCGATTCGGCGAATACCAATCGGAATCAGTTGGATTCGAGGAAACAAACGATGTAACTTTAGTTCCTAGTTCCTACTTTGTATTAAAAATGGCAACGGAGAAGCTCATCACAGCAGTGTCAGGCTATCCGGGCCTCTACGACCCAATCCAGTTTTGCTACAGCGATGCAAACAAAAAAGTGAAGCGGGGGAGAAAATTGCGGAGGTAGTGGGACAGACAAGACAAGATCCTGGTCTTCCATGCTGAGATGATGAAACAGAAATGATACGTGCCAGTATTTATAGAACGCATTCTGCATTGTATTAAGCGGGAGTACATTTAATTTGCTCTTTACAGTAAATCTTTAGCCAATTGTTAAGGCTAGTAGTTTTATCCGCAACTGCTTTGCTCTTGTGGACTGCCTCGACCAAAGCCAACTTTTTAAATATTGCTAAACATAATCATGTTTAAAACGACATTGCAATTTAATCCGAAGAATGGTGTGATTTAAGTAAATTTATGTTTTCAGTCAAGGACTTAAATAATTCATGAATCATGTATGAATATGAATATTTTTCAGCAGTCAGTGCATGTAGACGTTTTATACTCTTTTATTCCTTTATTAACCAAACATGTCAAAGTTCAAGTACATCAATGTTTTGCCCTACGCATACATCACCGCTTTCACAACTGTTGGTCCAAATGATACGTCATGAGCGAACAAAGCGAACTCAACAGCGAAGCTTCTTCAGCGACGTCGGTGACCTGGTCGCTTTGGTCGCTTCTGGTGTGAACGGACAGGCTTGTTAGCCTAGCTCACTGTTGTACACGGAGCAAATTAATATTAAAGGGTGATGTCATGGGTCCTTCCTCCGTATACATATTCTGTGGCAGGAATTGGCTCTGCGTCTTAAGATAGAGAAATAAGTCTGTATCTTCTGTTGATATCAAAGAGAACCACTAAACGAGGCGGACTAACGACAACTCCTCATTCTCAATATAGCACCTGCCATACACAGCGACAGACTCTAAGCAGAACCCAGCGGTGTCAAAGACATTCAATCACGAGTAGTTATTAAAATTAATCACGCTGAAGACAGCCTACGTTCACTTTCACTCGGTGCTATTCACTGAGTAAAAAAGTGTTATTGTTTGCAGGGGATTTGTAGAGTAGCTCCAGCACTCCTTGCTAAAATCATAACTGAAACATACTATCACTGTAAACATGATTTAAGCTCGCCGACGAAACCGAATAGTTAAAAAAGCTATTACATTAACAACAGTTGGTCAAAAGAACGTTAAAATATATGTAAATTTTTCATTAACGTATTTGTCATATCTGCAGTCATGGTCGCTCCAGTCTTCACACTTGATCCTCCTCCGTTTAGTGGGCACTGTGCTCAAAAAGGAAGGTGACGCTTGGCTGAAGAGGAGTCCTGTGTATCTGTGCTCGATTGCTCTTCCTCCATCCTTAAACTAGTTCAATTTGAAATTTGGCGGTCATTCCCACTGTTCCTCATCCACATTAAAGTGGTCTATGGTCGCCATCTTGTGGCCATTTAGCGTATGGCACTTTTTCAGCTTTTTGCAATCGGATACATCTTTTATTGGCAAATGAAAGATTATTGCTAGCAGCGCAGGTTTATTTTAAAACGAGCTTGTAGAGTAAATTGTTTTAAACTTTCTCTATGCTCTTCTCGTCATTCTAGACGTTCTCAGATGTTTGAGAGAGACATTTTAATGTAAACTATCAATCCAGACATACACATCACTAAATGTTTGTTTCAGCCAGCGATAGATGATACATTGGAAAAATGCTACATTACAGGACTTGCAATACACCCTTTGGTGCATGACTAGGCCTTAGTCATGGTAGGGAAATGAGAGATCCTGCAATAATTAAGACTTTTTAAGCCCCCACACCACATCAAGGCAGAGTACAAGTGAGGGTCTTTTGTTTTGTAGCCTCCTTAAAACGTTACCGTTTATGTCTAGACCAATTATTTTCGTGCCTAGACTGAATACTGCCCATTGGTCCTCACCTACATGCTTTGTGGACACGTATGCAAACTGTTCTGTGTGGTTCCTCATCCACACTATACTTGTGGTCATTTAGCACTTTTTCAGCTTTTTGCAACCAGACATATCATGGCAAATGAAGATTATGCTAGCAGCGCAGGTTTATTTGCTTGTAGGGTAAGTAAACATTCCAGACGTCAGAAGTCTGTAGCATGCTTGGGAATGTATAATGTTGCCTATTTCACTCACAATTCTGCAAGTTGGCCTATAGAATTGCTTATACTAATTGGCCGTGCTGGCAGTTATTTCCAATGTTGCTCAAACACAAGAGAATGGTCTATAGTCGCCATCTTGTGGTCATTTAGCGTACAACACTTTTCCAGCTTTTTGCAACCGGACATATCTTATTGGCAAATGAAAGATTATTGCTAGCAGCGCAGGTTTATTTAAAAAAAGAGACTGTGCAGGTAATTCACTATTCACATATTATTCACTAGAGCATTTTTCACATCAGTGTCCTGTGTTTCTACACTTTAGTCCAAGTTGGGAACAATCAATCTTCAGGAATTTGACGATGTTATGGAGGTGTGAAATCTAGGCCGATCCATCTTGATTAATACGTTACCTTTCGCTCATTTCTTTTGCCGGTATTGATTTTATTTGTCTTGTCCTCTTTGTTCTGCTGTCATGTAAATATTGACTGTAAACAAATAATAATCACACTATTTCAAAAGAAAGTTCAGATAATTTTATTATTAATAAACTATTACTTACATCCCACTCCATGTGTCATAAATATTATGTCACTCTACTTTGTCTAGAATATTATCACTTATTTGTAGGCTTTCATTATGTAGATAGCTGCTATGTGGACACAGTTGCCTCCATTATACAGTATGTTATGGGGTGCCGTTTGTAAAGCGACTCGTGCTGAAAATTACAGCCACATTTTGTCACATTCAGCTTTAAACAATGTTTCAAAAAATAGAAATATTTTAAATACTTAAATCTAAATATTAAATGTAACAACATTTGTAAATCTAAATAGAAATATTTTAATATAAATATAAATATAAATTTTAAATCTTAAAATTAAATCTAAATGTTAAATGTAAATCTATATCTAAATGTTAAATCTAAATGTTAAATATCAATCTAATTGTTAAATCTATATATTTCAGGTGAAATTAAATATTTAACTAATATGCAAATTCCATTATGGCCACGAGAGGGCGCACTTTAACTGACTTAGCAGGAGCCTTTCTCGCCTTCCTCCATCTGGTAGAATCTACAACTGTTCTTGCTGTTGGTTACCAAACATGTCTGAATCATCCTTAGCAGAAAACATCGGCAGAGCCGTTCTGGCGGTAATCCAGAATTTCTCTACAGCGACGATGACAGCGACAGCAACCCCCACAGGGCTACCACCACAGGCCAGCTCGGTAAGTGTCTGTTTTCCAAATCACGTAGCATTGGATTCTTGTCAAGGCTAACTTAACTAAACTAGCTAACGGCAGCTGCTAGAGATTTGCGTTAGGCTAGCTAGCCACTAATGTTTTATTTAACACGAGAAGGCTATGTGGGTAATGTTAGTGTAACAGTGTTATACTTTGTTATTGTTTCAATCGCATTTGTTGAGGTTGCACACACCCAGACTTTCTCATGTTGGAAGTCTGGAAAAGGGTTAAGCTGGATGTTTTAGTGCTCTCGTGTATGTAATTCATTTGTACAGTCTACTCTTAATTGTTTTCTATGACATGTTGAGTTTCGTGATGTGGAAATGAATACTGTCGTTTTCGCCGTTTGTAGAATGTCAGATATGCAAATTATAGTCATAAAATACGTGTGAATTGTCGAACGTTAATTAGCCATTAACCAGATGCTAACTGGCTCATTACATTGTCATAGGGATGCCAGTATTCTTTTCCCCTGTCCTCGTGTGACATGCCCTGTTTGATGTGTTACATGTTTCTGAATTCTTAAAACCCACTTAAGATTTGTCATGTACTTTATTCAGAACTCTGCACATGCATTTTCATTCTTTTAATTTATGCTACTGTTGTTAAACTACACTATACGAACACAAGCACTGTTGTATTACTGTAGCTAAGTATTTCACGCTGTAGGCTATAATGTACTGAAATGTGTAGCCTAGAAGTGCATACATTTTATCCTTTTGTTTCTCATGCTGGAAGTTTGGAAAAGGGGGATGCCAGCATTCTTTCCCCGGGCCTCGTGTGACGTGCCCGGTTTAATGTGTTACAGAGAATAAATGCTGACAGATCTACTCCACATCTCCCCATCATCCAATCATCACAGCCATACAAAGACTTTTTAATATTAATGTAACTGGCCGGCTGGTTAAAGTCTGTTACATTAGCATGACACCATTATGATGAAACAACATCCTTGTGAACTTTTATCTCCAATAAGAGAATTATTACACCCTTCATTTCGAGCCATGAGTAGCCTCCATTAGCAGTAACGCAAATCTCTAGCAGCTGCCGTTAGCTAGTTTAGTTAAGTTAGCCTTGACAAGAATCCAATGCGACCTGATTTGGAAAAAACACTTTAATAAACTATTACTTTGCACTTTACATGCCACTCCATGTGTCTTGAATATTATGTCACTCTACTTTGTGTAGAATATTATCACTTATTTGTAGACCTTCATGATGTAGATAGCTACTATGTGGACATAGTTGCCTCCATTATACAGTATGTGTCTATATCTTTCCATTTGTCTGTTTGACTTGTCTATTTGTTGAATGTATAGAGAGTCAGTTAGACTGATTCTGATTCCCCCTTGTGATTTGAATTTGGTGACATCATTTCATTTATGGGTCTTTGAATAGCAGTCTTGCAAAATAATTCCACCAGGTATGCAACTGTGCTGAAACATGTAAGGCAACAATATTTGTCTGTCCTTGTCCTTAAACAGATGAATTTTTGATCTTTTGACTAAGACACACTCTTTGAGAGTGTCGTGCCTGGCGAGTGAAAACATGCTATGACAAGACCCATATATGAATCCCAGATCTAGAGAGGGCTGTATGACAGCAATGCCACCTCAGAGAGACTCGTGGCCGGTGGTGTTTGAAAATTTAGATGCAGCGCTATGTATCAGTTAGTGCTCTTGCTTTTGTGGCTAATTAAAAAAAACACATGCACCCATAATCCCAACATCCCTTTGTTGTTGTTGTTATTATTATTAATATTTTTTTACTATTAATGTTGTGTATTATTAGGGAGTGTTGTGCCTAGGGCTCTCACAAGGGGGAGCAGCTGAACTCCAAGCTATGGTGCAAAGACTACAACTATCACATGTTTAGACCGCTACCACAACTATCAGATGTGGAATCCGCTACCATGAGTATCACATGGAGGACCGCTGCCACATGTGTAACCCACCACTGTCCAAAGTAATGATTGGATCACACTCCCCTGATGTACAATATAGAAGTTGCCTTGCCAAGCACACACATTTTATCCTCTTTTTTCAGACTTGTCTTTGTGTTTTCATTGGCTGCACAGTTTTGAACAAGCAAAAGTCCTGAAGTGGAGAGTTGGATGGGCAGTGGATCATCTGCCTGTTGCCATAGACCACAGAAAGGTGTTAGCCTGTCACAAAGAAGGCCCTAGGTAAGTTGATGGAAATTTCAGTTGTGGATGATAAAGTTATGTCACTCACAGTACAGTAACGTGTGTTTGTTTTGATTATTTTGAAATGACTGACCCATGCTCTATTCACAAACAAGTCTTAGGGGCAGGTCAGCTGTAGCCCAGTAGCTGGATAAATATTTTGGGTCAGTTCTCTATACATAGAAAATAAGGTTGTGTTATCTAACACTTTCAGTCTCTGTGCCTTGTGTTTTGTGGGCATCAATGTTACCATTTCCATCAGCGGAGTTAGGTTAGGGTGTTTTTCAATGTACAGTTTTGTAGACATTAGGCTCTGAAGACTGCAGACTGAACGTAGATGTACAGATGCATACCAAGGGAATTTTAGCCTTGGTGACTGATAACCAGCAAGCTGTCTAGAACAAATAGCGCAACAGTGTAATGTCACTTTCTTCCATTTTTTTTCTCAAGGTCTAGATAACTATTGAACCCGTGCATTCCTTGGTGCATCGACAAGTGCTATTTAAGTGTCATTACATTTAAGTTTACATCCTCCATGATCACCTAAATGAAGACAAGCAGCAAGTTGTGTTTACACATCTCTCTATATGTATGTACGTGTGTGTGTGTGTGTGTGTGTATAAATAATTATTTATTTCTGTGAATAAATAATTATTTATTTCAGGAAGTCTTATAATAATTTGCCAAATCATCTTAAGAAGGTCTGTATGAAGGATAAGAGTGATGCGGAACGCAAGTAGGAGTTGATAAAAGCTAAGGAATCCCAGAAGCAGTGGACAAAAGTTGGCAGATGTTGGGATTACAATGAGCTTGCTCTGATGGTAAAGACCAAGGTCCCTGCCATGCTTTGATCAACTGTTTGAAAAGGAGAGGCTTTTTTGTAGTCAGTGACCCAGCAGAGAGGTTGGATTCTCCTCTGAAATTACTACTAATGGTTTCAATCATTATCAAATGTTCTTAAGATGTCTAACGTGTGTCTCTTTTATCTGTTGTTGGTTATAATTAGCTCTTCTGTGAAGAAACGGGAGCTTCTACAGCACACCACTGCATGGATGTACAGTGTGGCGGCTAAACTGAAGTCGGGGAGTATAGTGGCAACAAACTCCATGACACAGTTCTGCTGTTTCTGTATGGTCATCTTGTCTGTGCTGTACCACAAATCCTTGAGGAGTTTGGTGAATTTCAAGGTATGTAAAAATCCACATTATGTACATCAAAACTAAATCACCCTGGTCATAAAAAGTTTTCCATACATCTAAGAATGTAAGAAAACATACCCATATTTACAAACTGTGCTCAAGATTGCAAGAACTCATGGTGTGACCAGCCAATTCAGTGATAATTCAGAGGCCTGTCCTCTCATAATGGAGGAGGAAGAGGTATTTTGCCACATTCAAATGTCTTTCTGGATAAGGTTTTCCAAAGACTGCTAAATTCAACTTGGCTGTTGACATTTTTATGTCATTACCACAGTGGTTTGAGTTGTACTTCACGTGCATCCGCCCACTGGCCTTGCAGAGGCAACATGAAGAGACGGAAGATGAGGGCTGCTTCTTCCTAGGTCAGACGGACGGTCCCATTGTAAATGCAAATTCAGATTCAACACAATACAACCACAATCCATATTCAATGTATGATCTTTTTTTATTTTAGCGGAACAGTGAACAGATAAAACAAAAAACTTATAACACAGAGGTGTTGTAGTAGGTCATAGCCACACACACACACAACCCCACTTTATAAATTAGGATACCCTTCCTCCCATTCATTTAAATGAAATGAAATGAAATTAATTTAAATACACCGACATAAACCAAACTAATTTTTTACCATTATCTCCATTGCGAGCAGATCAGCAAGAGTCCTGTGCCCAGCAGTGACAATCCACTGGAGTCTGGTGAAAGGTATGTCTTGTGATTGCAATTATGGATGTATTATTGAGTGAAAAATTGTGTGCCTGAAAGTAGTGCTGAAAATATCCTATTCTAATCAGCTCCAGACTTGTTTGAACAATTTGTTGAAGAGTTTACCGTCACTCTTGATGGCCTACCGTCCACAAAACAGATGAGCATAAGTGCTGGATATGAAGACCGCAGCGTTAACAAGTGGAGGAGAGAGCAGTGCAAGCAGTGCACAAAATGTATCCTCTGTAAGCATCTGTCTTGTCTTTGGAAAGAAAACAGTATGTTGTAAACTGTGAGACAGCGACTTATAGCGCGTCCTAATGGCGGACGCATGTGCTTTTAGACGCTATATATCGTTGCATCCCTTCATGTCTAGCTAGTTCTAGCTATTAGCTCTGTGTAATATGTCTTGCTTGTTGATGTGTTGATGAGCCTAGCTAGTGCCCCCAGCATGAGGATGATGCTGCCTCAAGAACGGGATCAGCGCCTCCAGGTGACCGTATATCCAGGCTGGAGATTGCTGTGTCATCTTTTATCCAGGCCCAGCAGTCCAGGGAGCAGCGTTGGGAGCAGGAGGCGCAGCTTCAAGACCTGCGGTGGTGCTCTCTACAACACCAGTTCCAACAGCTACAGATGTTGGTGAGCACGGAGAGCTTACACCGACAGTCCCCCATGGAGGAGGAAGAGGTACGGACTTTGTGCCTCTGCCAGACCCCCGGGCCAGCTCAACTGTCTTGCAGTCCATTGGGCCTAAAGCCGAGATGACCAGGCCAGCCACCATAGCCAGGTCAGCTAGTCGGGGATGACCAGACCAGTGACGATATCTCGTTCAGCCAGCCCTATGCCAGAGACACCCCTACCTGCAAGCTTCCATCCGCCACTACTGTATGGCTACCACCCTCCCAGGATGACCCCCTACACTCAGATGAGGACTGAGGATTGCTTTTGCTAATCAATGGCCAATGGAGAACTGGGCCCCTGCTGACGGGGAAGGCTCGTGCTGCCTATGTGGCAATGGACATATTAGACGCCAGAGACTATGTTAAAGTGAAGCAAGCTGTCCTGACAAAGTTTGAAATTGACCCAGAAGCGTATCGTCACTGGTTCCACTCCATGTCCGTCCTGGAGGGAGAAACAGCGAGAGAGCTGCAATCGAGACTCGGCGACCAGACCTTTACCTGAAGTGGATGTGCGCAAGTGTGAAGACCAAGGAACAGATTGGAGATGCCATCGCCTTAGGACAATTTCTCCATATGCTGAACCTGGAGCTCAAGGTGTGGGTAAAAGAACACAATCCATAGTCATCCAAGCAGGCGGCTGAGCTGGCAGAGGCCTTCATCGCTTGGGTTTGTCCCAATTAGGGGGGAGGTCAGGTACCCATTTAAGGGGTGGCAGGTTCATTGCCAAGAAGACTTTTGCTAGGAGAGGAGAGTCTGTTTGTGCTCTCCTGCTCTTCTAATATCCTCAGATGGGTGAGGTGCCTGAAATCCTTTTATTGTTTTGCGTAAACCTTTTATTTGTGCTTTACTCTGGCTGCACCAAGCTATTTATTTTGTAAATATATTTTCCATTTTTCTTTTTCTTTTTCTTGGTGTTACACTTCTTTTTGAGTTGGGCATGCCTCACCACTGCTGGTAAAAAAAAAAAAAAACAATAAATTGCAAGTCCTGCTATTTTTGACTTCATTTTTGACTTTGTGCCAACCCTTAAGACCCTCAACACACTACCTCGTAACATAAACACTCTGGAAGACAAAGAGCACAACGTTATATGTATTTCTTTGAACTGCTTTTCATTGTTTATGATTTGTTTACTGACTCCAACTGAAAATTTACTTCAGTTCACTTTGGCAGGTGTGAACTGACATGGGTTCATCGTCTGATATACAAACCTTCCAAAATTGGATATCAACGGAGAGGATGGCCATTGAAGAAGATGAGAAAATTATAAAGGCAGTCACTGACCAGATATGGAAGGGGCGTGACATTAAGGACTTTGGAGAAAGCAAGGGAAAAGGTGAGCAAACAACAAACATTGGATGACATATGAAAAGCAGCGTCAAAGTTTTGTGAGGACATAACTGTCATATTTCCTTTTTCTGTTTTGTGTAGGTGTAATTGCCACTGTGCCTGTCTCCAAAGGAGATATTGCATGTGATTACCATGGGCGAGTCATCCCTGCTTCTGAAAAAAAAAGTTAATGGATGAACTGGAGGATGGAGTCATGTGCTATCTTTTTCTTTTCAAGGGCAAAGACGGTGGCAGTCTTTGTATTGATGCACAGACTTTCCCCTGCGAGTTTCATCCTCTCAAGGACACATGTGGGAGGTGAATGAACCACTCTAGAAAGAAACACAATGTCAAGCCTGTACATTTCCATCTGAAATTCCCTGATGGTACTTTTTCTGGCATCATAGGACATCAAGTGCTTTAAGAACTCTTGTTGGACTACGGAGTGAGGAAGACATCCTTCAGAGTTGAAAGGATAAACTGAGACTGGTTAGATGAATGAGTAATGTTTATGGGCAGAAATATGTGCCACCAGAACCTGAGTAGTATTATTTGAATTTACTCTCCTAAAGCCCTATGTCACCTGCCGACCACTTTGCTCCTCTAAGGAACGTTATCTAGCACGGCCAACACCTTGCGCAGGTCAATCCAGACTCTTCTAATGTTTGGTTCCACGCTGGTGGAATGACCTTCCAAGTGCTACCAGATCAACTGATACCCTCTCCACCTTCAAGAAACTCTTGAAGACTCAGCTCTTCCAAGAATATCTCCTGGTGTAAATTTTGAGAATGCACTTAACAACTTATACTTAATTTCTTTTATACTGCACTTTATTACACTATTGCACTTTCAACTCAACATAGTGCCGTTTTTATGTTAGCAGTATGCACTGTTTGTTAGTTTCTTTCATTGTGTTGTAGCTTGAATGTTATCATCTTTGTAAGTCGCTTTGGATAAAAGCATCTGCTAAATGCTTAAATGTAAATGAATTTGAATTTAGTGAATTTAATGAAGTTCTCAAAATTCTAATTCATTTTTACTGTGACTATGGAAGTATAAATGTGCCAGAAGAATTGAATTAAAATGTTTCATGATAAATCAAATAACTTGAATAAAAAAATGTTGAAATGGAAATAATTGAAAATAGTATTAGTGTGTGATATAGATGCCTATAATTTGTGTATTACTTTTCAGCATCTTTAATTTGGACTGACGAAATTCAAGTTGAGAAATTCAAGTCGACAAATTCATATCGGAAAAATTCAAGTTGAGAAATTCAGACCAAAAACGTTCACCGCAGAGATTCTGTTACTATGGGAATTTGCAAACACCAGGGGGCGCCATACTCATAGAGGCCGCGGCCAGGAACACCGCCAGCACCACAGAGACAGCGCGAAAGAGAATCGAGGACAGAGCAACGCACGAAGGGGAGAACGTTGTCTGAAGTGACTCCACTATTCCAGTCTTCCAGAGAAGAAGAGGATGGAGTCTACAGAAGTAAGTCCCTGAAACTTTCAAGTTAGGCCTAGATAGTATTTTGGTTAGTCCCAGTCAGGCTTTTTGGGTCGTAGTAGTGAAGGTTAGCTTGTAACCGTAATGTAACGGTAGGTACTGATATATGCTAAATATGCTAGCTATACCTAAACGTAAGACAAGCGCTTCAATTTATGATTAACATAGCCTACGTCATTTAATGATACGAGGAACGATAGACCAGGGGTCACCAACGTGGTCTAAGGTCGCCCGCAAGGACCACATGAGTCGCCACTAGCTCACCGTAGCGCCACTTATCAGTGAGCTGCACCTTTTTTTGCTCTACATAGGCGCGTATTATAAAGAAAAAGCTTAACGTAAAGTACGTCCATAATGTTAAGATTTCGGTTTTGATTTTTGGAGAGACATGAGAAGGCACGTTAAGCGTTTTAGAATGTCCCCAGTAAGAATGTTGCGGGCTCGGTAACTGTGACATGATTAGCCTACTTTTTAATCCATATTGGACAGCAGTAACAGAAACAGACCGTCCATCCGAATATCCCAACTAACTGAAAGGTACCCGGGTGGTTTGCTAGTCCCGGCAGATTTTTGGAGTCTGGTCTGCAAACGAGCCTGAACGAACCACTCTACGCTATCCCATTTTCTGTGTTATTGGCATGAGTCTTTGTTCAGACTGATACAGTAATAAGAGTCATGTATTTGTCTGGATTCATCGGTATTTTGAGAAAAATACACACACTCGCGCTAAGGTGTCCGGCAGTTTTAGCTGGTGATTTATGTAGGGTAAACACAGCAGACCAAAAAAGGGGAAATAAGTTATTCCAGGTAAAGGAGAAGAGCGTCATGTTATACAATTGACTTAGCCGTGTGAATATGTGTATTTGTAGGAGAATGCCGATATATTAAGATCAGCAAGACATTTGTTGACCTTGAGCTCCACATCACGCAGTAGAAAAGGTCCACCCCGGTAAAATGGTCAAAATGACCTAGTTTTTTATTTATTGACTAACAGTTGCTTGAAGTTATATTAATGTAGGTGGTAATAACATTTTCTTAATTGACTTATATGGTTCATTTGTAGGCAGCCTCTGCATAGGCCAAGAAATGCTGAGGTGTAAACTCAGATGGCAAGGTTGTGCAGTGTTATTTTTGCAATGTAATTTCATATGCCTATCAATTCAATTCAATTCAGTTTTATTTATACACTACACTAGTATTGCTCGAGGTCACAGAAGACACCCAAGAGCAACAGGGCAAGGAAAAACTTTTTTATGTTCAGTTAATCTAGAAGAAGCCTTGGGCAGGCCAAGAACTGCTGAGGTGGCTAACCCAGACTGCCAGGGTCATGGAGAAAATTACAATCAGTAGTAACCATGACAGACTATAAGTTGCCTATGGTTTTAGCTAAGGTTCATAATAGTTCATAATAGAGTATTATCCCACTTTTACATTACATGGTAGTCAGTCTATAGGTGGTTATCAGGAATTATGACTGGACAATGTAGCAGCGGCCAGACATAGTGACAAACTCAAAGGAATGACATAGGTCATGGGGTAGAACAGTACAGCTGTCCATTTGAACGCGCCATTGTGAAGGGGGTCAATCACATGAGCCTTCAGAGAAGGGGATCGGGCCAAGGATCAAGGATTTTAAGGTCAATCTGTGATGGGGAGTCGGACCTGACATTGGGCCTCATGTTGATGTTGGTTGTGATGTTACTCAGGAGGGGATGGCTGCTGAGGTGTCCACCGGAATGAGGCAGGGATGACACTCAGCAAAGATAATTGTGGACAGAGGAAAATAGTGAATTAGGCCAGGCTCACACTCAGAAAGCAGTAATTCTAACTGCTGTATTTGTATAAATATAGATATATATAGATATATGTATATATATATATATAATATCAGGAGGATAATATATATATATATATATATACACGTACATCACAGTATTTTTATTTAATAACTAACTGTTGCTCGAGGTTATAGTAACAGGTGGTGCTTACATTTTATTAATAGTTTTTTATGGTTCAATTATAGACAGCCTCTGAATAGGCCAAGAAATGCTGAGGTGGAAACTCAGATGGCAAGGTTGTACAAGTATGTTTTTAAATATATATTTTTTTTTTTGACTGAGGTAACTTCTAGGACTTGGTGATGGTTCTCTGCCCCTGTGTCCTACAAAGCCCCAAAGATATTTCCTCTTACAATTTTACCTTTTACCCTCTGTCCTTGACTGCACTCCCAAGGAGGCTGACCAGCTTGTTCATATGTATGCTGGGTTGTGCCGTAGAACAACAGCTGTTGATAAGAACGCGACTTATGAAGAAGTGAGTAGTATGAGCCTTTAGATAAAGATCAAGGATTCAAGGATTTTAATTTTCAATATCGATGATCAGACTGACCAAGTAAGTAACATCCTGTTTG